>OU898278.1:59308686-59678686 GCA_918026665.1 Diabrotica balteata
ATGACATTCTGCTCATGTTGGATAGGCCACAACTGACGAAATGCCCCTGAGGATGATCTATTGATCGAAAGTGCTTGGGCAAGATTTAATTAATTACTGTGTTATTTGCGATATTTGCCTTGTATACCATCAAAGTTCAATTATTCGAACATTCAACCTTATATGAAAATATTTTTTTTTGAACCTATTCTCTATCCTTCCATTGTTGGATATAGGTCTCCCCCAGTTCTCTCCATCTTTCCCTATCTTGAGCTGTTCTCTGCCATGTGGGACCTCCTTGTTTCCTGATGTCATCTTTCCACCTCATCTGTGGTCTGCCTCTTGATCTCTTTGCATTGTATGGACGCCACTTTCCGATGGTATTGTTCCATCGTCCGTCTTGGAGACATTCATTGTGTCCAGCCCATTTCCATTTCAGTTTTGCTGCTTGTTCTATCGCGTCTACTGTCTTTGTTCTGGTTCTGATCCACTGGTTACGTTTTCTATCTCTAAGTGATACACCCAACATTTGTCTCTCCATCGCTCTTTGTGCCTTCCTTATCCTATCCAAATTGGCCTGTGTAAATGTCCATGTCTGGGCTCCGTAGGTGAGCACCGGTATGATACAGGAGTTATATACCTTGCTTTGTAAGTACAGAGGGATTGTTTGATTTTTTAGAACGTAAGAAAGTTTGCCGAACGATATGAAAATAATATTAACTATGAAAAGACGAAAACTTGAGTACTTAGGATATGTGATAAGAGGGCAAAATAGGCATTATTACAACTTATTATGCAAGGCAAAATCCGAGCAAAGCGAAATGTAGGAAGACGAAGAATATCCTGGCTTAAGAACTTAAGGGAATGGTTTGAATGCAGCAGTGCAAAACTTTTTAGAGCGGCAGTCAACAGAGTCCGCATAGCCATGATGATTTCCAACCTTCGATAGAAGATGAAACTTAAAGAAGAAGAAGCATAGGCCGCATATGGAGCTTTGTCAGACGTGTTCAAGAGCAACATGCCAAATTATTTGAAAAATGTGACGTTTAACCAATGAGTAGTACCAGTCATGACGTATTATGGCGCTAGGCTTTTCTTAACCCAGGCCATAGCAACCAAACTTATAGTAGCTCAAAGAAGAACAAAAATATCATTACTTGGATTGACTTTCAGAGACAAGTTTAGAAACAAGGAAATAAGAAGCTGAACAGGTGTCACATATGTCATACAGCCTACGATGGCTGAAGTAGAACTGAACCGGCCATATAACCAGAAGTACTAACGGATGGTAAAAAAACTACAGTATAAAGACCACCCGTAGACAGAACAAGTGCATCTACACGATGGACAGATGACGTCAAAAAGATTACTAGGGACTGGCTGCAGGAAGCTCAAGGCCGACATAACTAGAAGAAATTAGTTAAGGCCTTTGTTTAGCTTTGGACACATAATACACATAATAATACTGGATGATGATGATGATAATAATCAATATGATGATGATGGTGATGATCATGTGAAGATTGTGAAATGTTTAAGAAACTAACTGCTTCTTCTTTCTGTCCTAAAATGGACAGATGTGAAAGAGAATAATAAATTTCATTTAAAAGTTGTATTTCATCAGGGGTCAGTATTAAGTCCTTATTTATTTTCATTCGTCTTGAATAAGAAAACAGGGATTTTCATAGGTCTTTTGCATATTTCTGTAATTTGGTCGATTCGTTCTATTGGGGATCTTTCTGTTGGTGATCTTTGGATTTCTACCTTTTTTTGGATAATAAGTTTTTCCATGTTTTCTTTGTTTGCTCTGACAACATGACCAATAACGCCTATAACAAGTATTTGAATTGTTAGAGATGCACTAGAGACGTTTGCTGACCTTTACTTCATTTAAAATTAAATTATTTGTCCGATATTTGATCCAGTATTTGTAATATTCTTCTTTAAGAGAACATTTCAGTGGCGTCTATCTTTCTTCTTTTCGCTTGTCGTAGGCTCGAAGATTCACATCCTTATGTCAGTATTGTGAATATTAATCAGCTGATAAACCTCATTTTTACAGTTCGTAAAATTTGAAAGTCCTTGCATATTATGGCCATCTTTTCTACAGTGACTTTTGCTTGATCACATCTACGTTCTATGGTTTCAAAACTTTTTCGAATAACATCAGAGTATTTGAAATGTTTATTTAATAATAAAGTTACCAATATAGGCAAAATGGTAGATTTGGATGGTGAATGATTATGAAAAATAATAGTCGTAGTCCCTAACTAGAGGCAAATTACAGACTAATGGCAAAAAATGCAATAATGTATGTAGATTTTGACCAAGAAGAATAATGTTTAAAAAAATAAATAGGGTATTGTGTAACGACACATTTTAATAAAACAAAATCGAAAATTTTGTACAACTACCATAACACCAGCGATGATGTATTGTAATTCTACTATTTGATTTGTACCTCCTATGGATATACTAGAATTTTGTATCTGAACATTGTCGTTTCTTTAGGCTGGGATATGTGTTTTTCGAGATTTAGTTAATTTTTAAGTTTTTTGTCACCTTCCTCTACTAATCACGATATGCATCCACATTGTCCTTTGACCTGCAGTAATATCTGTTCTGCTTTTTGCAAGAACAGTTATACACACATTGTTAAAGCTATGCCCTCTATATACCTCAAGAGTTTAAACGTTTTCACGTTGACAGTTTTGGATAATTGATAAAAATATTTTATTGGAAATATACGATAATTGGAAGTGATTTGATTTATTTATATTCTATAGACCAAACTTCATGCTTCTTTAAACTAACGCTTAATAATAACATTTTGTTCTTTTTTAGTTTTTGAACCCGGCACCTTTACGATTAATATTGACCCCTTTTCTACTATATCGATGATACTCAATTTTTGGAGCTCAATTCAAATAAATGCTCCTTTGACGCCAAATATTTTAGTGACCTACAAGTACTTATAAAATATTTTGGCAAAGTTTAGAAATAACCGACCAACCTTCTTAAATACTAAGAGTCCGTAGAGCTTTCATTATGGATTTGAGTATTTTCGTCTAAACATTATAAAGTTTTGCTTCGTAAATACTAGTAGCTACTAGTTCGTAATCGTAGCTACTAGTTTCTGAAAATTATACCAATATTATCTTTTTTGGCAAAAGATAAGCAAATTAAGGATAAATCTGACAAAAAAGTCATATAATTAGTAATAAGTGGACTTATTACCAATTACTACATATTTTGCATATTATGCATATTTAATGAAAATATTTAAAATATTGCATAAAATGCTTAAAAGTTTAATTTATTTTAAACGGTCAAAACTGTGTCATCCAGTCAAAAAAAAACCAAATCTAGAGAAAAATATCAAGCTTTAACGTCGCAAATATTTTCCATATAGCTTCAAGTGACCGCCTACAATATTATGTAATAAACATTAAACTTTCATTTAACAAAATATGACAACTAAGTGTTTAAAATAAATGACAAGATTTTTAAATGATTTAATATAGTAGATAAACTCGAACTAAGCTAACAGATTATGTTCTTTCGGTTTACTGCAAAAGGAACATCTTGAGACATTTTTCTGATTTAATTTTTTTTGATGGCAATTAATGTTAAATAATAAAATTCACATTTGCCAAAAGTAACGTAAATTTTATATTATTTTACTGTACAAATTCGCTACAAACATGTTTTTTTGTGGAAATGAGAATTAGAAAAAAAAATTAGAATTGCCTCTCAAACTACTCTTAATCCAATTAATAGTTACAGACGTTTACAGTTTTTAAAAATACTTAGCGGGTTGACGGAAGAAATGTTTTTGAAAAGAAATTTAAAAAGGAAACTAAAGAATATGGGCGGATCTAAAAGAAATGTATCAGTTTCGTATTATTTCGCGGTGTTTATTAGAATATGAAAACACTTGTTTGTCTTCACTTTTGTGCTGGTTCACTGGTAAATAGATTTTAATTGAAACGCTGTGGACTGTAATTTTGTTTAATAGTAATAGAATAGAGATGTTACAAATCTAGGTATCTGCACACTCTTACTTCTTACTTACTTCTTACTAAAAATGGAATGCGCATAACCAAGCGCGGTGTTGACATGGTTGCCATTTAAAAAATAATAAAAAATCCGAATACGCGGTCATTACACTCAAATTTTTAACTAAAATTACTATTATTAGAACAATAATTAATTTTAAACTTAATTAGTTTCTTCGTTGAATCGCATTAACATTTGTTAAGTATAGCTTTCAATTTCTCTTAGACGTCTCCATCAAGACCTTTAAATGAAGTTCAATCTGCTGAGTTACCACATCACTTCACTAATCTCACTGATACTATACACTGGCTTATTTCTACTTAGAAGAATAACATTATGATAATCAAACCATATGTGTAGGTTGCTAGTGCGACTTGTAGTAAAGTGATCTGTAGACTCGTAGGACTTGAACCCTTAACTGGGTTCTGATAAAGTAGCATCGAAGCGATCTAACGTGGAAACTAAGTAAGTTTAATATTTTGTATTTTTAATTTTCTAATAATAATAATAATCTTATTATAATATATATATATATATATATATATATATATATATATATATATATATATATATATATATATATATATATATACGTGTGTGTGTAATATAAATGTGTAGATATTATTTTTTGTAGAGCTATATACATTCCTTTGCTTATTAGAATAGTTGTTCCTCTATTTCTCTAAATCAGTATTTTCATTCAGCTTCTAAGCAATCCAACAACCCACTTGGAAAAATATGCATGTATCAAAATGTATTAAGACAATTTTCGATTAAAATACATTAATAAACAAAAAATCTAACCGTACGCAAAAAGATTATCGTATTGAAATAATTTCGAGTGACGTTGAACAGCTTTGTAAAAACACTTGGCAATACAAATTATAAAACGATATTTTCCTTTAGTTTCAATCAGTATTTTTTTCTATATAAAACCCCATCTCTAAATTTTGTTTTAAACTAGTTGGTCAGACTGGCATACTTTATGTGAATGTATTTTTCTTTTGTGTTTTACTAAAATAAGTTCATCTAGTGAAGAACAGTGTTTTGGATAAAAATAAAGTGATTATTACAAAACATCTGGACATTTAACTTAAATACCAGGAATAAAACCACTTGTGCAAAGACCTAGATTTTATAGGTAAAACCCTATTGTAGATTTAAAATTTAAACTTTAAACTAATTACACAAAAAACTAATTATAATTTGTATTGCAAAGTTATTAGTTCACATGCCCCCACAATTTTTTCTTATTATGGCGTTAACTGTTTTATTACAAAGAGAACTTTTAATATACGTGTAATAGTTAAAAACACAGTAGAAAATGAAGCTAGACTGGTCATATATGTGTTTGAGAATTATCCGTAAAATGTAAAATACCTTCTATATTTGATATTTTAAGATCCGTCTCAACATCCAATTTTAAAATCTTATTAGTTTTTAAATTAAATATTGTGTCCAGTTTTGTTAATTTTTTTTCCTTGTCCATTACGCCTTAGGTCTTTTTTGACTTTTGTTATGGTTATAGTCCTATCATTTGTAAGGTTGGTTGCCAGTTATCTCGCCTTTTTTTAAAGTTATTCCTGGTGGTTTAATTGTTATCTTAAAACTAAAATTATTTGACCTAGTCTCTTACTTTTCATTCGTGTACTATGCTAATTTTATTTCAGTCTTGCCATTCCTCCCCACTAGTACAACACATTATATTTTACAAAAATCTCTAATTTGGTTATTTGATATTTTCTCCTCTAAGGTTTTGCATCAATTTATGTTAAGGCTCTTATTTTTGAGGTTCTAGTGATTCTGTTTATGTCTGCTTGAGCTAGTCTTATTGCTATCGTTCACACAACCACAAACTTATATGGAATCATCTGATATTTCTTATTATTTCAAGAGAATTAAAAAAAACACATGCAAAGTCTAACAATATTTATTTTAAAACAATTTAACCCAATACATAAAAAATATAGAACACAAGTCATTGAAATAACAAATTGAAACTATTTGTTTTAAATTCAGTAGCATACAAAACTTTAATATTAAATCAATAATGTTTAAATTGTTTTAATTTATTTATGTTTTTGTTAATAGTCAGTGTTACCACCAGCCCTAGCCCGTATAAAACTTTCAATTCCCGTAGCCATGCTACAAAACAAACTATCAACATTTAGTTGTGGTAAGTTATTCCATTCTTTAAGAGCAGCTGATTGTTCTAATAATTATATCTCACTACGGCTCTATTGGGTTAAGATCGGGTTAACAAGCAGACCACTCCATAATAGTGATATCTTCTGTTTCCAGGAAGCCTGTCACTCTGCTGCTAAAGAGCCTAACTACAGTTTACAGAACCAAATTCATAAACCTGCGAGTTGTTAAAATTGGCTGGATTAAAATTAAAGAAGAAATTTTGTCACCGTCATAATTCCTTCCGCAACATGACACTTTCTTCTTTATATCTGTAAACAGATCTGTCAGCTTTCGTTCTTGCTTGTCTGCCTTGCCCCCTAGGAACACGAATTCGATGCTTATCTGATTTTACATAAATCCTAGTTTTGTCTGAAAATAGCACATTTTGTTAACTTCCAATATTCCAGTTTTGGTAATAAAGACAAGAATTGAGGTGATTATTCTTAGGATAACTTGAGAACTCTTAACTGCTACTGCTGTATAGTTCATAGGCACCAAGCCATTTTTTATCGTTTCAACTGAAACATTTTCACTTGTAGCTTCCAAAAGTTCCCTTTGGAGCTGCGAGTGAGTGTTGGGTCTCTTCTAGCTACTCGGACCACGACACGATCGTGACAGGCCGTTGTTACTTTTTGCCGATTTTGTCTTGGTTCATTCTTAAGCGTTCCCAAATCTTGATACCTAGTATAGTTTTTGACATAACGCTCTGTGTTATTCCTGTCACTGCAGCTATGTCCTCCGAAACATTTTTGGCTCCACAAAACCAATAATCTTTCCCCTTTGTATATCCAAAAACCCCACCTAAGCATATTTTTTTTTTTTTTGAACGCAAAAAAAAGTTTATTAGTTTTCGTTTAATCTTCAACTAAAGCAAATGATCTATAATGTATAAGCTGTGTTATCTAATTGTTTTGTTTATTTTTAATTAAAATCTTTATTCTTCACAACAATAACAAGTTTTTTAAAAGAAATAAATAT
Organism: Diabrotica balteata; assembly: GCA_918026665.1. NCBI lineage: Eukaryota > Metazoa > Arthropoda > Insecta > Coleoptera > Chrysomelidae > Diabrotica > Diabrotica balteata. The sequence continues at coordinate 59,315,890 of OU898278.1, forward strand.
TGGTTTGATTGGTGGTGGATTCTATATAAATTTGGGTGTGTGTATATATCAGTAAAAGTCTAACACTTGATTTTTGCAATACATACGAAACGAGTAAGCTAAACACAAAATTAACAAGGAAACATTAAAGTAAATTCAAAACTAAAAATAAAGAAAAAGAAGAATGCTGATACATTAAGCCCAATACGCAAAATAATTTTTTTCATTAGAATAATTTTTAAAACTTTCACAGATCTATTACAAGCAAAATTTTTCGTTAACAGAATATAAAATAAACTAAATTAAAGCTAAATTATAATTAGAAACAAACTATTTTTTTGTTTTTAGTTTTAAAACCAAAATTATCGACAATTTGGTAGGTCGGTTTTTAATCAAAATTGTCTTAATCATTTTGAAACTGAAAGTTAGGTAAGGGTCGGCTCCAGGAGACTATTCCCTAATTGTATCCCCCAGGGTCTCCAAGCGGAGCATGGCAGGCCCAACCGCAGCCTTCAGGAGCCGACCATCACCACCAGCAATCTCCAACAGCTGCACCACAACCCCACCATTTCTCCATTTCCTTTGCAGTCATGAATAACTACCAAGCAGCAGCTGCAGCTCAAGCACAGGCGCAAGGTTTCGGCCCACCAGCCTCTCCACACACGACCGGTGCAAGAGCCGGATTTCCAGCGGCCAACTCTCCAGGACCTACCATCGATATGTACAACAGCAGCGCTGACAGCGTGGGTTATGTCCAAGCCGCCAGTCCACAGCCCAGCAGCTTTCCAGCAATTGCGGTCAGCAGGGCACCGCTTAATTACAGCCCGGTGAGTTTCAAAAAATGTGTTAACAAATATGATTTTTAAACATTGTTTTTGGCATGATTTTAAGTCTTAAATATGACAGTAGAGTAATATAAATTTAAAATGACGGTAACGGAAATTTATGTCTATCTCTTTTCTAAAAATTGCAACTGATATAAATTAGTGATTAAAACATCGTAAATTTTTAAGTCCTAATAGGAATGATTTGCGTATTCCATTACCAATAATGTTTTGGAACAATTAATGTCTTGTTTTTCTTATTTTCCATAATTTTGTTATATTATGCGTTAATATTTATGTATAATTCTTAAATTTTTCGTCGTATCTCTTTTTTAAATATGTTAATATATTTTCTCTGTAAGCTAACTAAATAAATATAGGTAAAACAATATATTTACCAGTCTACGCAAATACTTAAACATTGTTAGTCACACCTATCTCTTTTTGATGTATTCATTCGTTATCTACATTTTCTTTACATATAAATGCTTAGTATCTACTCTCTTCATTTACTTCTGATAGATTTTTTTGGAGCATTCACTTATATGGGTTAGCTTGCGTTTTTCATCTTTTCATGATTCGAAAAAGTTGCGTAGTTGCGTATATATTGATATAATCTCATCCATAATCATGGTTATCAATTTATTGATGATGATAAACATGATTTGTTTATTCGGAATTACAAGGATATAATATGAATGCACGCTGGCTTCTTTAATTAAGTTTATCAACGGGGTATGTATTATTTTCAATATTTCTAACTTCTTGTTTCTCATAAATTTTATTATTTATTTGGATCAAGTTATTAAGCCTTGAAATTACACGATTCAGATAATTATTTCAGGTTTCTATTGAAGGTATCACACGATACTTTTTTTAATTATATCCTAATATATTTTCTTGCCTTCAGAGCTGTTTCTAATTACTTTTCTCAAATAGTTTTAAAAACAAATTTAAATGGGCTTCAGTTCTATCTTGGATAAGATAATATTTAGGTTTATAATTTCTAATTCTTCATAAAAATTTACACTACCAAACCACTTAATTGCAGAAGTACATTTAATAAAACTATACCAACAAAGTTCTTATAATTAGTTCTTTTAACTTCCAAAACAAAAAATTTCTTCTTGGCATTGATCGTTCCATAATTTCCTTCATTATTGCATATTTCATATGTTATTTATCCTGTGTATTTGTCATCATCTTTGTTTTTTCTAGATCCAAGTTGAGGGCTACTATTACTGATGCTTCGCTTAGTTTGCAAAGATGAGCTCCTTAGTTCGAAGGTCTGTTACATTTAAACAAAATTATATCTTTAACGTTGGTACAATTAAACTAACTTAAATATAAACTGTTCAACAAACAATTTTTTTTAAATATCTGCAACGTTCATAATACTTCTTACTTAATTTGGTAGAGTGTTTACTTTGGCATAATAATTCATTTTATCTAAAAATTATACTGATTTATTGTTTTGTTTTTTTTTTATAGCCAATAGATTTATAAACAGTACTTAAGAAATATTTATGAAGCTACTATCCCAAGTCATTTTTTATCTTGGCTACTAGAATACTTTTTCTGATTAATTTAAAGCTCTTTTGATGGCCAACTATTAAACAGAAGAAGGTAAGGCCTTGACTGCGGCTTAACAAGATGATGCTGCCAAAGTATTGGAGTCTTAACACAACCCCTTTGTCACAATTGCAAGAAAACAAAACAACAATCGGAAAACCACATCAGCTCGATATAGAAATAAATCCAGTGTATGTACTGTTAACTTTATATCTTTTGAGTGAGTTTATACATAGTTTGTAAAATAACGGTAACATCTATAAGAAGAATATAGGGTTCTTAATTGATACGGGTACATCAAGAACCATTAAATAGCCAGAAAGAACGAGTGATCTCAGATTATTACCGCCATCAGTACAAATTAGAATGAGAACTGGTGAGATAATTAAAATTATAGAAGAAGTAAATATGCCGACACACAAATATATATATATATATATATATATATATATATATATATATATATATATATATATATATATATGTCGACATATTTACTTCTATAATTTTACTTATCTCACCAGCTCCTATTATAATTTGTACTGATGGTGGTAATAATCTGAGATTGTCACTCGTTCTTTCTGGTTATTCAATGGTTCTTGATGTACCCGTATCAATTAAGAACCGTATATTCTTCTTATCTATGCAACCGTTACAAGTGATTATTTCGACCAAAAAGTAATTTATAAACACGTAGAAATTATTAGGTGAAAATAAAACTCAATCACAGTAATACGATTAAAAAATTAAAATGACTTTATGTTTAAAAATAAAAATAACAATAAAAGAAACGTATATTAAAGTAGAAAATAACAATAAAAGAAACGTGACATTTCTTTGATGAATTATTAAGGTTGGTTGTTATTAAGGTGAATATTAGCTATTTTCAATATTTATAAATTTTGTTTAATATATTACAATATATGTTACTTAAATGTCCAGTGTCCGTTTTATAATTTCAAGTGTTTTGATTTTTGTTAATGTGGTACATCTCAAGATATAATCTACTTTTGTAGTTATCAGCCTATGCCAAAATGTGAGCATTGTTATAATCTAGCATATGACCGGTGTTTTCATAGTGCTCAACAACTGCGCAAGTCTTTTTTCCTAAGTGGCAATCCACTTTATGTTATGTGATGCGTTGTTTTAGCCATTGTGATGTTTGGCCAATGTAGCTATTTTGACATCAAAGACACGGTATTTTATATAATACGTAAATATCATACAATGAACAGCAAATATTTATTTTCAAAAATCAGATAACCAGTACCAACCTTATACAAAAGTAATGTTGTTTATGAAATACCGTGTCTTGGATGTCAAAATTTCTACATTGGCCAAACATAACAATGGCTAAAACAATGCATCACACAACATAAACGTGATTGCTGCTTGGAAAAATTACTTAGTAGTTGAGCACTGTAATAACACCAGTCATATCCTAGATTATAACAATGCTCACATTTTGACACAAGCTGATAACTACAAAAGTAGATTATTTCTTGAGATGTACCACATTAGCAAAAATCACAACACTTTAAATTATAAAAAGGACACTGGACAGTTTAGTAACATATTTTGTAATATATTGAACAACATTTATAAATATTAAAAATAGCTAATATTCACCTTCATAACATCCAAACTTAATAATTCATCAAAGAAATATCATTCTTCTAACGTTTCTTTTATTGCTATTTTTATTTTTATATGTGTGTAATATGATTTTAATCATATTACTGTGACTAATGTATTTAAGACAATTTAATCATGACATTTATTACATACTTCAATGTCAATTTTTATATTTGGAATCTTTTAATTTCTGTAAGTGTTGATATGTTTCTATTGAGAATCTTTAAAAAAACTTATTGAAAATATATTCCTTAAGATCAACGGTGAGATTAGCGTTTTATGAAGAAATTATAAAGAAAAAGAAGATGTTTTCAGAATACTAACTACCTGTGACTTTGCTGTACAACGCCATAGTGAAGAAATTTTAATGATTAGATATAATGAAAAAAGACAGACTAAGAATAATCGAAGAGGTGAACGATACAGATCTTTTAACGACAAAAACTCTTGTGAAAATTCGAGACGTCGAGTCTTCAGCTCAATCCAGTAACAAAAACACATAGTTTCGCTTTACTTATAATAGACGATGTCGTTGATAATCTCTCCAGGTCTTGTTCTTTCTCTACACTAGACTTAAAAAGTGAATATTGGTAATAAGTCAGAAATGGAGCTATTTCTTCAAGGGCAAACTTTATTTTCGATAGGATCAGGCCTTTAGTTTAACTTATTTGAATGACGTAATTGTGGTTGAAAGTCGACGAGCATTCAAATGATCTGAGAAAATCATCGCTTACGCAAAGTTAATTTAAAACTAAGTCCAAAAAAATATTCCATGTTTCAAAGAAAATTTATTAGTTAGGTCATTTCTATCCAGTATTGATGTAACAGGTGACCCTGAGTAAGGTGAAGCAATTTGTGTTTTAATATTATCGTTTAGTCATGCGACGGGTAGCTCTTTCGGGGCGACAGACTAAGTAAAACACAGGTTGAACTAAAAATAAATCTATTGATTTAGCATATATACAATAAATAAAAATAAAATGAATCCTACGTCCCCGTCTGGTCCCGCGATGAATGATTTCCTCGGCGAACGTCTATACAAGAAAGAAAAATTTATTATTAATAACAAACAAATGAAATAGGTGACGTCAATCGCACGCAGACTTCCGCTTCAGTCAATTCAGCGGGAGCTCCGAATGCACTCGCAAACTAAATATTCGGCTGTGCAGGCCCATGGTAATGTTCAATACACATACCGATGGATTCTGCTTGGTTAAGGACAGAGTATCATCCTTAATATGGAAATCTGTCTGTCCGGGTTGGCTCGCAGGTTCAATACACCGGCGAGTCGGGGAGCCTAGAGCGCTGGCTACAAGACTGTCTAATTCCGCTACTCACACGCCTTAAATAGGCGCTCCGAATCCCACTTAGCCGGCTCATTGTAGAAGTGGATGCTCAAATATTGATACTCCCACGGTTCAAACTGTTAAACGATCAGAACATCGTTACAGCCATTAGCAAAATTCACCAAGAAGAGCAAATTAAAATTTTGGATGAGCTAGTAATGTCGCCATAGAAGCTTTTTTTTTCAGATTAAAAACTAACAAGTAGAACTTATTGCTTACTTCAGAAAAGTCTAGTTCAAGTAAAAATATTTACTGTGTTACCAAAAGATAATTTCTAGATTTTCTAAAGGCTTGTGAATATTATCATAAATGCCTCTAAGGTCAACAGTTATTTTTTTCAAACTGCTTATGCAGCTCTAAAATGACTCTAATTTCGTAGTTCCGAAGGTTAAATGGCAATAGGGCTAGATTGATTAGAAGGATATGATTATGGCATCGGACACATTCTTCTTCTTACGGTGCCTATCCGTTCCGGATGTTGCCGATTAACATGGCTATCCTAACTTTGCTTGCTGCTATTCTGAATAGTCCGGTTGTCGATGTATTAAACCACTTTCTCAGGTTTTGAAGCCAAGATATTCTTCTTCTCCCTGGTCCTCTCTTTCCAAATACCTTGCCCTGAAGAATAAGTTGCAACAAGCCATATCTCTGTTCATTCCTCATAACATGTCCAAGATATTCTAGTTTGCGCTCTTTGATGGTGTTAATAATCTCGCATTCCTTGCCTATTCTATGTAGGACCTCAACATTAGTCACACAATCTACCCATGAAATTCTTAAGATACGCCTGTAACACCATATCTCGAATGCCTCGAGTTTTCTTAAGGAAGCTTCGGAAAGTGTCCAGTCCTCTACTCCGTATAATAAGGTAGAAAATACATAGCATCTAATGAGAGAGATTTTGGTAGCAAATGGTAAAGCATGACTTCTGAAAAGAGACTTCATCAATATGAACGCTGATCTCGCTTTTCCTTTTCGCTTTTCCTCCTTTCGCTTCCTATCGGACACATGACAGGAAAAAATCATTTACTTACCAATGTACTGTCATGAAGACCATGCAGGGTAAATTATAGCTTTTGTTAAAAGTAGACTAACGAAATTGTTTGTGCAACAAACTACTGTCACAAATAATCGATGACAACCTCAAAAGCTGCAGATCGCCCAAGAAAAAGATGCATGGCTAAAATCTGCCTTATATTGGCAGTGTAAAGGTAAAAAACCAAACAGAATTGCCTAGTACTGAAAGATAATCTTTTGTATAGAAACTTTGAAAATGACAATTGCACAGAATCTAAGTTACAGCTGATTGTACCCAAAAGTGTAGCATCGAAAATACTGCGTTAGTAACATGAAATGTATTAGGTGGACACTTTGACATTATTAAGACGGTACCAAACGGTCTAGAATGGTTCTTGTGATAAAACTTAAAATCAAATATGTTCAAATATGATGTTGAAAAGGCGAATTGTGAGCAATGGGCAATACTCTAGTTGCTAAAAAGATATTCTGATATTATAGGACCGTCCCTGGCACGAATGCTGAAAATAAAAAAATCCTAAAAACATTGTATTATTTTTAAAGACGAACTGATGCATAAGTAACCCCAAACAAGTAGAATTGTACGATTGCAACTGGTTAAATAATTTTTTCTTCTATACGTTACAATATTTACATTTCATTACATTACGCATTCCCATTACATCATTAATTGTATATAATAGTCGGGAGAATAATATGCAACGGTGGACAAACATCTTTGCAAAGTTGTATCCGCACATCAAGGTTACATTCAATTGTTACCTACCGCTCAACTGTGTATAAAACTGTCCAGACCCGCATTTGTTTAATATTAGGTGTGATTGGGTCGTGAAGACTTTCTACCGTGTGAGTTTTGGTGTGAGTTTTGGTGCAAACCTTCATAAAAAAAACTTAGCAAGCAAACGGTTCAATCAAATGATGTTAAGGATAAACAACATTTACGACTTTACTCGATATCGTACATCTTTATCTTCTAAAGTTTCCATACCATTGCTTCAAAAAGCTGATGGGTCTTTATGTTCTTCGAATAACGAATCTTCGGAATGTTTATCGTTATTCTTTTCTCAAGTTTTTACAGATGAATCTAACGATACCATTCCTCAAATAATGTGCCCTCGTCTGTCTAAAACTCTTGAAAATATATCTTTCACACCGGATGAAATTAAACATCATTTAAGGAAACTGCGAAATAATTCATCACCTGGATTAGACGGACTCACCTCTTTTTTCCTCAAACAATGTGCAGATTCTGTCGCCATCCCTATATCTCTCATAATGACTGCTTCTTTTAATCAAGGTTCCCTCCCCTCGTCCTGGAAATTGGCTTCTGTTACTCCTGTATTCAAGAAAGGTAATAAACTTGATTGCAATAATTATCGTCCAATCAGCCTGGTTCCTATTGTCGGCAAGGTCATGGAATCGATTATTTCGGAAGCTATGTCCGAGTTCCTTCTTCAAGAAAATGTCATCCCTCACCAACAGCATGGATTTATCAAAGGTCGTTCAACGATCACAAACTTACTTCATTGTGTAAATGATTGGTCATTATCTTTAAACAATCGGACTCCTGTCGATGTAGTTTACTTAGACTTCTCCAAAGCTTTCGATCGTGTTCCAAAACGTCGATTACTAGCTAAATTGGATCACTATGGTATCCGCGGAAAGTTAAACATTTGGATACAAGATTTTTTATCCGACAGATACTTCAGGGTTCGTGTTGGGGAAGACCATTCACTAGATAAGCCAGTCAAGAGTGGAGTTCCACAAGGATCAGTACTTGGACCGCTACTTTTTTGTGTCTACACTAGTGATCTTCCGCTCATTGTATCCAGTAAGGTTTCCATTTACGCTGATGACACGAAGTTATATGTGAATCCAACTATTAACCAACATATTCTTCAACAAGATCTTGACGCAATATTCAAATGGTCCTCAGAATGGTTACTTCCGCTTAACATTGAAAAATGCGTTGTTTTACATATCGGCAAAAATAACCCATCACTGCCGTATTTTATTAATGGACATCCTTTAAACTCTGTAACCTCACACAACGATCTCGGAGTGATAATTAATAGTGACTTAAATTGGTCTGATCACATAGTGTCGGTGTGTAAACGTGCTAACTCGAAACTGTTTTTGATCCGTAAATGTTTTGCACGCATATCTCTAACCTCTGTTAGTAAACTTTACTCAATATACGTTAGACCTATTCTTGAGTTTGCCGGACCAGTGTGGAATCCAGATCTTAGTCGCGATAAAATCCTACTTGAAAACGTTCAGCGTAAAGCCACAAGACTGGCATACGGCCGTGTAAGACCTAACTATGAAGATAGACTATTCATGGCTCATCTTACGACATTCGAGCAGCGACGTCTTCGAGGTGACCTAATTATGTCCTTCCGTATTTTAAAACATAATTTTGGGAACCTAAACAACATATTCACTTTGAATGAAGACGATAGATTAAGAGGCCATCGATACAAATTAAAGAGGGAACAAACTACTGCAAGGTCCAGGGCGAACTTCTTGCCAAACAGAATCTTTAATATCTGGAACAATTTGGATCATGACACCATATCGGCAGCTAGTGTTAACATCTTTAAAAATAAACTTGACAGAACTTTATTTTTTTTTATAGGATAGGATATTTTTTCTCGGACAGCATTATTTATTTATTTATTGTGTCACAATTCAATTTTTGTTAATTTGTTTAACTGTACTGTGTAACTTTATAATTAGTATTAGTTTTATAAGGATATATTTTATTTTTGTTCATTTTTGCTTTTTGGGCATAATAGGAGCTCGCTCCTCTGCCCTTATTTGTTATATAATAATAATAATAATAATAATATCATGTCCAGATATCCAGTGATAGAATTAAGTTTCTATTTATTTATCGATTAACGAATGGAAACTTCGAAGTAGGTGATCTTGCGTTGGTATATAATCCACAATGTCGTCGGAACCTGTCTCCTAACCGTTAAACACAATGAGAAGGTCCGTATCGAATTAAAAATACAAATGACGTGGTATATCAAATTACTGTAAATAATAAAGTGCCAATAGGGAAACCAAAAGTTGTCCACATAAATTTTCTTGTCAATTTTCTTTTCAAATTTTCTTTCTTGTTTCATAGATCGGCTAAAATGATACAAAAGAGGCAAGAACCCTTTAACATCAAAAAATGAATAGTTATCGACCGAGTTCTATTGAATTTATGGCAAATTATGTCATTTACGAGAAAGACCAGATTCAGTGTCACGATCGAACTACAACAAGAATCTTTTTACCGTTGCAGTAGATGTATCTATAGTTGATTGTGATATCCAAGACCTTAACATAACCAAGGGAATCTTTTGATAAAAAAATTAAAAAGTTACCTTAAATTTCCCCATTGTCAAGACATCGACACTTCTGATTTAGCAATTGTCGCCCTCTTTGGGCTCTTCCGAGTAATTTGTTACGGGGAATCGGTCCGCATAAACTTTTTGTTTAAAATTGGTTGTCGGACTTGGCGTCCTCTAGAATATTTTTCCATTTTTTTGTGCTCTACCCTATAGTTTTTTATTCTCTATTTTCCCTTATTTTCCCAAGGTCATCCATTATCTGGTTCTCCCATCTCGTGTTGGGTCTTTCTCGTAGTTTACCTGTTACTGGTCATCATTCGATGATTTTCTTAGTGTCTGCTCCTAGACCTCTTCTTTCTAGATTTCCCATTTACCTGGGTCTTTGTACCTTGATAAATTTGGCGATGTCTTCTGCTCTTAACTGTCACTTATATCGTGGTTAATCAATTTTATAAACTTGGAATTACGTAAGTTTAGTAGACCTGCTTTTCATCTAATTTGGTTCCTCTCTAGAATGATTTATTTTTCTTTATTTTTTGTGTCCGACACAATACTTCACGATATGTGATTACTGGTCTAATTTCTACTATGTAAATTTTCTGGTTAGTATTCTGATTAAGATTCTTATCCTTTAAAAAAATTCTGCGTTTTTTGTATGGTAAGGTTTCCTGTAATATAGAATATTATCCATGCGTTTAAAACATTAAAAAAGTGTAATAAATTTCCACTAGGAAACTAAGTTCCTGTAGCTGGCTGTATACCATATATCACAAAAAATTGTTTAAAATCCTTTAAATTATCCTTTCAGTTGTTATCAACAGATCCTCGTAGACACTTCGTCTCAGGACCATTTTACTTATGTAGAGTCATACGCCGCCATGTTACCTATCCAACGGTAACTTAAACATCACAAATTATAATTATTAATAATGTAAAACAACTACAAATTTAAAATATTTAAAGGGTTTTGACCCATATATTTTGGTGGCTACTAGCATGTACAACCGTAAGTATTAACCACATTTTGCTCTAACCTTTGTCAACATTTTAATTTAACGTTCTTTTTAATTAAAGTGCATATATACTTTCAGGTTTGCACTGATGATGGATTTATCAATCCGAAAACGTTTTGTAATGTGTTTGTGATAGCCCGTTTGGGGCATTTTTTATATACCTTTTATAAAGGATTTTAAACAATTTTTTGTAATAAATTATTCTGATCTATTTGCTTTGATACCACAGATTTTCTTGTTGATCTATCATGTATAGTTGTCCACTGTTTATAAACAGGCTATAGTGAGACGAAAGAATACACACGGAGACTAAGCCAATATAGTAAAACGTAAATGACTTTACATCAGGTCAGATTACCCCTTACTAGATGATTAAGCACAGAATGGGCACATGGTACTTGTTTTATGAAACTTGATATGTTTATCAAGTCCTTAAGTATGACTCAAAAAGACCTAATACTGCATCTTCTTCTTCTTATGGTGCCTATACGTTACGGATGTTGGACACTAACATGGCTATTCTGACTTTGTTGACTGCTGCCCTGAAAAGTCCGGTAATGGTTAAACCATTTTTGCAGGTTATGCAGCCAGGATATTCTTCTCCGTCCTGGACCTCTTTTCACATGCACTTTACCTTGAACTATGATCCCAAGTAGGTTATATCGTTGTTCATTGCGCATTATATGGCCCAGTTTTTCTAGTTTGCGATGTTTTATGGTTACGACTAGTTCGCGCTCTTTACCCATTCTATGTAGTACTTCTTCGTTGGTAACTTTGTCTATCCAGGAAATTCTCAACATGCTTCTATAGCACCACATCTCATATGCTTCAAGTCTCTACAGTGATGCTTCAGTTAAGGTCCATGACTCCACGTCATATAAAAGAACGGCAAATACGTAGCATTTCAGTAAACGAACTTTTATTTCTATTTTATGTCGTGGCTTTTAAAGATTTTTTTCATTTTGAAGAAAGCTGATCTTGCCTTCTCGATCCTTATCTTAATTTCCGTAGATTAGTCCCACTGTTCATTTAAGTTTGCACCCAAATAACAAAAGTTGGTAATTTGTGTTACAGGTTGTTGGTTAGCAAGTAATTGACCAGGTGGTATCCTATTTTTGCTTATAACCATGTATTTGGTTTTTCTAATATTAAAATTAAGCCCAAACCTGTTACTTACTTCTGTCACACTGGAGAAAAGTGTCTGCAGATCTTCAAGACTGTATGCAAAAATGACAGTATCATCAGTGTATCTTATGTTGTTCAATCGTTCTCCGTTTATAAGTATTCCCTCGTCTATGTCCGTTAGCGCTAGGTTCATAATGTTTTCTGAATATGTATTGAACAATAATGAGGACAATATACATCCCTGTCATACACCTCTTTTTATCTTTATATCGTCTGTTAACTAATCTTCAACTCTAACAGCTGCAGGTTGTTCGTAAAAGATATTGTTTATTATACGGCGATCTCTGCTATTTAGACCAATTGAATTTAATAATTTCATCAGTTCGTCATGTTTTATTCTATCCAACGCTTTCTGGTAATCAACAAAACACACACACACACACACACACATATATATATATATATATATATATATATATATATATATATATATATATATATATATATATGTATAGATATATATATATATATATATATATATATATATATATATATATGTATAGATATATATATATATATATATATATATATATATATATATATATATATATATATATATATATATATCACAATTCACGTCTCTACATCTTTGGAAGAGAAGTTGTATTGCAAAAAGTGCCTCTCGAGTACGCAATGCATCCCTGAAGCCGAATTATGTTTTTGTCACGTGTTCCTTACACTTTTTATATATTCTTTTATGTATAATTTTTAAAACAGTTTTTAGGATATGGCTCATAAGGCTTATTATTCGATAATCTTCACATTTTTTGGCATTGGATTGTTATAAAAGTTAATCTTAGCCACTGTTGGGGTATTTTTCCACTTTGGTATATATTGTTGAAGATCAAGGTAAGTCTTTTTACTTCATCTTTATCCATAATTTTCAAATATTCTGAGTAGAACTCTTCTGATCCTGCGGCTTTTTCCTCCTTAATATTGTTTATAGCAGCTTCTACTTCCGTTTCGAGAATAGGTGGTCCGGTATCGTTATTTTTATTTTGTGTGATGGTGACATTCCTATCGTCTTCACATATTGTTGTCACATAGTTCATCCATGTTGTTTTTGTTTTTTCAATATCAACTATTGGATTTTCTTGAGCGTCGGTTAAGTGTCCCGACCTTTTTGATTTATAGATGCTTGCTGCTTCTTTGATCTTTTTGCGGCGGTTGAAGGAATCGTGTTTACTTTGCAATATCTCGATTTCTTCACACTGTTCTTAAAGATTTCTATTTTTAGCTTCTCTGACAGCTTTTTTTATCTCTTTGTCTAGAAATTGATATGCAACGTTGTCTTTCCGCTTGGATTCTCTTCTTCTGTTCATTATAATATACCGTCGGTCATCCACGTTTTTTTCTTTTCTGTCTTTTCCGGTCTAATATTTCCTTTCCAATATTTTCTAAGTGGTTTATTTCTACACACACACACACACAATCACGCTAAGCGATCAACCCTACCCCTAGGAACATGTGTATACCAAACTAAGTATGGGATCCACATGTCCGAAGATCAAACCGGTCACACTTCACTAGTTGAAGTGGTACCTATCTGACCCCCAGGCTTTTCCACCACCCCTCCTCATCGTGTGACTTACGTGAGGAGGCTTATGATCTGAAAGTTACTTGAGGTGCCCTGGGTAATGAGACACCTCCTGTTTTTAATTACTGTGGTTATGCCACCTGACTGTAGGGGTAGCCACATCTAGGCTTTTCTCCCTATTTACTTTACTGACTCTATAGATTTTACTCTAACTTCACTTCGGGACTGAAGTCCCTAAAAAAAAAAAAAGAAAAAGAGCGTGTGTTCCGTCCATGAAGCCGACAGCCTGGGCTGTCGACTTCATGTCTGGAAAAAAGTGTGTGCTCGGTCACCCAGCCGCCGATTTGGCAAAAGTAAATTTTGTTCTCCTCGCCGGCTGGGCGCCCGAAGTGTGTCCGGCCACCGAGCCCATGCTTGCCGCACATGGCCTCAGTGCTCGGGTGTTCGCGAAAAGGATCAGCATTCATTTGATCCGCCTTAAGGGCCTAATCCGCATCAGCGGTATATAGAAGGCCTGACGGGCCGTCTATATAGAAAAATAGGATGAATTTTACGTTAAAACGTTTAATGAATTGAAATTGATTTTTGAAGTTCTGAATTTAAAAGAAAAACAACCGATTTTTTTTTTTTTTTTTTTTTTTTGGGTTTGGGGGGTCTTTCTTGACGTTGGGACTATAAAATGCCGGCACAAGTCTTACCCTTTTATTCTTACATGCTAATTTGTGTGGGTGTGTTGGGGTGTGCATTGCAGGGTGTATATGGCCTCCACACACCCCGGTGTATATTGTGCCTTGGCACCTGTATCCTCTCGCCAGAGTCCTAAAAATAGATATTTTTTTGGTGGTTGTTTTTCTGATGACTGCATTCTTTTATTTGACGTCATTGCGACCATCTCATTCTTCATTTATTCGTTGGGGACCCTATATCCGGCTATTTGCTGTTTAGGTCTTCTGTGTACCGTCCTGGTATTTGCGTTGTAGTTAGTCAGCTCTCTTAACATGCTACTTGGGTGGTTGTTTAGTCCGTTGAATAGTTCGTATGCCTTTTTGTCCATTGTGTGAAGGATCCTTGTTTGTCCTGAGTCTCTGTATAAATTTCTCAGAGGTACATATCTCGGTAAGTTCAGGGCATCTCTTATTAGTTGATTTTGTGCTGTTTGTATTTTTTTCCTGTTTGTTTTACAGGTGTGTCCCCACGCAGCAGAGGCATACGAAAGGACTGGCAGGATAATACTATTCGCAATCCTGATTTTGGTTTTAAACCTTAGCTTACTTCTTCTACCAATAAGCGTTGAGAGCTGATTTTTCAGCGCTTTGGCTCTATACGTTTGCTGATTTATGTGCTGCGTAAATGTGAGTTTTTTGTCTAGTAACACTCCTAGGTATTTGGCCTCGTTTGTCCATTCTACTGGGGTGTTCCCAATCATTAGTTCTCGGTTCGGTACACTTCTTCTGTGAGTAAACATTACAGCCTGTGTTTTATCCGGGTTTAAGGCTATTTTCCATTTGATGCACCATCTTTCGAATCTATTAAGTCCTCTCTGCAGATGATTAGCTGCATGATCTGGATTTCTCCAGCTAACAGCTATTGCTGTGTCGTCGGCGTAAAGACTCAACAGGGAACTTGGTTCTTTTGGCGTGTCGGCCGTATAGATGGTATACAGGTAAGGCGACAGGACAGCTCCCTGAGGCACACCTGCTTCCAGGGTCCCGACTTCGGACAGAGTTGCCCCCGTTCGAACCCTGAACCTTCTGTTGGCTAGGTATGATCCAAGGAGGCATGTCATCGCCTCGCTGTATCCCATAGAGTTCATTTTGTAAATGAGTCCGTCATGCCAGACCCTGTCAAATGCTTTACTGACGTCCAGAAATGCTGTTGCCGTATACATTTTTTCGTTATAGCCTTTTGTTGTAAATTCAGTAAAACGTAGAACTTGTAGTTCGCATGAATGTTCGCTTCTGAATCCAAATTGAGCTTCTGGTATGATGCCTAGTGCTTCCGATTCGTCGTTGAGTCTTTTTAATATAACTCTTTCCGCTATCTTGCTTATTGATGATAGTAGGCTGATAGGTCTGTAATTTTGCGGAAAAATGCCATCCTTCCCTGGTTTTTTAATCATGATAATTTGTGCCTCCTTCCATCTATCTGGAAAATATCTTAGTTTGAGCATGTTGTTTACAATGTTCGTTATGTAGACAGTAGCTTTGTTGGGTAGATTTTTTAGTGCCCTGTTTGTGATGTTGTCAGGTCCTGGGGCTTTTTTGGCGTTTGTTAGTTTTATTAGCTCTTTTATTTCTTCGGGAGATGTATGTGTTATTCCTACTCTGCCCTTTCTTCTCTTTAGTCTTCTGGCTGTTCTTTCTACCTCTTCTTCAAAGTCTATGTCTTCATTGGGATTTTCGTTATTTCTACATGCCCTTTCTAGTTCGTCCTTTAAGACTTCAGCTTTGTCTATTTCCGTGTGGACAATCCCGTTTACTCCATGTAAGGGAGGTATGGGTTTCTTGTCCTGTCGGAGGATTTTCGATAATTTCCAGAAGGCGGATTTGTTAGGGTCTAATTCTTGGATATAGTTGTCCCAGCTTTCATTTCTGTGATTTCGTAGTTGTCTTTTAACTTCCCTGTCTAGCTCATTTGCAATCCTTTTATCTTCTAATGTTCTAGTACGATAGGCTCTTCTTCTTTTTCTGTTTTTTTCTTTAATTAAGTCTTGTAGATCCTGACTTATATCTCCGAATCTTCCTTTTTGTCTTGTGATTGTTTCGGTTTTGGAGCTGGCATCGATAGCATTAATTATAGTTTCTTCTAGTTTGGATACGCTGTCTTCTAGTTCTGTGATGTTGTTTATTGTTGGAATGTTACCGATGTTTTCGCTCACAATTCTTCTAAAGTTTGGCCAACTTGTTATCTTTCTTTTGTGGGGCTGCGAATAGTTTAGTTCTATTGCGCCCAGGGTCAAAACGATTAAATTGTGCGTCGAATCGCCTTCGTTTAGAGAGCGTATCTCGTATTGTTGACCCACGTTGTGTAGGATTGCAATGTCTAGATGTGTAGGGAGTTGTCCGTGAAAACAGGTCGGTTCTGTTGGTCCGATCACGTAGGTGTTTGGTCTATTTTCGAGATGGCCGCAAAGTCGTCTCCCGTTATTGTTGGTCGCTCTATCGAACCAGTTGGGAGATCTCGCATTAAGGTCTCCTATGATTACCGTTGGCTCTTCTGTGTCAAGGATTAGGCTCAAATCTTCATCGAATATCGGTTCGTTAGGTCTGACATAAGCTGACACTATTTTTAGTGTTTCGTTGTTGGCCTTTAGTCTTACTAGCGTGGCTTCCATTGTGACCAGTCCACCTGGTGTTGGGATGTGTTCATGTTCTATGCCTTTTTTAACTAGTATGGCTGTTCCTCCTGATCTTGCTCTATGGTCAGTTCTATAGATATCGTAGCCTGGAAATTTGGTTTTCTTCCTTTCCACTAGTTTCGTTTCTTGAAGGGCTACGATATCGAGCTCTAATCTATTTATCATTTCGTCCAAAAGGTTGAGTTTTTGGAAAATTCCACCGGAATTCCAGGACCCTATGCGTAGATCTTCCGTATGGTTCGCTAACATTGTCGATTTATTTCACCGAATGCAGTCATCATTTTTGTGGCCCTATCCATCACGGACATCATCTCCATCATTTTCTTATTGTATTCCGTCTGAAATGTGGCAATGAGTGCGGCTGCGTCTTGCATCGTTGGGGCCGCTTGTTCTGGGGTTTTCTTGGCTGCTTGTGCGTAGCTGAAACCCGTGGTTGTTGTTGTTGGGTTGAGTGGTCTGCCCGCCGGTTTTACGGGGGCAGGGGTCTTCTTTTTTGGAGCTTTTGAGCATCCTCTGTAATTGGCCGTATGCGCCTGTTCGCAGTTGGCGCATTTTGGAGCCGTTTCTTTGCTTTTTTCGCACTCATTGCTGAGATGGTTTTCACCACACCTTACACATCTGGCGTCGCAGTGGCAAGCCTTTGAACTGTGGTAATAACCCTGGCAGTTGAAACACTGTAGGGTATCTTTTGTGGTCTTGATTTCGTCTTCGAAACGAATCTTCATGTAGCACAAGTTTGTTATTTTGCGTATTTTTTGTATGTCATCCTCTTTGAGGGTGATCATAAAGAAAGGCAGTATTGGTTTTCCCTCTTTTTTAGAGTACATGTTACTGACTCTAGTTACGTCGACGTCTTTATTTCTTAATTCATTAAGAATAAGTTCGGTGCTTGTGCTCGCCGCTAGCCCTTTTAGGATTACCCTCTTTAATTTGTCGCTGTCTATCGGGTAGGCAATGTACTCTACCTTTGGGGTGTGTTCTTCAAGTATTTTGACTACTCCTAGGTAATCTTCCCTAGTTTTGGTGTTAATGACAATAGATCTGCCAGATCTGGCAAACTTATTGTCAGAAATGATACCTTTCTTTGCTGCTTTTTGCAGGATCGCTTGATGTTCTGCGACCGTCTTTAAGATGATCGCAGGAGGTTTAGGTCTTTTAACGTTAACCTCTGCAGGTATCTGAGGGTCAACGACGTTTTCTTTATCAACTTGAGGTTCTTTCGGTACCTCCAAGTTTTTCTGGCCTTTTTTCTGCTCACTTCTTTTTTGTATTTCTTTAGCAGCTTTTGTGAGCGCTTCATCTTTTCTTTCGTTGATTTTCTGAGTTTGTTTCTCAACAATACTCAGTGCCTTTTTCGGTTTCTCGCTACTGTTGACTGATTTCTCAGTAGCGGTGCCTTTTGTTTTTTCCTTTTTTTGGACTTTTGTCCATCCTGCTTCGCTTTTTTCTTTTTCTTGTATTACCTTCTGTTCTTTTGGCTTTCCTCCGCAACCAGACGTAGAAGGAGCGGCGATTCCCATCCAGGGTGGGCTTCCTGGTCTGGTTATTTCCCAGATGACTTCGTCTCTTCTCTTTTCTTCTAGCTCTTTCCTTTCATTTCTTTCGGTCAGAGCCATTATATGGCCGACCAGCTTCTTGATTTCTTCGTCCTTTGCCTTGTTTTCTTTCCGTAACTCAGTCATCTGAGTTAGGAGGTCTTGTATTTGGGCATTTGCTTGTTTTTCCCTTTGACGGCTCTCTTCTTTGAGCAGTCTGATCTGTTCGGTCAGTAGATCTACCGACTTATAGAGCTCATTTTCGTCTTTTTCCTTTGTTCTTTTTCTTTCTTCCTCGTCTTCTGAGGAGTCTGCGGTTGGCCTTTGCCGTTTTTTCTTCCTACCTACCTCCGGCTCGGCATTAGTTGCGGTGGAGATGATGTCCACTATGGGGGCTATTTCATCGTTTGTTGGGGGCGGGGTTACAATCGACTCGGTGGCCGGGCTCAGCTCTTCGTCGAGGGTAACTTCCATGGTGATCGAGACGCTGTCGTCTGCTTCCACCTCGCTTTCGTCTTCTTCGGCATCTTCTTCGTCCGGGATGAACGATTCGTCGTCTGAAGTCTCTACGATTAACGCGGATTCGGGTTTTAAATTTGAAGTAAATTCATTATATAATTTAATTGCAGATGTAACTGACGGGGTGGGTGACTTGGAATTGTCATCATCATCTTTTTCTTGTGATGTCACCTGCGTGACATCACTTTTTTGGGGAGAGGGATCACTCATAATGCCGTAAGGCAGTGAACATAAGTGTTCAAAAGACTATATTGAGTTTGCTACTCTGAAGACTCTGTTTTTGTCTTTCCGCCTGGCCGCTGCCTGACGGTTTTCCTGGGTGTCGTCCCAGCAACCTCTCGGTAGTTCTCTCCCTGATTTCTCAGGGAGGGATCCTCTTCAAGTTTCTCTCACCTCAGAGGCAGGGGCCGTTTCTGTCCGACCTAGATTTCAAAACTAGGCCTTACAGTGTCATACCTGTCGACCCACTGAGATGAACCCGTATTTTTCGCTGACACGAAGCTATTAAAAGCCTCCGCGAGGAGCCTATAAAGGCAACCCCTCGGCGGTTTAACTTAAAAATAGCCCCGCATCCGCTTTTCACTTTGTTGAAGGACAAATGCCTGTGCAAACTGGGTGTCTTACTCACCCGGAGCTAACAAGCTCCGTTGCGTTCAGGTCGATTGCCCCCACCAAAGCACGCTTCGCTGCTCGTCGCTACGCTATTCGCTGCACGTCTGTACTGTTGAACCGCTGAGGTCCAACTGGGTTTATTTCTGTGTCAACATCATTAACTACTTGTGACTTAGATATGTTGTTCTTCAGATATTCCCGTACTTCTTGATTTATGTCATTATCTCTTAGTTGTTTAAGATTGTATCTTACAGAATTAGGTTTGTGGATTTCTTTTTTAATTTCAGGCAAAACTTAGCGACAAGTGGGTTATGGTCTGACTTAATATATGCACCAGGGTAGGTTTTGTCTGACGTTATTGGTGATTACCAGCTCTTGTTCCGTATCAAATATGAGTAGGCGTTCTCCTCTCTCATTTCGCTCACCCAGACCCCATGAACCTACTACTTCACCATAACTACCTTTACCGATTTTGGCATTAAAGTCACCCATAACTGTCGTTACTTCATTGGTTTTTAACTTACTTAGCACTTTCCTTAAATCGTAATAAAAAGCCTCTTACTTCGTCTGATTTGTCTACTGTGGGTGCGTGTATTTGGATTATGTTGGTTTTTGCTAGGAATAAATCCAATTGAATGAGTAATACTGTATGCTAACTCATAATTAAAAAAATAAAAATAAAAAAAGGTGTAACCCCTCAAATCAGTGTTCCATTAATTTGGTGCTCTTTTATTATTTCTTTCGTACTCTGATGCTAGAACAGTTTTTTAAAATTTATTCTGTTGCTTTTATTTATTTGAGGTATATTCGTAAATATTTTCCATGTACGTATTTATGTTCCTTTTTCCAGAAATCCAGAAATTAAAAATTGCGATAAATATTTATATAGTGGCAGTGGGTATAAATTTCTATTCAATATTTTTTTAATTAGTTTTGTATAGCTCCTAATAATAATATCTGAAAACGTTCTAATAATGTGGTCAATTCTATATCCTATTTGCTAGATTCTGATAAGTACTTAACCGTTTAGATATTTAATACATATAACGGTCTGTACACGATGACTTACGCCACTAATAGGACAATTATGTTTTAGACTTGATTTGTTTGGTACGTTTAATATTAATAAGTCAATAAAAGATCCTAGACAATAAACAGAAGCATTTACCCGCACTTTCTTTTAATCCTATAGGCAGTCAGAAAATATAAAAACCCTAACCAATAAAAAATTAGCAAAAAAATTACAAAAAAGCTACCTGGAATATTTTAAAATATTTGCCAAAATAAGTATGTAATATAAAATTGCTGATCAAAATTCATTTTTTAATTATCCTGATAATTTTAGTTTTATGTTAGGCCCTAGGTAATAAAGCAAATAATCTTGTGCCATTTTGTGTATAAATTGCAGTTTTGGGATGTTTCTGTCGTGGCAAAATTATGGGCTACCTGGATAAGTATCCATAAAACATTATATGAGCTATCTGCATAAAAGTACGCTGGAAAGGAAGCTAATTAGTGACGACATAGTATGTCCTAACAGTGGTGTATCGAATACGGGATATATATATATATATATATATATATATATATATATATATATATATATAATGATTGTCTATTATGTAATGTTATATAATTTAAGGAACTTATTGAAAATGGCAAATAGCCGAAAAGTTTAAGCAATATTTAAAGGTTTTGTTTACAACAGACCGACAAACCCAGCAATTAAAAAAGCTTATTAAAGAGTCTTGAATGTGAGATGTATGTATGCTTCAAAATAAGGTATAGGTGAGTATGGATAAATACTTCCGATGAGATATCCCATCGGAGAAGAAAGTCATTACAGGAAGTACTTTTAATGCACATGTGGGTCAACGCAAGAGAGGATAATATGAAGCAATATATATATATATATATATATATATATATATATATATATATATATATATATATACTAACTTCACTTATCCATCCATACGATCTAATTTCTGCCATATGTATTTGCTCTTTCTCTTTCTTTTCTTCCAAGCATTCAGTTTAGTTCATCATAGCTGGTCCAGTGTTAGTTTTATAGAATATTTATTTTAGTGTCATTGGAAGCTATTTGTCACTTAACATATCACTCGTGTCTTTTTACTTTATCCATCCTGCTCTTTTACTCCAACTCTTCTACACCCATCTTCATTCATTTAGCCAACAATCTTTAATAGCTAGGTACTTCTGACCTAATTAATTTTAAAACTTTTTTCACGAACTTATCTCTGATGTTCCAGTTTTTGTTATAATTCCCTTTTAGTATTTCCTAATACTATCTATTAATTCTGATCTAATAAGAAAATAAAGTATTAAGCACTGAGACGTACTTTTACATGAAATTTATTGGTGTCCCCCACGCCTGTCCTAATACTAGTTTTTACTTCTTCATATATTTCTTTTAAAATTTTTTACATACTTACCGGAAACTCCTATCTTATTCACCTTTTACTACAAAACCTCTTAACTAACCCTATCATAGGCTTTCTTAAGATTAATAAATACTAAATAAGCGTTTGTTTATGTATACCTGCATTTTTCCATCAACTGCCTAATAATTAAAATTGCATCTGTTGTTAGTCTGACCTGCATATATTATCCAAACAAATTTTTGGATATTTCGTTTACTCTCTTCTATATGTTCATTTTGTCCATAATTATATTAAACAGATCTGACGTAACTATTACTCTATATTATAGAAAGACTTTTCTGAGACAAACAGCTTTTTTAAAGTAGTCCACAATAATGTTGATATATAAAAATCGGCGTTACCTTCGATTAAACAATGGTAGATATAATAATGGTTAGCAACAATATCTTGTTTTTTTCACTGGTTGTTGATTACCATCGCAAAGGCTTCACGATATTCTAGCACCTAAAATAATTGTCCTGTATTTGGTATCTGACTTTATTAACCAATGTTTTTAGCCAAGAAATCTTTTTTTCCTACACTGCTCTTACCTTCTTTTTTGCCTTTAGGAATTGGTTGTAATATTTTTATATTTCTTCCATTTACCTAGATTTGCATTACTGCTCTCGCCTTAGTCTTTATCTAGTTTTTAATTATTTTGTATCATATTATCCATAGTCAATATAAATCCTCGTACGTAATTTAATAAAACAAGAGCTTGCTGAACGAAATGAGTTCGTGTCACCTGTCGTCGTGGCACGTTCTCTGGAAGATATACCCCACCAAGCGTGACCCTAGTCCACCTTTTTTTTTGGACTGAGGTGAAAAGATTCGTAAAATCGACTAGGGAAGGTGTCCCTAGTACTGTTGGATTCAACCAAAGGACCAGAGACATACGCCGGCGGCACGATGTCAAACTATGTGACAGAGGGCCCCCTTCGGACATCCCTGCCAGGTCGCCTACCAACTAAAACCACCCCCTCTTCGACCCGTGGTATCCCTGGACGAGTTTATTAGCGAACGAAATATGGGGATATCACGCGCAGACTGGGTTAAAGGTGCCCTTATGGCTATTTATTTTAGTTACAGCACTTTGCTTTTAGTTAAAAGCAGTAAGCGTGTAGGGAAGGAGACCTAGTTCCCAAACAGAGAAAACTTGAGAGCTTAAAAAAGGGGGGTTACCGTAAAGGGTAACATTTGGTACATTTTTGTACAGAAAAGGAAAAAAAGAAAAAAAAAGAATGTTTGTTTTTTTTTATTATTTATTTTTGTATTTGACCCCTCACCCAGCTTGTTCGGCTCTTTCTATTATAGTCTTCCTTTTCATGATACCTGTTATATGGTTGATTATATATTCAAAATTCTCTTTGCTGGTCATTGCAATCTGCATGATGTTGTTGGGCGCGATCGCGCCGAATCTATTCTGCAGCTTTTGTTGTTCGTAGGCGAAAACATTACACCGGAAGATGCAATGTTCCGCATCGTCCCTCTCGTCACACGAGGTGCATATATCATCGTTGCTTTTTTTGATGTCATATGTGTAGGATCTGAAAGATCCATGACCGGTCAGGAATTGAGTAAAATAGTAATTTACTCTTTTAAATTTACAGTTGTGCCATGCTACAACATCGGGGATAAGCGTTTTGGTCCAACGAGCCTTCGTGGTCTGTACCTCCCATTCTCTTTGCCATTCTATAAGCATGTTCACTCGTATGGTCCTTCTTACCTAAGGTAGGTGACCGTCGTGGGCTTCATACAGCATTTGTCTTTCTCTGGCAAGCAGGTGGATGGGAAGCGTTCCCGCAATCATCTGTAAGGCCAGCGTAGAAGTGGTTCGGTACCCGCTCACCACTTTTAAAAGGGGCTTCCTTTGGGCTCTTGTTATAATATCTTTGTACTTCTGGTATTTCAGTACGTTAATCCAGACGGGAGTTCCATATAGAAGGGTGGATTGCACTACTTGAAGGTACAATTTTCTCTTGTTGCTGCTGGGCCCTCCTATGTTGGGTATTATTCTTTGGATAGCTGCCGTCCGTTTATCCGCCTTCTTAACCACTCCTAACAGGTGTTTTGTATACCTCAGGCCTGTAAACCCTAGTCCACCTGGTCTTTCAGCATGTGACCTGTAGTGAAACCAATGCTCTTACGAGTACGTCTCCAGATGAAGGTGGCACGCTAGCTACAACGTGAGGCTCTACACTCCCCGCAGTATCTGTGACGCTATACGAACACCTGCTCGTTATCTCTGTGATAGCGAACGTGAACGCAGCTTCACCTCGCACGTTGTATATCTCGTCACTGAGAAGCCTACTCCTCTACCACTCATCTCCAAAGTAAGCACGTAATACAATCGCATGTCCAACTTGTGGCTAGACGTTTATAAACTTGCGGTCATTTTAAACTAATGTTAAATGGAATAATAGTAGAGTGGTCCCGAACTCGGTAGAAACGAAAACTTTCGGGTAGGTAGGCAACTCGGGGGGGGGGGTGCAGCAGTGGTAGTGATGTATTGTCAGAATTTCTATGGCTCTCACTCTATACACGCCACGCCTCAGGGTGACTTTTTTTCTCCTTAGGCCGCTTTTAGATCTCAAGTCTTTTAGAATAATTTTTTTATTCATAAAACTAGTTCTGTTGTTTTCAAAATCAGTTTTGTGACCTTTATAAAAAATATGTTCTGACTGAAACTAAATCGCAATACATAATAAAAATGGAATGCTCACAGATTGCGTTTTATATTGTTCGATTGGTTTCTCCTATTTAAGATTGAGGACAGTCTGCACAAGGAATTTTATGAAATCCGTGTTGTTCGTTTGGTATGTTGTCTTTAACGGACTGGACAAGAGATGAAAGTTGCTGATATGACGTGAGTGTTGTCTTTATTACCTTTGGTGTGAGAATTTTATCGTTTTAGTTGCAGTGGCACCTTTAGTATAAAAAAGAAAGGACTTTGGATTGATAGTGAACTAGAGATATATGCCTATCCCTAGTATAGATCCCTAGTATAGAGCGATAAGGACGCTCATTGCTATGATTTTCTTGGTAGTCAGTTTGGATAAGAGCTTCTTTTGTATAAAAAAGTTCTGCAGATCTACTTGAATTAATGTGTGCAAAACTAATATATCTGCAATAGACAATTATTCTATAAACAATAGTATTAATGACCTAATCTGGATAATGGGAGTTGGTATGCGAGTAGAGATTGATATGTGTGGGTTTTTGGTTAACAGACAAAAATAAAAATCTGGGGATTTTGTTTTTTTTTTTATAAGAACATCGAGGAACGATAGGGATGGATCCTTATTATCTTTATCGTGAACTGCATACTTAGACACAAACCATTCGAATGGAACTTTTTACCGATCCAGATCTCGCCGTCATGAGTCTCGAACCTTTCTGTAGCTTTTACTTTTATTAATACATAAGGCAAAATTATTTTAACCTTCAAAAAGTTAGCTACAATCGCTCTTCGTTAAGCTTCAACCTGCTATATTATCCTAATGGGTATAATACATGGAGACAAATACGACATACGAAATACAACAATGGAGACCATGGTTAGGAAAGAGAAGCAGAGGAAGACCACAAATAAGATGGCCGGATGATATTAAGAATATCGGAGGACACAACTGGAAGCAAGTGGCGCAAAATGAAAGACGCTGGATTGATTTGGGGGAGGCCTATGTCCCTGTTGCCTAAGTTGGATTACTTGAGGCTGAAGAAGAAGAAGTATCATACATATTATCATGTTCAATGCGAGCGGTTTCTTTGCAATTTTGTAGATTTATTAAAAGTTCCCTTTTTCTGTATTGGTCCCTACGACTCTTGATGTGTTAGATATTCTCTATATTAAAGTAACTAGCTAGGCCGCTTTTTTCTGCACAGTTTCACAAAGAATACTTTTACGTTTACCAAACGTCAGCTGCCTTAAGCTATGTAACACGTTTTTAAATTTTAAATTTCTTTCTTTCCATTATAGCAGTGTCCATAGTTTCACATTAAAATTACATACATTTATCAAAAAGTACCTGTAAACTTTTTAGTATTCCAATATACCTAGTCTTGTAAAAGCTACGTCACTGTTATATGATAGGAGAGAACTATCATTTATGTATGATTTTCGCGTCTCCTTTCAACTTTATGACAAACGTGTTGTTATTACA
The DNA here is from genome assembly GCA_918026665.1 of Diabrotica balteata. NCBI lineage: Eukaryota > Metazoa > Arthropoda > Insecta > Coleoptera > Chrysomelidae > Diabrotica > Diabrotica balteata. The sequence goes on from OU898278.1 coordinate 59,341,997, forward strand.
GGAATACAACCGACTTCTAGTACCGAGTAGAATGACAATTAATAAATAAGTGATTGAAGGTTTGGCAGATATTATTTTATTTACACCACTAATCCGTCACTAATTTTGTCGCGAAAATGAGTAACATTCGAGTACAAAACACGTACTTAATGAAATAATCTTAACTAACATTAAATTTGTTTTGGTGTGGTTCATAAAAAAATAAAAACTGATGTTAGAGCTATTTGTATATGTGCAAGACTTTTAAAATTTTACTTTTACAATCAAGTAGCCTCTATCCACATCGGTGATAGTCGTATTGAATAACTATTCTTTAAACGTGAAATACGACAGGCTTGTATTTTGCTATGCACTATTTTAATCTATACTCTAAAGAAAATTTTAGGTATGTTTTGAATCACAGACAAAAGGATGTAAGAGTAGGCGGGAAAGTAATTAATAATATCAGACACGTTGACGATGGCTACTAGACAGTGTAGCAAGTTATCAGAGATATCTTACAATTAACATTTTAAGAAAAAAATTAGATGACTGTTGGAAAGATTAATATACATCAATGTTTGCTTTCTCTTAATTAATGGAACGCGTGCACTATTTTAAGATATACCTACCATAATTAAAATATTACGTAATGTTTTTATGACCTGGAAACCAGTTTCGTGTAGGAGAAACCTGTCGATGCATATTCGCAAGAAGATTCTAAAATATTATGTTAGCTCTATCCAATTATATGGTTGTGAAACGTGGAGATTAAAAACTTCAATGTCAAACAAATAAGAAGCATTCGAATTGTATTACTGGAAAGATCTGCTTATTAACATCATAAAGAGGAAACAACAACTGTTTTGGATGGGTTGATCAACATATACAATTTACAGTTGAGGAAGAGGTAGATAATTTTCTACCATTCCTTCACATGAGAATTGTAATAAATACAGACAATATGTTGAAAACTAGATATTTCAGAAAACCCATAATAATATGTAGTAATAGATTTACAAGCAATTACTCTCATCATCCAAATAAGATGAAAATAAACCATATAACAGAATTAAAACAACGTGTTTTAAAGCTTTCTCATCCATATTATCTACAAGAATATCTTTAATTGTTAACAATATATTTTAACTAAAAACTCTTATCCTCCAGATATGCTACATAGTATGCTTTTGCTTCTTTTTTGTTACTATACTAAAAAGAATTTGTAAATAAAATTTTATTTTTGGCAATATAATTGTCAAAAATAAAAATTTTTAAGTTGGTATTTATGACATTGAAGCTTAATTGTAATTATCACTATTCAAATTTATTTATAAATTCAATTATTTTTATGTTAAGAAACTTTTGCAAAATTATATTAAAATTTCAGAGAAGCATTTATTACATTAGAATATTTTATAATAATATTTTTTGAAATATGGTGACTCCAACCCATCCAAAACAGTTTTATATTTTTTCCAAACGAGTCACAAGTACTTCTTTTTTCTTACTCTTTTCGTCTTTTTTACCCAGTCCGGTATTCTTAGATTTCTTACATTGGTTTTAACACATTAATACCACTTCTTTTTTTGTCTTTCTCCTTCTTTGCAATATCTGTTTGTGGATCCTGTCAACATGTCTCATCCAACGTACTTATTATGCTTTTACTTTTTGTATGATGCTTGTTTGGTTAAAGAACTCCATTACTTCCTCGTCTGTTCTTCTTTTTATAAGCAGTCATTGTTCTTTTTCCCTCCATGTATCTTGCGTAATATTCTTGTAACCATCGTTTTAATTTTTGTGTATTTTTCTAGTTTAACACTAAAGTTTCGCTACCGTACATAACCGAAGTTTGCACAACCGTTTTAAAATTCTGATTTTCTTATTCCTGGGTATTAACTTAGATTTGATCATTATGTTTGGAACTCCTACAGCTTTACTTCCTTCAGTAATTATTTTTTTTAATATTTCAATACCTTCTTCGGCTTTATTTGTAATCGTCTCTCTAAGGTATTCGAATTAATATACTTTTTCAAAACAACATTCTCTACTTCCCTTATTTAATCTTGGGTTATCTTCGGGTTTTATTTTCTTTGCTCTAATTTCAAAATATTTTATTTTATTTTCGTTTATACATACTCCGAAGTTTTTTATTATTGCTTCCATTATTTTAAATATTTTTATGATTTCTGATTTTGATTTCGTAATCAATGCAAAAGTGTTGTGTTAATGTCTCTTGTACTATAATATGCCATCTGTCTCTACACCACTTTCTCGTAGCATAACTTCTAGGATATTATAGTTAAATAAAGTTGTGGACAGTGGATCTCTTTGTCTTAATCCCTTTCTTACCGTGAAAGTCTGTGATAACCTTCCTTCCAGAATCACTTTATTTAATTTTTCTTTTAAGGTTATTGCCACTCAATTTCATGTGGGTAAAGTTTGGTCGGTATTTTTAACAAATCCATCGCTTTGCATATTTTTTCTCTATTGTTTGAGTCGTATACCTGCTTAAAGTCTATAAACAACATGTGCAAGTCTAGACTTTGTTCGTAGCTGCTGAGCAATATTTGTTTCATCGTAAAAATCTGATCAATTGAAGTCCTTCCTCTTTAAAATGATTCTTGATCTTCATCCATTATTTTATTCATTATTTTATTCAACTATTATTTTGTTAGTTGGTTTCTTATTAATAAAGCCAATATCTTATATGCTACATTTAATAAAGCAATTTCTCTATAATTCTTGTAAGCATAGACTTTTGTCTCCCCTTTTGTGGATCGGACATAAGGATGCATTTTTCCAGCCAGGTGGAAATTTCTGATTTTTTCAAATTCATTTTATAAGGTTAGTTATTCGTTTGAGCAATAGCTGTCCGCATTTCTTAAATATGTCTGCTATTAGACAATCTTCTCCTGGACTTTTGTTATTCTTTAGCTGCTCTATTATTTCCTCTATCTTCTGATCGCATGGTTCATTTATTTCGGCCTCACTGTTGCTCTGCTCCGGTCTGGTTTGTGATTGTATTATCATTGGTATTTTTCTCTGCGTTTAGCAGGTCCTCAAAGTATTCTGCCCACATGTTTAGTTTTCTTGGTAAGTCAATTATTAACGTGATTCTTTACTTTTGCAGCAGAATTCGATTTCAGGACTCGTAACTTTATTGTCTTTAACTTTTGGTAAATATTCTTAATCTCTTTATTTATTATATGATTTTCCATGTCGTGTAAATTAATTACCCAGTAATCTTGTTTCTTTTTTCTGCAGGTTAGTTTCGTTTTTTTCTTTGCTGCTTTACAACTTTTCCTTGTTTCTGTTGTATTTAGTATATTCATCTGTATTTTAGCTTCTCTTCTAGCTTTAAAATTCCTTTTGCAGTCTGTATCAAACCTTTGTTTATTTTAGCTAATGTCAGTTTTTGTAGTTTCCGTTTTTACCTTCTCTATTTGTGTCCATTTCTGGTTACTATCTTTAGTTGGAATTGTGTCTTTTAATCGTTTTTTATTTCGTCTTATATTTCGTTTTAAGTGGTTTTTAATATTTCCATTTTTAAGCTTTTTACATTAAAACCCTTGGTTGCATTTAGTTTTTGCGTAGGTTTCTTTTAAATTTTTTCTTTTATAGTCACTACTACCCTAAAATGGTCCGTGTTGCTGTCTGCCTCTCGGAAACTTTATTCGTGATAACATTGTCGTGTTTGTTTTCAACTAAAACGTGACAGTATTATTTATCGGGGAGATCCATGTTATTTTATAGATGTTTTTTCTGTCAAAACATGTTCTTAAAATTTATAAGCAACATGCCGTTTTCATATTAAGTTCCGTGTTTATCTTTCCCTGTAGTGATATTTTTGTAGATGTGTCCTCTTCTAATTCTTAAGTTAAACTCGCCTATTACTACTTTAAGATCGTATTTCGGTACGTCGTTTAAAAGGTCTTCTAATTGTTTGTAAGAATCCATTTTTATATCTATGTCTTTATCTTCCGCGGTGCGTGTATGTTGACTATAGATATTTTACGGTACTTTTCTCTCAGACGTAAACCGCAAATCCTTTTCGAGATTGGTTTAAAGTTAACTACACTCCCTTAAGACTTTTTGTTATTAAAAACCCTGTACAGCAGTCTATTTGCCCCACCACTAATAAACAAGATTACTTTATCAACTTCTGGTATTCCGGTTGTCCTAAGTTTTGTTTGGAGAGCAAGAAAGTTCAGTTCGCATTGATTTAAAATGTCGATTAAGTTTTTCACTCTCTCATCTTCATAAATACTTGTAACATTCCACGTGGCTATTTAAGTTGGTTTTCCCTTAATTTCTATATTTTTTTGTATGCTTATCTTTATCATTATCTTTTTTTGTTTACATTTGGCCCTTTGGTTTCCATTGTCTTGTCTTTATTCTTTGCCTTTTTCGTCGTTATTTGATCACACTACGGTATTTCTTTTATTTTTTAATCCATTTCTATTAGATGCAGTGCCGTTGTCTTCCACAATAAAATTCCTTTATCTTTATATAACTTAATTCTTTTCCATTAATTTTCAGCTTTAAATACTCTATTTGTGTCTTCCTTTCCATTTTTGTCAGGTCAGACTCTATATATATATATATATATATATATATATATATATATATATATATATATATATATATATATATATATATATATATGCAAACTCAAAAATATAGTAGGACAGCTACTATATTTTTGAGTTTGCTTTTGTTTTCCAGTACACTCACTTGTATTATTGTCAGGTTATATTTTTCATTTTAACGAGAAAGATTTGTGTTCAAAAACTGCTTCAGTTTATCATTAGTGTCTCTCCACGATTAGTTTTTAACTATGTTTTTCTTTTTTTAACCTTTGTCCACGTATTAGATTTTTTATTTTTCACGTGAAGTCATGTCTAGTTCTGAATTTTTCTGTTTCAATTCGCTTACATAATTAAGTATCTCTTTCTGTTCTTTACGCAGTTTTTGATTTCCGTCATTATATCGTCAGTTTTCGCCAGAAGTTCACGCAATATTTTAAGCTTATCCTCGCTTTAAGATCTGTTTCTGCTCAGAAAAACTATACATATTAATAAAATGACTCCTGAATCCATAAGAACGAAAAAGGACAAAGAAAGACTGGAAGGGTTTTAAGGGTCAAAGTTTATCTGTTATCGACTCTTCTTTTTAGTAGTTTAATATAAGTTTTCACCAAAAATACTGAAAATATTGAGAGGTTTTACTTAACGGAGGATTAGGTTTTCATCAGAGACAGTAAAATTTTAGGACTTTAAAGAAGTCTTCATTATTTTAATTAACTTGCTGACGTCTTGTAGTAAACAAAAGCTAGAAAGAATGGACCATAATGGTAAGCGTGTGTATATTATACGGTTCTGCAAATAAACAAATCCAAAAATGATATTCGAAAAAGCCAATCTACTTGATGTATTGGATCCTTACACGGTGCATTAATATCGTAAATTCGTAAAAATCATGACAGTAAAGTTGAAAGAATAACTTTTAGGATTAATGTAGTATCAGTGAACCAATCATTAAAAAAAACGTTAAACACAGTGGAACACGGGATTGACGAATAAATAAGGCCTGCTTAGATTAGAGTCTGCTAAGAATTAAGATTTTTTACGATTAGCAGTCCACCATCTCATAGCTGGACGTCTTAGAGCACGTATATCTAACGCCAGGAACGATAAAACTAAACCAAAAATAATCAAATATATTGTTGATAAATTAAAGGGTACTGAAGTCGTAAGAAACTTCCAAATATGCTTAGATCGTAAAATATCAGAACTTCCCAGAAATTGGGAGTTTATGAAAACCACGCTCAAAGAGACCGCAGAGGAAGTGCAGGGTGAAGTACCCAAAGGTCAGCGAAACAACTAATTTGATGAGGAATGCCAACGAGTAACGAAAGAGAAGAACGACGCGTATCTGAAAATGATCAACAGAAGGACTAGGAGCAATGTTGAAGAATATCGAGTAAAGAGACAAGAGGAAAAACAAAAACACAAACAGAAAAAGCGGCAACCAATCAATAAAGAGTTCGAAGAAATGGAAAACCTTAATAGAGAACACAAATACAGAAAATTTTACAAACAGGTTAACACAAAAAGAAAAGTTTTCAAGCCACAAGCGAACCAAGTCAAGGCCCTTAACGGAATTCTTTTAAAAAAGAGAGTGGAAGTACTAGAAAGATGGCAAAAACATTTTAGTACGCTACTTAATGGAGAAAGTAGAGCTTAAGGTAGATATGATATGGAACTAGGATAGGAGGATACTGAAATACCAACTTTGGAAGAAATAAACAAAGTAATTCAATATCTAGCCAGAAACAAGTCACCCGGAGCAGACAACCTACCCGCAGAAATATTTAAATGTGGCGGTCAAACATTTGTAATCCTCCTTTACAAACTACTAATACAGGTATGGCAAGAACGCGCGTTACCAGAAGATTGGAATACTGGAATTATATGCCCCATACACAAAAAAGGAAACGTTCTTGAATGTTCCAACTTTAGAGGGATTTCCCTTCTTAATACAGCATACAAAATTGTGTCCCTGATATTTAACGAACGACTGGGACGGTATACTGACAATATAATAGGATCCTACCAAAGAGGCTTCTTGAAAAACAAATCTACCATTGATCACATATCATCCATCAGACAAATATTAGAAAAAACGACGGAGTACGACATAGACTGCCATTACATCTTCGTTGAGGTTAAGGCAGCGTACCATACTATTAACAGGTCCCAATTATATTCGGCGATGATCGAATTAGGAATACCAAAAGGTTTGATAGAATTAATTAAAATGAGAATGATGAAAGTCGAATGTAAAGCGCGCGTACAAGGGGATGTTTCAAAACCATTTAAAACCAACAGAGGACTGTGCCAGGCAGATGCGCTATCGTGCACGTTGTTCAACCTAGCGTTAGAAAAAGTTATAAGAGATTCGGGAATAAACTTAAAAGGTACGATATATACCCGTAGTATACAAATAATGGCATACGCTGATGATATCGTCATAAATGGAAGAACCCAAAATGAAGCAGTGGAGGCTTTCACTCGTATTAAAAATGCCGCAGAAAACATCGGACTTCTGATTAACATCTAGAAAACTAAATATATGCCGGCCATATCAATAATTCAACAAAATAACTTAGAGGTGCAACACGAAACGATAGAAATGGTAGAAGAATTCTGCTACTTAGGATCACTGGTAGACCATATGAGTGCCAATATGAGTGGCTAACCGCTGTTATTTTGGCCTGGGCCCTCAACTAGGAGCGAGAAGTATGTCAAAAAGCAACAAAGTGCAAACTTTATAAAACAATAATACGCCCAGTGCTCACATACGGATCGGAAATATGGGTAATGCCGCCTAAGGTGGGTGGGCCACGTTATGCGGATGGATGAGAGTGATCCGACTAAAATAACTATGCTAAACAGGCCGGTCGGAAGAAGAAGAAGGGGGCGACCTAAACTCAGCTATCTGGACGATGTACAGAAAGATCTGGGGGAGATTGGAGTGAGGGACTGGAGAAGACAGACACTCGATAGGGAAGGATGGAAGAATGTTTTGAAGCAGGCCAAGGCTCACGAAGGGCTGTAGCGCCAACTGATGATGGGTGAAAGCAGTTTTAGCAGCAACATTTAAAATTAAAAAGACATATAGGAAGACAAGCAATTTACTAAAAAAAAAGAAAACGTATATAGACGCATATGACCCGAAAACATCTCTTTACATCAAAATATATATCTCTACTAAAACACATTAAAGTGAATTTTTATCTAATGATCTTATAATTAACTTTACTGGAATTTTTATGACGCTGAATTATTTACTTCTATTTTAAACAAAGTTTTCCTTAAATTCGTTAACTTTGTTCTTTTATTTATAATTTACTTCAATTCTCCATTTAAGATCAATTTTCCATTTTAATAATTTAGTTAATTTTTTTAATTAATAACCCTTAACGTCTCACACTGCTTTATATTAAATAAAAATGGTAAAAAAATAAATATTGCTAAATGTAATTACACGTTTTATGAGACTGTTGCATTGCTTACGGATGTAAATGTACATTTATAAACATTTTTAATACTAATTGTCTGTACAAGTTATACTTAATAAAATTCAGATTATGAGGTAAAATACAAATATTTCTTATATCCCTTTTATTCCAGGGTCCTCTCATCCCGGCTGCATTCACCAATGGCTACCATTGAGTCGAAGTACTGTCTAGTGTTGTGTGACCCAAAAATCGGCAGCTACGTGATGGCATCACAACTGCACTTGTACATTCACTTTATGTATAATAATCTAATTATGTAGCACATCCCCCGCCAGGCGAGGCCCACTTGTTGTTGTAATGTTTGGTGTACGCGTACCGCTTTTTTCTCTATCGGTAGCCGAGGAGATCAACAACTTTTTGGAAAGATTGGTACATTCGTAACCAAAAATTGCGTTTTAGTCCTTTTACGTTTTTGACAGACTATCAAGGAATAGTTTTAAAAATAATAAAACTTTAAATACGTTCTCTAATAGTCGATATTAGACAAATGATTTATGAGGAAATTAAAAGTGATAATAATCCCAAAAAAAAAATTATTAAAATTATATTTTTAATTATATTATTGCTTAAAAGATTATATAAATATTTTAAAAAAATATTCCTTTCAGTTTCTTTAAGCCAATTACTCATTTCTTATAAATGAATGTCTGATGACTGGATTTCATCTAAATTTGTTCTGGGAGTGAAATTCGTATGTAGTTTTATTTCCCTAACCTACCTTACAACTATAATTCAATACTTGCATTCTGATTCTTTTTGTAAGTTATTTAAGATTTTTAATTTTATTTATTGTCGGGTATCTCAATAATTTCTTTGGTGCCTTGGTCATATTGAAAATGAATTTTAGGCAGTTCTATAAACTATTTTACAAAACTTGACATATAATATATTTTAACAATATTTCTGTTAGTTTTCCTTTATTATGACAAACTTATTGGTTGACATGTAACCTAATTCTTCGATTTAAAATTCACGGAACTATGTATGGCTGTTTTCTACATTTTCTACTTATTTATTACATCAATAATTTCGTTACAATATCTCCTGCGAAATATATAAATTCTGGAAATCTCTGCATACTGACAGTTAATTGGTGAGACACAGCCATATATCTCAGGTCGCTGGTGACCAACCAAACCTTTGGCTGGATTGGCGTAAGCAGATTATTATTTTTTATAGAATAAGTAATAAGGATCAGTTGATCAAAATTAGAAAAAATCCTTTATATAGCTATTAGTCTTTACAGTGCCTTTTCATGGACTTTTATTTGCATTACCTAGTAAAAAATTTGATTTCCTTCTATTAATTATAGATAGAAAAATATTTTTAACAGTGTATAGAAAAGCATGTTTCACATGTTGATGGTTTATTATTTAAATGTATTTACTTCTTTGATAAAAAATGACAACTAAATTCTAATTAACAAAAATTAATTTATCATACATTAATCCCTTTTTATTTTTATCTTACTGGCAACTAGAAAATTTGGGAAAACAAAATAGTTTGGTAAACATTGTTTAAATGACTTTCATGATATTGACTGTGTCAGCTAACAGAATATTTGAAAAGATCTTCTGGGGTATACAGAAAAAATTTTAAAAATAAAAATAAGCATAAACAATAAAGGACTAAAAAGTAGTAAAATCTACTGTATATTAAGCCTACTTTTCTTCGCTGCCAAATTGAGATATTCTATTTCTCTTTGATCCTACAACTTCATAAATAATCTTAGCAAAGATATGTACAAATTTTTCCAAAAAGGACAAAACACCAGTAATAATGACACCTATATATATATATATATATATATATATATATATACTTGAGTTTTTAAAATATGGATGAGCTTTATCTCAAGTTGAGCTTTTAGCTCAACGCATACTTTTTAGCATATTTTATGACATATATTGGGCCTTTAGATAGGTGATTTTAAAATAATATCTTAACGAAAGCAATAATAAATTATATGTAAACAAACTGCACCAAAAAATGGGTATATCTCATTAATTTTGAAGATGTACTTAACAAAAAAAAACATTAAAGATAATTTCATGATTTTATATGGTGCAGGCCTAAGATATCTTTTATAATATTAGATCTCATTTTTAGACTCCCTGTAAGTGTTCTTGTTTGTTATTTTTAATGGTAGTACACCTATGACACTTCTTTTTCTATTACTCAGCAATATTAATAGTAGTAAAAACGATTGTGCTATGCTGCCAAAGCGTTAGACATTTTTTCCTTTAATATATCTTCCAAAGGTATATAAAAATGATGCAGTCTTGTTTTTCCTAAGCGAAAAATTGATAGAGTTAAATCAAAAAATGAAATTTAAAAAGCTGGTAAAATAATATAATTTCGAGTAAATTGATTTGTCTCAAATTCTAGAAACATGTTAAATTACATATAAAACGAGTAATCGATTAGTAGGCTATATATCCACATTTATTAATTATTATATTTTAAAGTTCATTATAACAATGAAAAATAATTTGCAGAAACTATTAATATTGCTAAAATATACTTCTGTCTACAAAATACATATATTTTACTACTCAGACTATGTATTGTTATTACTTCTTTGTTCTTCTTCTGTCTCTACGGCTACCGATTTCGCGACTTTCCACCAAACACAGGCACTATTGGTTAACGTCTTGCGTTATATTACATATGATGTATTACAGGGTATCTTAAAAATGGGATACATTATCCTCACATATATTATTATTAAGGACCAACTTGGCAACGTCGTCAACTACAGTTAAAAAAAGTTTGAGGCGTTGCCGTGGTTAGTTGATTATTTTACTGTTTTAACTTTTATTTTTCATTTTACTATAGTTGTTTTATATAAATTTTATTATTATTAAGTAATATATGATATATTGTATTATTTATGGAAAAATACATAATTAAATGTAAGTTTTTGAGTTGCGTCACGCATGCGAGCGGTCAATGTATACAAAATATTCATTATGTCTTTAAAGTATTGTATATATTATTGCTATTATTTTTATTATTGTTACTTATGGCGTGGAGGAACAAATCGACATAAAACGCACGAGACTAAACATACAAATTTTGATGTATTGCTATAATTAGCAAAACCGTCTATGTTGTGACCACTTGTAGATATTTTAATAAATTTTTTCATTCTGCTTGCCGATCCAATAAAATTTTTCAAAATTATGAAGCATATACTCACTTTTATGCTTTTTGGTAAATTAAGGAACATAAAATGAATAACATATTGTTTGCTGTATTTTACCTAAATGAAGTTCTTTCCAATTAGACAAAGGTCAGATTATTTAATTATTCATAACAGTTTTTTTGTTCAATATTAAAATACAAACTACGAAAAATATTTTTAAATTTTAAAGTATTAAATATTGGATTATGACTTTAGTTTCTTTACCGGTTTTTTTAAGTTTTCTCAAATTTTTTTCAAGATTATCTATTTACGTTTTTTCTGGATCTTCTCTATGCGGCACGCCTTCTACAAAGCGGTTTATTTTTCCTTTGCCGTTAGTGGTCTGCCATTGCATAGTATTAAAAAACTACGAAGAAGTTATAAAGTTATATTTTATATAATTTATATTTATTCATTATCGTAAAATTTCTGTGACATTTATGTGAATCTTTTTCCTTTAAAAACTTGCAATATCGCTTTTAGTGGCTACTACAATGGCAAACCCTTCTTTGTCTTCAGCTGTTCTTTTTAGCTGTTCAAAATTTAACCTTCCCCATAATTGGATGTATATTAGCCATGGCAGCTTTTCTTCGAGTCCTATCTTTCAGTCAGCCTTTCCTTTTACATTTGAGTATATTAATATTTATTATTTCTTAGTATTTGGCTTAGGTATGATGTTTTTCTACCTTTCAGTATGTTGAGAAGTTCTCGTTCCTTGAATATTGTCTGCAGTAATTCTTCGTTTGAGGTATGCGATGTCCATAAACTCTTGAGTATGCTTTTTCCGGTAGATCTATATTTCAAAGGGTCTACGTTTCATCTGTATAGAGAAGAGTTGAAAACATAGTCGAATTTCTAGTTTAATTCGAGAATAACATAGCAGGCTCTCGAGTTTTTCGAACGAGTTTTGGCCGGTCTCTTATTTCTGCATCAAGACTTAGGCTACTATCGATTAAACTTCCCAGGTACTTGAACTTGTTGACCTGTTCTAAAATGTGCCTGTTTATTGTGCAAGTTGGAGGCACATTTTGGTTTTTTCGGATTAACATCACTTTAATTTTCTTAATGTTTTATCGGTAATCATCACAATAAACACCGTATTATCGGCGTATCTTATGCTGTTGATATGTACTCCATTCACCTTGACCTTATTCTTGGAATCCTCTAGTGCATCTTTACTTAGAAACTCGCAATAAAGATTAAATAACAAAGGTGACAAAACACATCCTTGCCTAACTCCTTTCCTAATTTCTACTTCTGCGGATGTGAAACCTTCCACTCTAAATCTGGCGACTTCTTGCAAAAGTTTTTAGTGTATAGATTATATAATACTTTTACCATATGGTCCATTGATATTTTATATAGTTCACTTTTCCATAAAATCATTTAAATACGTTAAATCATTATCTTTACAAGATGTAGTTTCTCTAACAGATAAAAAATGGCAAACAATTGGCAAAACCATATGTAAAGGTAAGTAATGGAAAATATGGAAAAATATTTAACTATTTAAACAGTATAGCCATAGTTGGACACACCAAAACAACTCACACCAGAAAGATTTTTCTATTTTTTTTTAGTTTTTGACGTAAAAGTAGAGAAAAACATATAGCTGAATGTGCTGTGTTTGTGGCTTAATTTTGAATCTTGAATTTGGATCAATATCATAACATCGCATTTATATAATCACTTGGAAAGTTTGAACAGTAATGTAACATTCCAATATTAACTTAATTGCAATAATAAATAGCTGCTGTAGAAATAACAAATAACAACAATTTTTAATATTTGTAATTTTCTTAAATTAGAATTTTAGACGTAGGCATCCTAACATAGGATATTTCGAAATTTTCAAACATTATTCTCCGGAACATAATGAGAAACGTTTCAACAGTAGAAACAACAAATAAATCTCCTTGGTTATGGGGATAATGTTGAAATTTTGAATCGACTTACAACTTTTTAAACAAACTTCAAATTTGTTCCATCACGCTTAGGTCTGTGTAGCTTGTAGGATATAAAAATCATGTTCGTATTTCTTCATTGTAATATTCTTACCCCTATTAGATCTGTCTAATTGTTAGTGATAGGCAAGATCAATTTTAAAAGTATATATTATATAAATATGATAAATGTTTCCTGTTATTACATACATATTCTATAGGTTGGACAGCAAAAGAGATCGAACAGGTCCACATGCATTAGGAGATAGATACAAAAGGATAAAAATATCGTTTTGTCAGTCCTAACTCTCCTTCTTCCCGTGGAATCTTAAAAGAATTACTAATTTTTTAAGGTAGATAGGTAAAATTTTTCAAAATAAATAATTTTTTAGTATTAACTAAATTAGGTACGAAAAAAAAACAAAAAAACTCAGCAAAAAGTCAGTGGAGTACTATAAAATTGAAACGTGCTTTTGCTATTTTTCGTTCTATAATCCCTTTGAACCCTTTATAGATTAGATAGCATAAACTTTTAAATAAAAAATAAATATATTTGTACTTCCATTTACTTAATTTGCCTAAAATTTCTCAAAAATATCATCGGGTAAATTTAATAATAGATTAAGATTAAAAAACTGAAAACATTCTCTTTTGCTGTCTGCGATATTATTTTATGTGGTTAATAAGGTGTGTTATAATTTAAATTATTGGTTTAAGTTGTGTTTCGCCGACATAAGGCTTGTTATATTAATATTATTACTAATACTAAAGTTGTTTGACGACCTCAACAATAAGTTCTTTGTTTGAAACCGTTTTAAAAACTAATTATCAGAATGTTAGATACCTTTAAGGTTTTTCATATTATCGTAAGGACACAATATTTTTTATCTTTTCTTTGTTCTCATTACAATTTAACATGTTCAACTAAATATAAATTTTGATGGATTTTACGAAAATTATTTACAAAAACCCGACTGATGATTCAGTAGCTTTAAATCACAAGACGTAAAGCAAAAAATCTACTATATATAAAAATATTGATAAGTTTTCATTTGAAATTTTAGATTTATTCAATAAAACCCGTTGAAATCAGACACAATGCTGAGGGAAATTTGAAAACTAATTTTTCTTTTCTAAATCATTTAAAGACTATTTTAAATAGTTGAAATAATTGCCTTTAAAAATGAAGTTTAAAATTGTGAATAAATTTTCAAAATGAAAACAATGTGTGTGTGTTATAGTTTATGTGATTCAAATATTTTTTTATTTAATCTATTACCCTTTTTTTAATGAAAATTGATTTTGTAAAATAGTTTCTAACGAAGAACTACTGCTACTGTTGTCTGACTGACTACAAATTATAAAAAATGCTTGTAATTTAAAGTCTCCTCAGTACAAAAACACCACGATATAAAGTAACTAAATAATAGTTTGAGTGACTGGACAGTTATGGAAACACTACTGAGCTCCATCTACATCTAGATCGAAGAACAAAAATGTGAGTACATATAAGCTTTTTTACGCACATTTTAAAACTTTACTGTGACACTTAGTAAATATGATATTAGCTATCAAGATACTTATTTTTTATATTTAGAATCAAAATTCTAAAGATAGTACAATGTGACTAAAATCTATTAGTTCTAAAGTGATTATCAAATATCGAATCAAAATATTTGTAAATATCGGCGATATTTTTTGTTACTCTATTCCCTGTTATAGATTTTCAGAAGATAGATATCATGTATATTTTATAACTGGATTAAATATTTCTTACAAATACACCTCAAATATTCTCTACCTACATACGTATTTTATTCCGCCACAACGGGGAAGACCATTTGTGTGACTATTTCAGCTTTGTGCTTCTCCAAGGATGGTATTTTTATTGCGAATAGAGAACGCCAGTCCTGGTTCCCGCCGCCTTGCTAGTAACAGTATTTGGTCTTTGTCAGATAGTAACCAAGCCTGCCTCCAAGATACAAGTTCCATTTGCTAACAAACGACTCTTTAGATTCGGGCCTTTTGTTTTCGGTGCAAATACGCGGAGATTAGCTGTCACTATATCCTCACCAAGGATCAGGTGTCGTTGTGCAATCAGATTGGAAAACCACAAAAAACCAATCTCCCAATGTTCTTGTAATTTTAATGCAACACATAAGGAGTGTACGGGAGTGCTCACTTTTTATGTATTTATTGGTTAGTGTTCTACTGTGTACTTACTATTTGTGTATATGTTTGGTAATCTTGTTTTTGGGGAGATTTTGTAAGTATTCTACGCTTTTTAGGTGACACGTTGAAGAGGATCAAGGACGTGAAGTGGATGGGGGGAGTTTCTGTCCGACAATAAGTCCTAGGATATGATTTGTTTGGGAATGTGTACGGCTTGTGTTTGTTTTGTGTTGTTGGGAGTGGCTTGTCCATGTAGGCATTTTGGTGAAAACGCCGAGTGGTTTTCTTTACACTTGGGAAATTTGGAAGCATTCATCGTTAGACATGTAATAGACTTTTTCTGTTTTGAATAATTAATTTTTGTGGCATTCGTTGCTAAGACGTCCGTCTTTGCAGCATCTCAAACAGTACTTTAGACGTTTAGTACTTTACAAAGTCTTACCATGTAATCATTCTCCTTCAATCTTGCTACCATTGGCGGTTGGTAAAACAGGCAATTATACGAACTAGTTTGATAAATGGGAATTTGTTTTCGGATAGATTATCCTCGATGTCTTTTTCGGATAGGTTTTTGTAGACTCCCGTAATGACTAAGTGGAATGTTTCTAGTTGATTATAGTTTGGATTGGGTTGCGGATTGTTTGGGACTTGAGATTTGGTACTGCGCCCTAGGTTAATGGAGATGACGATGTTTCCAGGAATGTGTCGTAGTTTCTCCGTGAGATTTTTGAATTTAGAGGGTGGATAGTTCGTAAAGAGAGCCTTTTGGACGGGGAAGACTTTAAGATAGTCAAAATTTGGGAATAGGTTGTTGTCTTGTCAGATGCTTTGGGAAATGTTCTCTATCTGTATTTAAGGATGTCTTGTGTAGTTTTCTGTTGTGTGCGAGTTTTCTGTGTTGTTTTGTTTGTGCCTATGGGGTTTTATTGGTTTGAGTCTCGATATGTTCATGGCTGTAGTCTGTAATTGTTTTTAGGTCCTCTTTCCATTCTCACATGTTGGAAATGGGACCCGTTGTGCATAGGACCGGTTTCTGTTCGGTCATTTTGATTTCTCGGAAATAAGGGATGTACCTAAGTAGGTTGTATTTCTTAAGTATTATGGAGAATTTTCTTGTACTGGAGAGTCTTTGTTGGATTAGTGTGATGTAGTATTTGTGTGTTTGTCTTGTGTTTGTTTTTATGAGTTAATTCGTATTGTGCTAGTGTTCTCTATAATACCGGTATTTTGGAACTGAAGCCGGTTCTCTTTTCTGGTAGCTGCTACATGTGAGAATGCTATCGATGCCGTGGCGTTACTTAAAGGTCATATATGTAAAAAAACTGAATAAGTATGAAAATTGTACAAGAGAATTAAAGAAAATGCAATAGTGTATGGTATATTACGTGGAATAGAGAAAAATAAACACAGAAACAATATCAATACATTTTCAAATATTGAAGTAGGTAAATATCGACATTTTGGTAAAGCTGGTTAACAAAATAACAAGAAGTTCGAGTTTTAAAGAAGGAGAATATCTTAAAGCCATCTTGGCATATGCTGGCAATGGTGTTTTACTGAGAAATATTAAATTCAGTTTAAGAACAACTTGAAACAATTACTACCAAAGCTTTTAAAAGTATTATGAATCATAACCAAAGACTAGTTGATAGAATAACACGGAGAAAATATGGATTTAGGTGGTCCTCAGTTGTAGAAAAGTTGCAACGATTGACTTAACTGAATAAAATGTAGAATTAGTCAATGTTTCCATGAAATATTGAGAAAAATTATTTTTTGCCTCACTCGTCGAGGTGATGATGCTAGGAATATTCCGATAAACAAAAATAATGACATTTAGATAGATATTATAATTTAGTTTAGATATATTTTGACAGAAATTTTTGATATTCGCTTTTTTAAAATGTTAGTTAATTGTTTTTTAGACAAAAATGTCAATTACCTAAACAGACTTTGATATGCAGGATTTTGTAACCGCTATATAGCAACATAACCTAGACATAGCCAACAGTCACGGCTACGTGACTTTTTTTACCTTACAAGATCTCACGACTAGAATACTACTGGCGTTACGGTGTCCTGTATACAATACAGTCATTATTTTGGGTGTCGGGTAGGAATTAGGTAACAAAAAACCGAAAATATCGGTTTGGTGAGAAGGTGACCAAAGGTTTGTAAAATGTCAATACTAATGTCAATGCGATTTTTTTTCGGTATCTATAAATATGTCAATCCAGAGCAATATGGTAATGTAGGTAGTTTCAGAAGAGTTAACCAAAAAAGGTATGGGTTTCTTTTATATATTTTGATATCTGCAAAAAAACTGTGTTATATTTGCATTAAGTGATAGGTATAAGTTAGCATGATATTATCCACGTAGATCGATCCTCATATACAGACATTAAATTAAAATAATTCTCAAACATAAAAATAAGAAGATTATGATTTATTTTTTACTTTACTGTAGGTTCGAATGATACATATAACCGTGTTAGATATACCATTGATAGTTTCACAGTTTATGCCTTTCATTTGTTTCAGATCTATTGATCTGTTAAATTTCGATAATGTTTCATCCCTTGAGAAGTGCATTATTATCTATTTTTAAACTTTATTTTCAATGCTGGATGTCAAAATACCACCTTGAGTAAATCAACTTATTTTTCTTTAGTACTACTGGTCTTTCAATTTTATTGTTTTCTCTGTTTGAAGTCTATCATATTTTAAAAGAAATCCTAGGATATTGTCAATCTACCATATTTTGATTTTGCCAACTTACTTACGCTGTACCTTGACCATCTATATGGTATGTGTAATATTGGTCGTTGCATCTTCTGAAGGACGTTTAGTTTTGAATTTATGATCCGTTTGCACTTGGTTTTTAATATTTGTGACAAAAATTATTCCAAAATTGTATTGTGTTTAACATTTCTAAATTAATTCTAAGTAATGTAAAAGCAGCCACTCTATTTTATTTGCAAAGGATCGATCTACTATGCCGATGCTTACAAATCCTCCAGAATACAAATTACTGACAAAAAGCTGACCTTTTTGATTCGTAATTGTAGATCTCGACAAAAGGTTGATCCAAATCTATTAATCCAAAAAATGTTTTTGAATCGCCTTTAACGTCTGTATCCTGGCACACTGGCTTTGCAAAGAATAATTTAAAAAAATAACTTAGTACTAGTAAGTAAAACCTAGCCGAAAATAACAACATATCATCAGCCAGGCGCAGACAAGCTCGGCAAAACCACAGACACACGCCAAAAGATATCAAACATAATAATTAATTCTAGTTGTATGGTTGCCATACGTTTTTTTGGAAATATTTCTAATTGTCTTTGGTAAAATCACAAAAGAAACGTATTTTAAAGCAAAGCTTTTAAAGGGATCTTTTTAAATACCAACCAGCAGTTACCTGAATTAATTAGAATAGCTCTAACGTTAAAACAGGCAATATATGGTACAAATAACTCAACCGATGAACAAACAAACTGTTAAAAATAATAAATTGTTTGTTGGCGTAAGAGACCAGTTTCTAGCTAAATAATGATAAGAGTGACGATGTCACATATTATAGATAGGTAATATGTACAATTGGCTGTTGTTAACATGGCTAATGCTCCTCATAATTCTACTATAAACCACAAAGAAATTCAAAAATACGTAAGAAACTTATGTACTTAAGTGGTTTAAGAACTAACTTTTGGTGTGTATCTTTTTCATTCAGATGTATGTCGATGATTCTATTTAAAAATTTTTGAAAAAAATTTTTACGAAAAAACTTGACGGCACTCTGGCTATTTGCAGCTAAATTTAAATGAGTGTTTTCTGCATCAACAGGAATGTAGAACCTATTTGATAATTTGTTTATTACTTTCTAAAATATTCTTTTTTATCTTTAATACTGACCAATACTAATCCATCATTTTTATTTTCGCCAGTCTTTCAATCATCTTAATTCAAGTTAAATATACGTCCTTTGCCTTAGTTACATATTTTAATTGCTAATACTGTAAAGATAGTGTGTGTATTTTACGATTACTAAAGTACTATCTGTACTATCTTAAAAAACAATTTAAAATTAGCAGTTTCCAATCACTATTCAATTGATTCTCGTCTAGACCTTATTGCTCTATTTTTGTTTCTTCCCTGTGTTTTGTCTTTCGTAATTGTTTCTGTTTTCCTATTTTTTTGTCTATTA
Organism: Diabrotica balteata; assembly: GCA_918026665.1. Lineage (NCBI taxonomy): Eukaryota > Metazoa > Arthropoda > Insecta > Coleoptera > Chrysomelidae > Diabrotica > Diabrotica balteata. The sequence continues at coordinate 59,361,571 of OU898278.1, forward strand.
GCGTTTCGTAAAGAGGTCTATTCCATTCCAGACATTAACAAAATTATTTTCAAATATTGGTTGTGTCCATCCTTTTTACGTTCATTTACTACTTTAATAATGTCAATGTTTATCTTTTAGTGTCCACTTTTTCTTTGCTATATGGTTGACTGGTTACCATTTTGTATTTGCGACTTAAATTTTGTTGTCAATTAGTTTTTAATTCTCTCTTTTTTTATTGTTCTGATAACTTTTCATATATATGTATGTATAGTATAAAAATAAATTGGGTGCCGTCAAGTTTTGTTCTATTAACAAGTAGAGTTATCGCCCTAAAATCTGTTAAATCCATAGTCTTATAGAGGCTAGATATTAAGATAGTTGTTCGTGAAATATGTATTATTTAATATATAAAAAAAATTATCTCGACAATATTAATTCATACTGTGAAGTTTTCAGTTGTATGTTTAAAAATTTGTATATCGTGGGCCTTACTATACACTGAAAATTAAAACGTGCTGTCCAAATTTTATTATTACTTTTGAGTTAACCTTGGATATTATACAGAGTGATGTTTTCCATTCTATACATTATAAAATATGGTATTCGTAATTCTCATTACCACACTGTATAATACATTTCCGGGGGGTGGTGGTAGCTAGTAGACCATCCCCGTTTTTCCTTACTTAAAAGCGTCTCTGGCGCCGTCTCTGTTATATTTTTATTATTGTTTGTTTACTGGATGTATACAAGCTGTATATATTGATATTATGATATACATAAATATATACTCTAATTTAAATACTTGGTAGCAACCGTGGTTTGGTGTCGCCACTTTATTGTATTAGACACCTATATGTCCCTGTGTTTTGCAATTCCCAGTCCATCCTTGTCTAGATCGTTTTCGAGAATCGCTTTACCGACTGTAGTTATTCATAGCAAATAGAAAAATAATAGTTTGTACGAAGTATATATGCCAATGGAAATTAAGGAAGTTGAAAATTTTATAAAGGATCCAAAAATATATTTCATTGATGTGTATATTCTCAATTCTAATCTTTTCTTAATGAAATCTAAGATCGGTGAGTACTAGAATTTTACGTAGTTTTACCTAGATGCTACTATAATAAAACCACGAAAAAAATGCTATAAAATTTATAGTCTAATAATCAATATAATAGTAATATTAACGTGAGCAATTCCGGAATGCCATTAAGAATAAATAATATCTTCCTGAAATGGATAGTACAGCTTTAACAAAGTGTTGATAAATTTTTTGAATGTTACATACCTTAGCTAAGTTAATATGGAAATTAGTAATTTAAACATTTTATACGTTTTAATAACTCACCTAACGTATCTAAAATTTTGGGTTCAATTTTAAGGTATATCTAACACACTGTTATACACTTCCTTGAAGCCGCAAATTTCTCATATTAAAGTTTCTAGATAATTCGTATACACTTACGAGTATTATAATTATAAAATTCCTCATTTTTACACAATAATAATTATTTTCTTATTTCTTAAGTTTGAATCAAGTTGTTTCCAAATTAAATAAAAATCGAGAATATGCTCATTAAAATATAAGTTTGGTGATGGATTAACTATCATGTATACATTTTCTTCTACAATATTTCTATTGACATATTAGAGTTTATTCACAGAAGTTGAGTGTCAAAATTGATAAACAGGGTATTTTAGTTCAGTGTATATTTGATATCTACTTGGTTCCTATGTCATTGCTTTAAAAATATTGGCGATGCAATCGACAGCGTTATTCATCTCTGCACGTTGCGTCGCGGAAATGAATATACGCTTGCAGAATGTGATATTATAGAAAGCTGTAGCAGTAATTTTTTTACAAAACGAAGATAGAAACGAAACTTTGAAAGTAGTGTGTTTTTAAAAACCTTGACTCTTTTTAAACTTAGGTTAAATACTTTCTATAATTAGAATGAAATTTCAGTTATTAATTTCATATATTTTAGATTGTATTTTATAGCTTTTTGTTCAATTTCACATCAAATAAAGATATTTATTTTAAACATTTAAAATTATCTCTTCTTCTTTTGCCATTGATGGAAATAAATTATTTATTGAAAAAAATTAGGTATTGTTCTCATTTTGAATACTTGAAGGTATATCTATCTGTATACTAAAGTATTTCTCGGGTAATAATTAGTTTATATTCCTTTCTTTCTTTAATAACGTGATGTCATTTGTTGTGATAAATTATGATAAATATTTCAATATATTGTTTATATAATTCTCGCATCTTGAACTATTTAAAATTGCTCAAGGTTTTTAAAAATTACAAATTAAAGAATTATATTCTATATAACTTTCCATAGTTAGCTTTTAAAAGTATGTTTAGTTTTTGCTCTCATCCAAAGTTAAATAAGAAAAAGTATTTACGTGGTACTTATGTATCTTTTAATATAAAGGTTATTTTGATAAGTTAAGAATGTAAAAATACGTATAATCGAAAATTATTAATTTAATATAAAATCAATGAATATGCATATGGAATGTTTATATTTAAAAATCCGTTTAAATTTTAAATTTTTTTAAGACTTAATTACAACTGTTAATTTTTGAATAAAATTAGTACAATGACCAAAGACATTTTTATTAAATACGTAACACCATTTTAAAACCAAACTATACAAACAAAAAATGTGAAAGAAAACTTTTTTATGTTTAGACAATATTATTTAACTTTAAGTATTAATGATATAAAATTTATTTAAAATGTCTCATAATATTTTTCAAATATAGACGAACAAAAGAAAAATATCAAATTCCCTAAGTAGCGTTTTTTTTAAGTATGGCATATTATGTACAACCCCAAAAATATAGCTTGAATAAAACTAAAAAACGTATTCATAAAAAAGTTTTTCACTAGATTGATTTCAGTTAACTTATTCTGAGCCAGGAGTACTCAGATTCTCTTCTTTTAGTTGGTATGGTGTTAATATCTTCAATTTAAAATTAGACAAAGTTGTTTCTGATGGTCATTGGACTAATGAATTAAATTAATTTTGTCATATCGAAACATACGGATTTAAGAACTGATGTTAAAAGCAACCAGTAGCGTTCGTTCAGAGGCTCTCGAAGACGGTCTATTCCTTTAATGTTACGTGAAATCATTGTATCAGCCATTTTGGGCTTTTTGCAATATAAAAAAAGCAATAACCATATTCCTTCAGTGGGCGCTTTCGACTTTTACGTATTAAGGATTATAATATTAAACAATTATTGTAAGTACGTACTATATGACAAGATTTTACACTAATGATAATAATGAAGGCGAATGGCAGAAAAATGTCATATGTTAGGATGATTGTACAGATAGAAGTTTGTAAAAATATAAGAAAAAATTGTTGCGGCCGCCGAGACATAACTATCCTATGGTATAGACAACAAAAGTTTAAGCTGTAAAGGAAGATATAATAAGATCTGAAGACCATTAGTAATTTTATAAGTAATGTAGAGACATAAGTTTTTTTAATAATAAGAAGCTTTGTCAAAAGTACAATAATTGGGACAAATTAATAATTGCCCCGTGTGGGGTACGGGCCACATCAAAGAATATCCCCACAGAACCTCCTGCTTGTCGTAAAAGGCGACTTACTGGAGTAGCACACTGCTATCCAATACCCATAGTTCCTTCTGTTTCATACGGTGTGCACTTTGACCTCAAATCTTACTTACTATTTTGTCTCGTATTAGCTATTTAAAAATCATTTACAACACTGATAATACTATATCTTATGTAAAAAAATATTTGCTTAATTTGTTAATCTAATTGTAACCCTCACTTATATATTCATTTTAATTAACTTTGTTTTGCTACATATTTTCTTAGATTATTGTTTCAACGATTTTCACTTTTATCATATTTATTTTAAAATCATGTTTTCGGTAATTTGATTAAACACACTGTGATTGCCTTCTTACCAAGAACATTAAATGTCAGCTGGATGTTAAAATAAATTCGCCAATTTATCGTCTAATGATTCTTATGTCTAACATTAAATAAAAAACCCTAATACCTAATATCTGCTTAATTAACTAGTTGGTGTCAGTTGTCTGTACAACAGTGTAGTCGTGTTGTCTCGGACGGCTCTTTTTGTGTTCGGCAATTGTCCTGCCGAGCCTTCATGTATATCTTAATATGCGTTCTACAATGTACATATAAATTAAAATACAATGATAAGACAAGGTTCACAACGTGCCGTGTGTATGTGGGATAAAATAATATAATATGGACATTGTTCAATTTTGTTTTTTATTTTCCTTTCTCAAACCTTATCCTTTACTGAAAAGTTAGCTGTAGGTAAGTAAACTATTTCATATTTGCGTTTATAATTCGTATTTTTTTTAAAGATGCGTCATTCCCTTTTAAATATTACATAACATATCTTAAGTTATGCTGATAATCTAATTTTAACGGACTCTCTTAAATCTAAGTGTGCATGTATAGAGGCTGTACAAATAGTTTTTTTGTTTATACACTGTGTGTCAGCCACATGGAATAAATTAGCTAATAAATAAATGAGGATTATTCAAAAATATTACCGAATATGTCGATTAGTATTTATAGTTGTGTATTTTTTTCAATAAAAACTTTTTATACAGGGTGTACTAGAAAACGGTGGCTAATACTAACATGCTTAGTTTAAATAGAATATCCTGTATATTAATTAATTTTTAGATTCAACTATTAACCAGATCTTTACACTACGACAGATCTTCGAAAAAGCGCAAGAGTTTAACATAGATATGTATCATATTTTTATCGATTTAAAAGCGGCATATGACAGTGTCTTAAGACCAAGTCTTTACAACGCCATGAATGAGTTGGGAATTCCAAAAAAACTCATATGTTTGATAAAAATGATAATGGCGAAGATGCTATCAGCAGTAAAAATTTAAAACGATTCGTCAACCCCATTTGTAATATATATGGGGTTAAGACAGGGAGATGCGCTGGCGTGTCAGCTTTTCAATGTCGCCTTAGAAAAAGTTGTACGAGACGCTAATTTAGATAGCAGGGGAACAATATTTAACAGATCAGTCCAAATTATAGCATATGCAGACGAAGTAGACATTATAACAAGAACCAGGGTGAGAACTGCGGAAATCCTAACAGAGCTAGTAGCAGCAGCAAAACGAATGGGGTTACATACAAATCAAAATAAAACCAAATTGATGGCGACTAACGCAAACACAAGAGCTGGAAATGTTGATTTAGATTTATTGATCAAAGACCAAAACTTCAAAGCAGTCAAAGAGTTCATATATCTAAAGGGACATTGGTTACCCCAATAATAACACATCTGAGTCTATTAAAGTACTTATCTAACAAACGTCTGTCTCAAAAAACTCTTATAAGGCTGTATATAACAATGATAGTTCCCGTTCTCACATATGGATCAGAGGCATGGACGCTAACTAAAACAGATGAATCTGCTCTATCGATTTTTTAAAGAAATGTGCTACGCAAGATGTTCAGAGCGGTATGTGAGAACGGAATATGGAGGCGTAGATATAATTTTAAACTGCAGAATATCTACAAGCATACGTTTGGGGGTAACGATATTACCACTAGAATTAAGCGAAACCGCCTGCAGTGGGTAAGACATGTAGTCGGGGCCCCTGAATCGAACATGATAAAAAAGATTCTAACAGCGCAACTCGTGAGAATGAGAAGATGGGGTAGACCAAAACTGACGTAGATGGACGGGGTAACACAAGATCCCGAGAAGATCGGAGTCGGCAACTGGAAAATGCACGCAAGGGACAGAACTGAATAGTGGAGAAAGCTTGAGAAGGTTGAGGGCCTCTAAGGGCTGTAGTACCAAGATGGTAATGATGATGATGAGTATTTTGTTTTATTCTATATTTCACTTTTACATATAATCCAAAGGTTTTGTCTTAGCATCAGTATTTTTTGTGGTCTTCGTTACATTCGCCATGTTTTCTGATGTATTTTCATCACCTCTTGATGATCTTTAAGTATTATGTTCTTCCTCTAGGTTTTCCTTGCGGTGTTTTAGTACATACAGTTTCTGTTTGTGTCTGCTTTCTTCTATATCCTAAGCTTTTTACTATATATGTTTTATCGTCTATATTTTGCTTATTATAATTTAGCAGTGCCTTCTGGCTCTTTTCTTTTTCTTTCGTTGTTAAAGTATTTTTCTCTGGTTTTGTATCTCCCTGGAGTTATCCGTACTTAAGTAAATGTCCGTTCCGTTTAGTTTTTTTGATTGCTTTAGTATTTCTGTTCTTTTGATGGGTACTCCTATTCTAAGTTCTATAGCTATAAGCTATATAAGTTCTAGTAGTATAGGTTTCTAGGTGCTATTAACTTTTTTGTATACTAACGCATTTTACATCTATTATGTTGGTATTTTCATTTAACCCTTAACCCGAAACATTGGTCTAACGGATCACAGCGAAATGATAGTCTGCTAATGGCGGGAACAGTGTAGGCCGCATGCACTGTCCTTTTAAATACCTTTTTAATAGTGTGGAACAAGCATAGTTCTGCAGTATCGTAGCGATCGCTTTTGTGTTTACGTCGTAGTAACAGTAGTTTTCAAAACGTGTAGGTCTAGTAAGCCAGGTGTTTTGAATTGCAGTGTTTTTATGCCTTAAGTCTAGGAGGCCTTTTGTTACGGATGGTGTACTAATAAACAATAAGGTATTTAATATTTTTTGTATAATAAACATCTAAGTTACTCTAAAAATTTTAAATTTTGTAGTAATAATGGATAGAGCAGTACCGCAGTACCTAGCGGAACTGGCCGTAATAAAAAAGTAAATCTGGCTGACCCAGATTTTAAAAAGGATATACAAAGATTACTACCTGCCGACGATCAAGATTTATATTTATCAGAGCAAAGGAGTGATGAGGGCATGAGAGATGTTATAGATGATTCGGATGAAGATCCCGACTATGGAATTCGGCAAAGTGAACCGTCTAACAGCGAAGAATCGAATTTAGATCACGAACTTTTGGAATTAAATGAAACGTCGAATGATTCACAATCCAGAACCGACTTTTTAAAAGCAGAAGGGGATGTGAACATATTCAAAGGAAAAAATGGTTTTCAGTAGCAGGGAACGGAGCTTCCGAGAAATACAAGGACACGAACACATAACATTGTCAGAGAATTAGAAGGCCCAACAGCGGTAAGCAGAACTCTGGAAAATAACCCTTCTATGTCAGATATTTGGAAGTTGTTAATTAGTGATGAAATGTTGGAAAAAATTGTAACATGGACTAACCAAAAAATTATTATAATGAGAGAAAAGTTATCTGATTTGACTAATACATCAAACTACAGAAGCATAAATATAGTTGAGTTGAAGGCTTTGCTTGGGCTTTTTATCCTATCTTCAATTATAAAAACTTCTCATGAAGATATGCTTCAACTATTTTTTAAAGATGTTTTGGGTCGGCCAATATTCATAATGGCGATGTCTTTAAAAAGATTGGAAATACTTTTGTCGTGTCTTAGATTTAACAATAGCATGGATTGCGAAGAGCGGAAAAAAACTGATAAAACAGCGGCAATTTCAAATACTTTTAATATTTTTGTGACTAATTGTCAGAGGCTATACCCGTTGTCAGATTGTGTAACTGTGGATGAGATGCTACTTTCAATTAGAGGTCACTGTGGTTTTCGAATTTACATGCCGAGTATACCTGCAAAATACGGCATAAAAGTAATGTGCATGATAGATTCTAAGAGCTCGTATTTCTATAATATATATATATATATATATATATATATATATATATATATATATATATATATATATATACTCAGGGAAAGATTCGGATTGTGTTGGACTTTCAGAAGAAAAACTAAAGCTCTCTAAGCCTGCTAAATGTCTCATTCGACTATCCAAACCAATAAAAGGCTCTAACCGAAATATTACTGCTGACAACTATTTTTGTTCAATACAGTTAGTCACAGAGTTGCAAAAACGCCAGCTCATGTATATGGATATAGTAAAAAAAATAAGCGAAGTTCCTTTGGAATTCCAGGCTAATAAAAGTAGGGAAATTGGTACAACACTCTATGGTTTCTCCAATGACATAACCTTGATATCATATGTACCGAAAAAAATGAGCTGTTCTTTTATTATCATCTATGCATCACAGCAAAGACAATGAATTAGAACAACTAGAAATAATTCGATACTATACCAGTACAAAATCGGGAGTTGATGTTTCATACATGAAGTGTGCCAATTATAGTACAAACTGCCGAACAACGCGTTGACCCTTAGCCGTATTTTATACACTTATAAGTATAAGTTCAGTCAACAGTTACATCCTTTATCTTTGTTACAAAGATAATAAATTACATTCACGTTTTAAATTTGTAAAAGATTTGACCTTTGAGCTAATTTAGCCTCATCTAATGCCAAGACTTGAAACAAATCTTCCCCGAGACCTCAGAAAGCAGTTAAAGATTTTTTTAGGAATAAATCCCGAAGTGCCTGACGAGAATATCTGCGACAATGTTCCAGATGATAAGCTTGCCAAAAGAAAATTGTGTAGCATTTGTCCATCACCAAAAATGAGGAAGACAAATTATAAATGTGTGCGTTGCTCAAATGGTATTTGATTGGAGTGAGTAGAAAGGTTTGCGTTACCTGTCTTTAAAATTAGTAGGTAGCTGTAGTATATTTTCTATGTTGTTTTCTATATTACACAATATAAAATATTTTATATTTTGTTTTATGTAAGTATTATGTATGAATAAATTTTTTTTGCTTGTTTATACCTAATAAACCCTTTAATATTTTGATTTTCTCTTCAAATGCTACATTCGTTTTTGATTTATTTCAATTTTTACCTATACTGGTCCAATAGACCATATGTTTCGCAATAGCAATAAAAGCACTATGTTTCGGGTTAATGTTTAACGGAGCTTGGATTTTAAGTGCAATATATTTTATTTTATTGTTCGAATCATCTTCTTGTTCACCTTACTAACACATATAATATAATATTTTTGACTTACTTCTTTTTCTAGCTCTTCTATTCTCTTTTCGTGTGGATTTCTTTCTTATTTTTATGCTACATTTTTGGTTTTTAATTCTGCCATTTCCACATTTATTAACTGAAAATTATTTTGCACTTCATCTATATTTGTTTCATTTCAATATTGCGACGTCGCGGCTAATCTGACTAGGTTAGGTGATGTTATCTTTCTTTAACGGTCAGTTGTCAAATTAAGACGTTTACTTACTTTTTAGTTTTTTACACTATTTATATATTTATTTTTGATTATAGTTTAGAGTTTTACTCGGAATTTTCTATTCACTGCACTTTTTTGACTCGATACGGCTTTCGATATATATTTTTTATATTAATAACCACTACTGTTCGACTTTTTGTTGAACTGTTAATGTTACTACTCATGCATACTGTTGCCTCTGTCCCATATTAGAAAATAAAAATCTCAAATAATTAAACTTGGATTGCACTGGGTGAACTTGCACCTTAGTACTTCTACTATAATTAATGATATTACAACATCATAAATCTGTCTCGACATATGGTAATAATATATAAAAATATAGATTAGTTACTTTAGCAAAAAACTAGTCATATCCAATATCTGACCCAGTGTATTAAATGATGTTATCGAAGAGGAACGACCAGAGCTAATTACACTCTTCAACCTAATTTGTCGAAGGGTATTATACCGTGCTAAGGTGATTTAAATTATGAAGAATTAATCTTAAGACACTGGTACACAATAGGTTTAAAGGTTCCGTCACAGAATATAATAACAATCAGAATACACACTCTCAGATGCCGCCTTTGAAGTTTGTCAGCACGGTAACGCCATGTTTTAGACGGAAACATAGACTTGTATTAATAAATTTGTGACAAGCTACGACAGAACTTTTAATTTAAATTTAAACTTGTAATTTAAATTTTTAGAGATTAATAATTTAGTGCATTTGAAATAATTTAATCTATTCTTCAATTAAAAGTACGAATAAAATAGTGCATATATATCTATAGTTGCCGTAAATAAATTAAACCGAATGAATTTTTCTATGTACACCAGATAAAATGTCAATGAACAGCCCTGGTTCCGTTTAAAACATGGCTGATTTCGTCTGCGCGAACGAGATGCGCGTACTTATTTTTTCAAGCAGAGTGGGCATTATGATTGTTTATTATTCTGTGGTCCCGTTGATCACTATTGGTAGAATATGGGGGTAAGTATCAAAGGGTATTAGAGGTAAGTAACCAAATAAAGATTAGATATATACCAATAAAAAACAAGGAAGGGAACAGCTCTTTAAAAGGAAAAAAGGGCGTCACTCTTTTTAAATATCCGAATCCCAAAAAATGTGATATTTAAGAAACAAACAGAAAATCAAATATTATTAAATAAAACTAAAGTTTATTCTCACTAAACTCAAATCACTCACTAAACCAAAATATACTCAAAAATCAATATAGCTTAGAATAAGCAATTACATATACCTATCAGATAAGGGAATCGAATACACTAGTCAAAAAATATATCAAATGCAAAATATACCATAAAATAATTAAATAACATAATTAGATATAGAAATCAGATATGATGTAAGATAACGGAATCAGATATGATATGTAGCAAATTAAATAGTTATTTACCATAGTAAATAAATAGTTAGTTATCACAGCAAATGAAACATTTAATTACCATATCAATTATATCAAGTATTATAACCATATAAAATGATTAAAACCAAATATTCACATAAAATATTCAGATATATCATAAAACATGAGAACTAAATCTAGTGTCTATGCAATGAATTAACTGTTTAAATAAACCAAAACATATCAAAATATAACCGCAAAACAGATTGAAAAATAAAATTACTGATTCGTTAATTTATTGTATTTTGAGAACGATTTCCGAAAGTGGAAATTGAAACGTCAATAATCGTACTTGAACTTTTAATAGTGGCTTATTTCCATTTAAATAGTAAATTAAAATTATAAATTAAAAATTGTAATTTATAGTATTATGTAATAAAAAAAATCATAATATAATTTATCAACACTTATAAAGCAATAGAAAAAAATTTCGTTAACTAATCTCTCACCTTACCATGTCAATGTCCATGAGCTATCGAGACACGTCAATTTTAAATAAAAAAAAATCTCTTACATTTTTAATAAAAACTTGGAACTGTTACCACTTGGATTGCCAGCATCTGAAGACACGGATGGCTCCATGTTCAGCAGGGAAAAACTCCATTACATCTGGACTAGAAGGTACCCAAACTAAAGACCCAAATTGGAAAATACTAGACCGTCGCCATCGCGTCGTTGGATTAGCATCGGACCGATATAGACTTTGGATTAGGATTAGATTATACTTCGGATCATATCAATATATTAATAAAATAAAAAGATCAGGAAAACCAAGACTTACCTTTTATCAGTTGTTTGAAATCGTAACACCATTGACTACATCGTACTGTTTTTTGGAAAATGGACTTAACTCAAGAAATATCGTTTTTTATGGAAAGAAATGTTCAAGAAGGGATACAGTTATTTTTTGCGTATGGTCTGTTTTCTACAGGAACATTAGACTATTTCATAATGAGAGAGAGCTTTGTAGGAGGGATTATCTTTCGAATTTTACAGACACAAAGACCAACGACAAGTAAGTACGACGGTGGATTGATATAAAACTAACCTTTGATAGAAAAAACAGGTTTTTTGGAATTAAATCGATTTATTTCTCAACATAGTCCCCTTTTAGCTCGATACACTTAGTGAGGCGATGTTCCAATTTTTTATCCCATCCGCCTAGTACTTTATTACGTCCTCCGAACCATTTTTTTAGGTTTGGAAACAGGAAAAGTCGCTGGCGGCAATATCTGGAGAATACGGTGGGTGTTTAACCAATTCATAGCCCAATTCATGTGTTAGGCCAGAATATACGAACAATTCTTCGTAGACATTTGTTAACGAAGACCTGCAGTTTGTCTGTGAGGGTGTTTGTCACTTTCCAGGTTTCACATCCGTAGAGTAGAACAGACATGACATTTGATCGGAATATTCGGATCTTTGTCCTTGTAGTATACTCGCCAGATCTCCAAATAGGGTTGAGCGTGCTGAAAGCTTGTTGGGCTTTTTGTATCCTCATACGAATATCGTCTTCTGTACCTCCGTTTTCTGCTATGATACTTCCAAGATACGTTAAGTTTTCCACATTTTCAATCTGCAAATTGTCGATAGTAAATAGCGTATTGTTTCTTGCATTTATTCTCATGGACTTGGTTTTACTAATATTGATTTTCAAACCTATTTTATTGGCTTGAGTGGAAAGTGTTTCCAATTGGTAAGCCACATCTTGGAACCTTTGACCTAATAGCCAGATATCGTCCGCGTATTCTAGATCGCTTAGTCGTGTGGTTAACGTCCATTGTATCCCTCTTGTATCGGAGTCTAGTTTGGAGATGATGGATTGTCCATGATGGATCTTCTACAAGTTTGTACAGGGCGACCTCTTTTTCTTTTCCCTTGGGGATTCCACTCTAGGACAGTCTTTGCGATACTGGAACTTTTTTTTCGGAGTGTGTGACCGATCCAACCCCACTTTCTGGTCTTAATTTCATTTTGTACCCTCTTTTGTTCGGTCAGGTATAGTAGATCTTTCAACCTCAACCTTGTTGGTTAATCTTATCAGTGTGATGGTCGTGAAAATTTTATTTATGACAGTAAGCAAGGTTATTCCTCTCCAATTTTTGCACAGTGTGAGGTTGCCTAGTAGCTTTATAATGTTACCTTTTTTCCAGTCCGTTGGAATGTGGTTTGTTTTTCACACCTTTCGGATTATGGGGAGCAAAAGTTCACCTATTTAAGCCATCTTAATGTTTTTCACCATTCTTAATAATCTTCACCAATACAAAGTTATACAGAGCTTCTTCGTAACATCACAGAAGAAGAAAGCGATTATGAATTACTTTAATAAACCTAACTACTCTTATTCTTTTATAAAATCTGAATGGCTTTTATAGCCACCTCCTCAGATGCTACCACTTGGATTGCCAGCATCTGAAGACACGGATGGCTCCATGTTCAGCAGGGAAAAACTCCATTACATCTGGACTAGAAGGTACCCAAACTAAAGACCCAAATTGGAAAATACTAGACCGTCGCCATCGCGTCGTTGGATTAGCGGATATACTTCGGATCATATCAATATATTAATAAAATAAAAAGATCAGGAAAAACAAGACTTACCTTTTGTCAGTTGTTTGAAATCGTAACACCATCGACTACATCGTACTGTTTTTTGGAAAATGGACTTAACTCAAGAAATATCGTTTTTTATGGAAAAAAATGTTCAAGGAGGGGTACAGTTATTTTTTGCGTGTGGTCTGTTTTCTACAGGAACATTAGACTATTTCATAATGAGAGAGAGCTTTGTAGGAGGGATTATCTTTCGAATTTTACAGACACAAAGACCAACGACAAGTAAGTACGAGGGTGAATTGATATAAAACTAACCTTTGATAGAAAAAACAGGTTTTTTGGAATTAAATCGATTTATTTCTTAACATAGTCCCCTTTTAGCTCGATACACTTAGTGAGGCGATGTTCCAATTTTTTATCCCATCCGCCTAGTACTTTGTTACGTCCTCTGAGCCATTTTTTTAGGTTTGGAAACAGGAAAAGTCGCTGGCGGCAAGATCTGGAGAATACGGTGGGTGTTTAACCAATTCATAACCAATTCGTGTAATTTTGCAATGGCGACGGCCGACAACTGTGATAAATCGACAAACAAAATCCTTCGGATAGCGCCGTATCATCGCCAGAGGCAATCCTAATTTCTGATTACATTGCTTCTTATCTCTGGTCGGTTTAAATTGTTCTAAATATATACAATACCACTAGACATACAGATGAGAATTGTACTACCACTACAGTTAATTCAGAGAAATTTAATGCTTTGCCTCAAATCCCAAAATCAAACACATCTGAATTAAAAATAATGAAAATATGATTAAGTGAAATAAGTGATATCGATCAAAACGAAGCTTTATCAGTTCAAAAAAGTCAGCACTGAAGAAAATTAAAACAGCCGCAGATAACGTCGAAAGCAACATGTCACCAATTTATAGATAAGGTTCGTGAACTCCTAAGTGGAGCATAGAGCTTCAGTGAAAACGCGCCATCGTGTTCTATTTTGCGCTAAGGCCTTCACCTCATTCCAAGACTTTCCTTGGCCTTTTATCTCGTCTATGATGGATCTTCTTCAAGTTTGTACTGGACGACCTCTTTTTCTTTTCCCTTGGGGATTCCACTCTAGGGCAGTCTTTGCGATACTGGAACTATTTTTTTCGGAGTGTGTGACCGATCCAACTCCACTTTCTGGACTTAATTTCATTTTGTACCCTCTTTTGTTCGGCCAAGTGTAGTAGATCTTCCTTTTTGATAGTGTTAGGCCAGAATATACGAACAATTCTTCGTAGACATTTGTTAACAAAGACCTGCAGTTTGTCTGTGAGGGTGTTTGTCACTTTCCAGGTTTCACATCTGTAGAGTAGAACAGACATGACATTTGATCGAAATATTTGGTTTATTGTTCTTTTAGTATACTCGCCAGATGTCCAAACAGGGTTGAGCGTGCTGAAAGCTTGTTGGACTTTTCGTATCGTCATACGAATATCGTCTTCTGTACCTCCGTTTTCTGTTATGACACTTCCAAGATACGTAAAGTTTTCAATCTGCATATTGTCGATAGTAAATAGCGTGTCGTTCCTTGCATTTATTCTCATGGACTTGGCTTTACTAATATTGATTTTCAAACCTATTTTATTGGCTTCAGTGGAAAGTTTTTCCAATTGGTAACCCAGATCTTGAAACCTTTGACCTGATAGGCAGATATCGTCCGCATATTCTAGATCACTTAGGCGTGTGGTTAACGTCCATTGTATCCCTCTTGTGTCGGAGTCTTGTTTGGAGAGAACAAAATTTTCCATACGGCAGCGTGAGACAAGCTATTAAAGGCACGTTTAAAATCAACAAAAACCGTGTATAGGGGTGTGTTCCATTCAAACAATTATTCCATTCTTACCCTCACAGTAATAATGTGGTATATGCAAGAGGATTCTAGTCTAAAACCTGCTTGATTAGCTCGAAACTTAACCTTGTTGGTTAATCTTTTCAGTATGATGGTCGTGAAAATTTTATTTATGACAGTAAGCAAGGTTATTCCTCTCTATTTTTTGCACATTGTGAGGTTGCCTAGAAGCTTGATAATGTTACCTTTTTTCCAGTCCGTTGGGATGTGGTTTGTTTTTCACACCTCTCGGATTATGGGGAGCAAAAGTTCACCTATTTGAGCCATCTTAATGTTCTTTACCATTCTTAATAATCTTCACCAATACAAAGTTATACAGAGCTTCTTCGTAATATCACAGAAGAAGAAAGCGATTATGAATTACTTTAATAAACCCAACTACTTTCATTATTTAATAAAATCTGAATGGCTTTTATAGCCATATCAAAACCATAAAACCACTGAATAATGAACTCTCACCTCTACTACGATATATTCAAAAAATACGTTTTTTCTTGGTGCCATTGGTGGTTATAAAATTTTGTGAAATCAAACATCAACTGTATATAGAATGATCCGAAAGGAGAGAAAATTGTTACTTAACATTCTTTTTTACCATTAGAAATCCTGGCCTATTTCAGAGACCCATGTCTCTGAAATGTTGAAGTTAATGAAGATAGGAAGCAAGGCTAAAAATATTTCTGATAATATATAATAGTATACAGGGAAAAAAATAAATACTAAAAAAAGCGTTTAATGAATGAAAAGTTTTAAAAAATGAAACAAGTAACTTCTAAATATAAGATACATAACACGATAAAAAAACTTACAAGCAGTAGCAGGTATATACTAAAAGAAATTGCTTTATATCTTAGTCTACCATAGAGACAAACTAATTATTGAAAAGCAAGGAACATTTGGAGCTTCTACATTATGGAGTATGGTCCATAAATCATACCGTCAGATGTAAGATAGTAGATAACTACAGCTAAATCTCAAAAAGCACAGATCTGGATAACCTTTTTGTTAAACTTCGCCAAATACTAGACTATGTCAACATTCAAAATATTGTTAAACTCTTTAATCAAATTTGAAGCATAAGAGTAGGTGATAATAACTGATTAGTAGGTAACTGATTAATAGTATCAGATATTCTGATGCCACTATTATTTTATGCGATAGTCTGCAAGATCTGGAACATCTAATAGACCTATGTTTGAATTTACCATTATTCACCAAGTAAAACATAGCTATTTCTCTTTGCACTTTAATACGTTAATAATAATATGTTATATTAAGTTTATATAACATTATAACGCGTGAAGGTGTCATTTTAAAACTTATTATAAAATGACTAATGTAAACCAGCGTATGTCATACTGACCCACTAACAACAAAAGTAAACATCTAAATTCAAATTATGTTATTAGTTACTAATTAATTTAAGGGTTTTGCTCCACTGATGTTATAATCTCATAAAGCCAAAGGACCATGTCGAAGAAATCAGGCACACAATTGAGGTGGCTTGTACAACCTTTGTTTAAATAAAATTCGTCTTCTACAACGCTCACGGCAATCTTAACCTTGTAACGATAATATTTTGCCTACCACAGGGAGCATTAATACGGGAGATAGAAAATTGGGGGAAAAAACTATTGGGGGTGGAGATAGGGCAAGGAAAATAATCGCTACTGATGCGAACGGCACTCAGGGTTTCGTAGGAGAGCTGGGGTCGTGGATAAGTAAAAGATAAGGGCATTGGAATGGGGCAACTACAAAAAAATGAAATAAAGGGCTCTTGGGATAAACAAAATAAAAATAAACAAGAAACACCTCAAGGAATTTAATATAGGGCGCCACTTGAGGTGCCTTATTATGCCTATTACAACCACTAGTTGTAACTAGGAAATAATTATACAACAACAAAAACATATCTTTAAAAAAAAAAAATCAAAAAAGGGTTAGCTCAAAAAAAAATAAATAAAAAGTTAAGACAACAAAATTTAACCTTTATTTATGTGTCACCACAAACAGTTACATGGAGAAAAAACAAAACACAACAACTTAGGTGTCATCCGCTTACAAACTCCAGGAGTTGGAGATACTACATAAAACTACAAATTTATATGGAGGTTAACCTTGTTTAAAAATAAAACAAACTAATAACCAAAAAAATAATAAAAAACGAGCTGTCATAAGTTAACATTAAATTTCAAAAAAAAACTAAACACACAAATTGACAGCTCAACTCAAAATCTAAAATTTACAATTTTAAATGTCAACGAAAGCAATTATTTAATTTAAAACAAATTGTCTGTCTTTACTTTAAAATTTGATCAAAAAGTTACCTGGATTTTCAGTAACAAAATGCACTAGAATTTGTGGAACCAGACGTCACTGGAATATCCGAAACCATAACTGGAACTGAGGGCTTTACTCTCTGTGCAATGAACACAACTATCTATCTCCATATCTTCATATCTCGAACACATCTATCTCCATACTGCCAAAAGCCTTGGATGATAACCAGGGAGAAACAAAACGAGGATGGAATCGACGATTCTTCCATTCCTCACTCAAACATTTACTGAACGATTAACTTCACACTGGTACACATTTTCTTCATAAAAAAAAACGAACATGAAGTCAAATTCGGACATAACGTTGAGCGCTTTTCTCCGCTGCTCCACCGATAGTGAAGAAATTCTATTAAAATTGAATGCATACATACAAACGCTGACATAACAAGACACCACGAAACGACGTACATATCCTTTTGCGACGCATTAAAATTGCCGCTTCTAATAAAACATGAATTTGCCGAGGAAGTTAAAATAAATAAACAACTCTAAAATGGTTTATTTCAACTTGACCGACCTAAGAAAGAAATGAAAAGATATTTGGGTTTAAATACGTACGAAATATTTTTAGATCTATCAAAAATATATAACGTGATTTTAATATTTCGCATAAGAGGGGACTTCAATATACTTCAAAGAATCAATGAAATTGAAAATGCTACAACCTTCGACAGAGAATGGTAAAATTTTTACATAGTAAACACTCTTGACTTTGAAAGTATCCACTGTAAATCGGCTAAAGCTTCTAGAGATGTGGATTCTCAGAAGAATGCTACAGATAACATGGATGTAAAAACGACACAATTATAAAGTCCCTATCGAGGGCTAATACTATTCGTAAACTATTAGTAACTATAAAATATCTAAAAGTTTTCTATCTGGGTTTTATTCTCCGAGGTAACCGAGGTACTAGTTTTGTACTTTAAAACTAATAGTAAAGGGCCAAATAAAAGAAGAAAGTAAAGCTGATAGAAAAATCAATCGTCACATTTGAAGAACTGTCGCGAATAGACAGGTATACGCAGTGTCAAAAAACGCTTTCGACTTGTCGGTAAGAACATAAGGCACATAAAAAAGGCGAATGTAATAAATTTAATTAAATTGGAATGTTTGTCAAAGTAACTTAAGGATTACAGATAAAGTATTCCTTCTTAGGTAAAACAAATAAGAAAATAATTGCAGTAGACAAGTAGTTAGGGCTAGTTTTCTATATGAGTGAAATTTCCTGAGGAAACCAAGGTACCAGTATTGTACCTTACAACTAATAATAAAGGGCTAAAGAGAAGAAGAAAGCGAAGCTGGTAAAAACAATCACAGCTAAAGAACAGTCGCGACTAGACAAGTATACATAATGTCATAAAACATTTCGACTTGAGCAAAATCGAAAAAAAATTAACAAAATGCTTTCCAACGTCAGTAAGATTCTGCAAGACACATAAAAAGAAGACGAGTGTAATAGATCTAAGTAAATTTGAATGTTTGTCAAAGAAACATTAAGATTATAGTTAAAGTATTCTTTCTTGAAAAACTCAAATAAAAAAATCTTTTCAGTCGACAAGTAGACAATGGCTTAAGATATTGTACTTCTAGATTATACGAAAGTAGCTATGTACATTGAAAACCGTGGAAAACCATGTGCTTAATACGATTAGATGTTAAAGATGTTAGCTGTTAAAGGTGTTTTCATAACCATGGAAAATTACTAAATCTTACTAGGATATTTTTAATCTCAATTTAGACATTTGGGATATTCCGGCTAGACTTACCTTCTTCTTCTTAGGGTGCCTGTCCGTTCCGAACGTTGGCGATCATTCTGGCTATGATGATTTTGTTGGTTGATATACGAAATAGCTGTGTTGAGGTCTTTCTCTACCATGCTCTCAGGTACGCAAGCCAGGATATTCTTCTTCGTCCTGGGGCTCTTTTTCTTTCAATTTTACCCTGCAAAATGCATTGGAGTAGCTCGTATCTGCCTTGGTGTCTCATTATATGTCCCAAGTACTCCAGCTTACGGCTCTTCATAATGTTGACCAAATCCGCGGTTGTGTTCATCCTCCGCAGTACTTCTTCATTGGTGACTTTGTCTGTCCATGGTATCTTCAGGATTCTTCTGTATAACCATAATTCAATTCAATTGACTTAATTATAAACTAAACTATAAACAATTGGCTAGACTTATAAAGACAAAAAAATTTTGCTGTTTCTTTTAACAAAAGTTAAAAATCATGTTAAGATATCCTTGTATTTTGAAGATTTTCTTGGGGAAGAAATTTCTTAAAGCAAATAAAAAACGAAGAGCTATAAATTATTTGGGATTAGATTAAAAAAGCTGCTTCGTTTATTTATATGACTTGTTAGGACGCAATATGCTTGAAGAACATCTCAGGCACATAGAAGTTTGTTTAACACTTACAAGAATTAACCAGTCAATTGATTGTAATAAAAGTTACATTTTATATTTGCTCTTGATGTTTTGATTTTCAATTTACAAATCATCTTCAAAAAAAAAATAAATTAAGAAATTATATTGACCTGTAAGTGTTGATCAAATGACGATGTGTAGCAACCAGTTTGGCAGTTGACTTAATTGGGCTTGACCTTGTAGGTGAGGGTGATGTTATAAGCTGGATTAATCTCAAATTCTGATTTTTACGTAGTTATGTAGTTAATTGCAGATGATAAAACACCGCAAGTAGAGCTTTAACCTAAACACGGCTATTTGCCATTATCGAGACCAAGTAGGTCAACTATCAAATTGGCTGATATAAAGCGCCGTTTAATAAACTAAGTTAACATACTTTCTTCTTCTATAACATTTTTCAAAACGATTTTCGGTCAAAAGAAAAAAAAATATTACAACAAATTGTGGTTCAATCTTAAATAACGGCAAGATTTAACTTAAGCATGCCACATTGCCACATGGCAAGATTAGAAACACCGAGATACGACGTAGAACGAAGATTAGGGATATTGTGGAAGAAATTACAAAAATGAAATGGCGCTGGGCAGGTCACGTAGCCCGATATAATGACAACAGGTGGACACGGAGAATTCTAGAATGGAGACCAAGAACGACAACAAGAAGCATGGGAAGACATCAAAAAAGATGGGTAGATGACATAAGAGCAGTGGCAGGCAAAGAGTGGATTAGATTGGCGCAAGATAAAGAAAGATGGAAGCAATTGGGAGAGACCTACATTCAGGAGTGGATGGAAAATGGTTGACAAAGAAGAAGAAAAAGATGCCACAAGAAAACAATTTTAGAACCTAGCTTAAAAAATATCAGTTCTTCAAAAACGGGTCAAATGCTTAGAGGATGTATGATTTATTGTTAAAATGATTCTTATGTCACAACAATATGGAGGATATTTAAAAATAGGAAAAGATTTTCACAATCATGTGCATGGTCAACATTTATGAAAAAAACGCTAATGGTCTTTTAAGAAGCCTTGCAGAACAGCTTAGTAACAAAGTAGGATAGTAGCCAGGAGATAAGGAATTAAAGTAGATGTTTAGTTGAAAAAAACAGCACTATTACCACTATTCTTATTATAAAAGTTTGGTGTAGGTGACACAAGAATGATAAATCAAAGTTTATTTTTAAAGAATCGAAGTTGATGTAGTTAGACCTTTCTCGATAACCAAAAAGGAAATCGGTTTCTAATGGCAGTCGAAAACTACTCAAATAATTGGACCATAAACTAGTAACTATATAGAAAAGTTGAAGATTAATGGTCATTTAATCTATGCAGCAAACTTAAAGAGCCAATAGTACAGAAATAGAGAAAACACTAAATGATACACTCAAAGAAAAGTTTAGTGAAGCACCCGCGGAAGCAGAAAAAATAATAGAAAGTATTTTGGCACACCTTCAAAACAACAATTACAACTATACAAAGAGTACAACTACAAGACAACATCAGAAAAACAAAGAATACATGGATGACAGAAGAAGTCTTAGAACTAATGGGCATAAGGAGATATTACAAAAATCGTAATGAAGAAAAATATAAAGAGACCCAGAGAATCATCCGAAACAAAATTGGGAAAGCCAAAGAAGAGTGGATGAGGAGCAAGTGTGAGGAACTGGGAGATTTACTAAAAAAGCATGACTACTTTAATGCATACAAAAATATTAAGTAAGCCACAAATATGAAGAAAAAATCACTACAAAAACTTTAATAGATAATAAAAACAAAATAGTATCTAGTCCCGAAAATGTAGGAAATATGTGGGAAAAATACATCGAAGATATCTTTAATGACGAGAGAACAGAACCACAAGTGAATATGGTACAAGAAACAATACTTGATATACATCGAAATTTACAAAATGAATCAATGCAGCAAAGCCACGAAAAGCCTTAGGTCCAGATGAAATATACGTAGAAATGATAAAACTTATCAATGAAGAAAATCTTCAGACGTTAACAATATTATTTAACAAAATCTATACCACTGGAATCTTTCCAGAAGACTGGCTTAGATCGACATTTATACCTATACCCAAGAAACATAAAGCAATTAGATGCTCACAGTTCAGATTAATTAGCCTGATGAGCCATTTTCCTGGCTCATCAGGCCTGGCGCATCAGTAAAGAAACCTGAGCTATAATCAATTTCTATTTCGGATGGAACTTGGTACAAGCGAGGCATTATTTGACCTCCAGATATTATTACAAATATGCCGAGATCAGCGAAAAGACGTGTTTCCCTGTTTTATCGACTACGAAAAAGCGTTTGATAAACTAAAACACACAGAACTCATGGAAACTCTAACACAACGTGGTATAGACCATAACACTGTAGCACTTATTAAAAAAACTATATTAGGATCAAATGGCGTCGATCAAAATTGACAATCGTCTGACAGTAAAATTGTCAATAAAAAGATGAGTTCGTCAGGGCTGTGTACTTTCTCTACTGTTATTAAATATATATTCCGAAAAGATCTTTTAAAATGCCCTCTAAAATATTGAAGAAGGAATAAAAATCAACGGAGAATACGTAAAGAACTTAAGATACGCAGACGATACCGTCATTATTGCGGACAGTGCTGAGGATTTACAACGACTTTTGAATTTCATAACCAGAGAGGGAGATAGCTTGGGACTAAATATAAACACAAATAAAACAATAGTAATGGCTGTTACACGTGCACCAAATGTTGACATTAATATTCGTATCTATAACAAACATATAGAACCAGTACAAAGGTTCCAGTATCTTGGTTGCTGGATAACAAACGATCTTGACCACGAGGTCGAAATATGTGCTCGTATAGAATATACTAGGTCCGCATTTCAACGAATAAAAAAATTCCTAATAAACTCTACGTTATCGTTGGATATCCCATACCAATGTTTAAAAACGTTTATTTATTCCATATTGCTATACGGAGTGGAAACGTGGACTCTCGGAATTATAAGTATGAGGCGTATAGAAGCCTTTGAGATGTGGGTTTTTCGAAGGATGCTGAAGATCTCTTGGACAGAGCACGTGAAGAACAACGAGGTGCTAAGAAGAATGTGTACTGAAAGAGAACTCCTAAGTATTGTAAAAAACAGGAAAACGAGTTATCTAGGACATATTTACAGATGAGAAAAATACAACTCCCTAAGACTTATAATGGAAGGGAAAGTGGAAGAAAGAAGAGGTCCAGAAAGAAGAAAACGCTCCTGGTTTAAGAATGTAAGAGACTGGACAGGTATGGACAGATATTCGATACTAATGACAGCTCAAGATAGAGAGCAATTTGCTGTAGTTATGGCGAACCTTCAGTAATAGAGAAGGCACCTTAAGAAGAAGCTATGCAATGAAGATAAACCCTGCTGTACCGTTCGACTCTATATAACTATGAAAATGTACTGTTCAGATCAAGATGGCCCACTTATGGTTTACGGTCCTTAATCGAGTTAAATTAAGCTAATGGTGCTAAACAAATCTTTATTAACAAAAAATTATAGTAAATTAAACAAAAATTATGTTGCTAATGTAAATTAAACCTTATTAACAAAAATAAAAGGCATTTTTTTCTTTCCCAGAAAAGCCTAAGAACAAATACCTACAAAATTTAATTTAGTTTACAACTGGGACAGTATAAAAAAGATTGGGTTTTACCCATATGTATTATATGTTGTATATTTCACAAACATAATATGTTTGTGACATATACAACATAAAATATTATTCTTTTTGTTTTTAGAGCAAAATTTACAGCGTGCTCGTTTAACATTCGGAGTTGGATTGTCCACAGACGATTCACTAGAATTTCCATCTTCTCTACTAACTTCTGTTCGTGTTCTTTTTACTAGTTTTTGTGAGTCTTTATTTCTTGATAAATTTTTCCTAGAAAGGATAAGTGGTTTCGCTAGTGTTTTCCCAATTCCTTAAGAAAAATTTGCTGTTTTGTAAGTTGTTTGGTGTTCCATTGGAAGTTTGTTGATGTCCATAAAACGAACGTATTGTAGGCCAAAATGTCCAGCATATTATAAAAAAACAATCATAGACCAGCGATTTGTATTCCATATTCTCCTTGATTTCTTTCAATTCCTCTTTGATTTCTTTATTTTCTTGTTTTAGGACTTTGTTTTCCTTTTTTAACATGTTATTATTTTCGATGAGCTGTTCTATTGCTTCTTTTCTGCTCTTTTGGTCGTTCTTTATCTCTGTGACATATTTTGCCAACTTGTTCATCATTTTAATTATGGTATCCAGATTTGATTCATGTTTATTCCTTGGCGAGTTTGTTGAAAGCTTTTTATTCTTCGTATGCTCTCCTCTTTCTTCATCTTCGATGTCATCCTCCCTCATTTTTCTTTTTATTCCGTCGTCCGTTACTGAGCTATCGCTCTCCCAATCTTTTCCTTTCTCCAAAATTTTTTTCATTATTCGGCGCCAGGCACTATCTTCCACCTCAACGGTTCAGAGAAAACAGTGTCTACCGTTTATTTTTTACAACCAGCTAAAATATTGTCGCCTGGGATATATTGCTCACAGTGACAACGTCGCATAAAAATTGGTGAAGACTTCAGTGGATGTTTTGCTTTTTATCGCGCTTATCAGTTAACCTCTTCGGTGTATTTTGGTTAATTGCTTATAATTATTTCATTGACTCATCTTTTAGAAGTCCATTTTTTATACTACTGATTAGTTTTTAACTTTGTTTTGCACTCTGACTAATTTTGATTGTTTATTTCTCGTTGTAACTCTAGATAAATCTGGTTAATTACAGCCAAAACAACAAACAAATTCCTTAAGAAATATTTGCTGTTTTGTAAGTTGGTTGGTGTTCCATTGGGAATTTGTTGATGTCTACAAAACGAACGTATTGTAGGCAGAAATGTCCAGCATATTATAAAAAATAATCATAGGCCAGCGATTTCTATTCGTCTTACTGTATATATACCAACAAGCTGATCTAGAGTATCCACTGCTCTCTTACTGGAATTGTAATCTAAAATAATTTGGGGTTTTTTGTTATTTCTGTTAGTAATAGCCTTATCACGATGCAAAGTAGTCATAAGAATAACATTTTTATTCTTTTTAGGAATATAGTTAACAATAGTGGTATCTTGTGTGAAGTTAAAAGACGAAATAATAACTAATAACATCTTTATTTGCAATTTGTGCTCGAAGCTCTGACTTATTTTTATTTATAGCTCCAGCATCATATTTTTCTGTTTATAAGAAGTTGTCTTAAATTATATGATGTAAAAAAGTTATTACAACTAATATTGTAATGTTTTAAATAACTACACAAGTCACACACCACACGCATTCTCTGATTCCGTTCCGGCGCGGCTCCTGCTTCCTTTCCAGTATAGATCTGCCATTTTAGAGTATACGAACTTCTTCTGTCATATATAACCCAAATTTTTATCCCATTTTTGTTTGGTTTACTTGTAATGTACTGTTTGAAGGGACAGCGGCTTCTAACGGCAACTAATTGCTCGTCGACGGTAACATTTTCATCGGGGTTAAAAAATTTTGGCAATTTTCTACCCATTTTTCTCAAATTTCACGTATTGCAGCAAATTTATCAGTACGTCTCTAATCCTGTCCAGTAGTCTTGTTATCAAAACGTATAACGTGCGAAATTTTTGTACATACTTTCAGTGACATTATTGCTCGAAACACACTACGACCCGTTTCTTCATTCCACAAATTTTTAGTTGATTCGAAACGGAACTTAAAAACTGCAGCTAACAATAAAAAACCAATGTATGCTTCAAAGCCAATTTTATCCAAGACTTTCCAGTTGGTTTCAAAAACACGTTGTCCTTCCATTTTGGTCATATTTATAATTTACTTTACAACTATGTCAGAAAAGGGTGCGTCAACTAAATTTTTAATGACGAAAATTCGTGCACATACTTGTAACTTCTGGAGCATTATTTATAACATTGTCCATGGAAAAACGACCGCGTTGATAAAAAGGATCGAGAGAATCCTGGAGACTACCGGCTTTTGAACAAATTGTTACAGAAAGTTTTACAGGATGTTGTACGTAGAATAGAACAGCAGAATCATCACTACTTCCTTTTACGTGAGATGCCCTTCTTAATGACATCGTCCAGCTACACTACACATTTTTCTAGCTTTCTAAAACTTGTTTCTATTTATAGACTTATCTAACTGACAAACTGTTAAAAAACACATAAAATACTGCCAACTAAGCATACGTACACAGGTAATTTTTAACGGTTTAAATACGTGTGGCATATTGACCCGAACGTACTATACGTAACAATTTAATTTTTATCAAAAAATCAGGAAGTTTATTTTTCATCTCGTATGCAATTGAAAGAACTCATATTAGCTAATAAAGTTACGAAACACCAAAACGTTACGCCACGTAATAATTTGCAAAACAAGAAATATTTTTTTTTATCAAATAGACCCGAACAGGACAACAGGGTTAAGAAAGATATATTCTGAAATTAGGAACAAAATGCTCATCGAGGACACCTGAATGAAGACTAAGTGTAAGTGCTAGTTTGGATGTGTAACCCTAGCAGAAGTAAAGATTAAAAATATCTTTAACCTCTAGAATAATAAAAAATGGCATAACAGTTAATACAAAGATTATTGATCTTGTATATTAGATCTAAAGTATACCAATTTCCCAAATAAAGGTAATTTTGACCGTTTGCAGTCCTACCTCATACTAAATGATTGATGAAATATGTAGGAGATGGACAGGTCTGAACATTTTTGAATTAAATAAATTATTTTATCGTCAAAATAAATAAAAACATGAACCAAAAGAATTCTGGAATACACATAGAATTATCAAAGGGAAAGATTAATTTCGTAATACTTTAATGTTAAGCAAATTTAATAAATAAAGTGTGTATAAGGTATGTTAAATACCGTCTTATTAAACCTTGCAGCCACTTTTCTTGCAGCTGTAGAATCAAAATAGCGATAGATTTATTTTTGTTCTAGGAACCGAGCTCCATTCAGGTAACATTCGTATATGTATTGAAATCCTATGGGGTTGCAAAAGGAAAACGGTATATGAATATTGTGAGAATATAATTATTTAAGCGATCGTCCTGAAGAAACCGTTCTCAAACTACAAAACATTAATTAATTAAACAAATTTTGTTTT
Source organism: Diabrotica balteata (assembly GCA_918026665.1). Classification (NCBI taxonomy): domain Eukaryota; kingdom Metazoa; phylum Arthropoda; class Insecta; order Coleoptera; family Chrysomelidae; genus Diabrotica; species Diabrotica balteata. Next base: position 59,388,647 of record OU898278.1, read on the forward strand.
TTGTTACTTAATGAAAAATCCTTTTAAAAATTTAATTTTATCTGACTCATTCATATTGAAAATTTAGACATATATTTCACATTTTAAAAAGAATATTTGAAAAAGATATTCCTAACATTGCTGAGTGGTTTTCCTGCGACTTTATTGTAAGATAGTTTATTTAGTTAGGGAAATCAACTTAAATAACTCAAGAATATCCGTCAGAAAAATCATAACATGTGATTCGTCTTTAAAAACACCATCACATCCCATATTAACAATACAATTCTCCTTGTCAATATTCCATAGTAAATGATGAGAAAAAACAGGAAAAAAACATAATAATACTATCCCGACATGGTAAGTATTTTGTCTTACATTTAGTTGACACTCAATAAACATCAAACTCTGATTTTATATTTGTTATTTAAAAACGAATGGTATATCCTCGATATATATATATATATATATATATATATATATATATATATATAGTATTTTCTAAAAACAAAGTCAGTACATCAATCCCATTATATCTATATAACCAATCACTACAACAAAAAGATTCGCTAAAATTGCTAAGAGTTACTTTTGACAGAAAGTTGAATTGGAAAGAACATATCAATAATCTAATATGTAAATGTTACAAACGATTAAATTTACTAAAAATTCTACTACATAAGTATTGGGGTTAAGACAGGAGTACCTTGTTAATTATATACAGAACTATTATACGATCACAGCTAGACTACGCTGCTATAGCTTGCGACTCAGCATCGAAATCAGTACTTAAATGACTCGACACTATTCACAACATAGCACTCAGAATATGTCTGGGAGCCTTTTGTACAACACCGATTGAAAGTTTAGTTTGCGAAGCAAATGAATTGTCGTTAAATAATAGAAGAGCTTACCTTAGTCTAACGTATCCAACGAAAATTAAGGATAATGCAAAAAATCCTATCTATAGAAATACTTTTACTAATAACTTCCCAAGCCTTAATGCAAATCACCGTTCTGCTAAACCTTTCTATAAAAGAATAAAAGACCATTTGCATATGTTTGATATTGTTATACCTGAATGTCTTCCATACACATATGACCATAGTCCACATTGAATTCAAAACATACCATCATATAACGTTGAACTTACGTCATTGGATAAAAACTCCACTAAATCATGATTTAATTATTTTCCATTTTAGAAAAATCCTTAGTCGTTATAAAAATCGTACCCAGATATACACTGATGGTTCAAAATCATCCGAAGGTGTGGGAGCGTCTGTAGTAACTCCAGAGAAGAACCTTAAATTCAAACTATCTAATGTTAGTACTATCTATACAGTTTAACTGTATGCTCTCTATAGCGCCATAGAACTAATAAATCTGACAACAATCTGCAAATATATTATCTTATCAGGCTCACTTAGTGCCATACAAAGCATCCGACAACTGCATACAAAAAACCCGCTTTTAAAAAAAGTTAAAACGGTCCTTCTTCAGGCTTATAATAATCATAATGGGATAAATTTCATCTGGATCCAATCCCATATAGGAATAAAAGGCATCGAAACTGCTGACCGTAGTGCGAAAGACGCGAGAGTGAGTGACGTTTCCGAAATTGTAAACACATCGGTATCAACGGATATAAAAGCTTATATAAAAAAATCAATCTTAAGTGCGTGAAAAAATAAATGAAATGTGTCGAATTCAAAATTAAAACAAGTGAAACCCAGCATAGAGGTATGAAATGTGTGACCTACGTCAAGAATCCAAGAAATAATAGTAACGCGCCTCAGACTCGGACATACTAGATTAACGCATGAGTACTTAATTAAAAAGTGCGAACCGCCGCGATGTGAAACGTGTAATACGGCAATAACAATAAGGCACGTACTGTGTGAATGTCCCCTCTACAAGCAACAACGAAGTAACAACAAGATACCAGGAACAATTCTAGGAGGTCTAGGTGCAGACTGTAACTTTAAAAATACTCTGAATTTCTTTAAAGACATTAATAAGTACCACAATGTTTAATAATACACCCAATTGTAATGTACCTAATGTAATCCATTAATTTTTCGCTACTGGCCATTTGGTGGATGCGATTTGTCTAAATAAAAAAAAATATTTCATTATTATGAAATATCCACTCATTTCTGCCTCCCATTTAGAGAGCAATAGCATACATACAAATGATAAATAAAAAGTAGACGGAAGCTTAGAAATAGTTTTATTAAAAAGTAAAAGAGTTCACAACATTTTTTTAAATGTTACAAATCAGAAAAATGATGTGTATTGAATTAAGCGATTACATAAACTTGGTAGCTAAAAACAACACTAGAAGATGTACTGTAGAAAAATCTGGATTTTTAATTAAGTCGTCATCTCCAAAAGCTTCACCAATATCACTACTTGTGAATTCGTTCTCCAGATTTTCAATCCTGTCTTCAGCAATATGTGTGGGTTCAGAACATGCTGAAATACTTTTTGAACACAGTAAGATTTGGGTGAACTTTTGGCATAATGTGGCTAATGGATCAGTCATTATAGCTAAAAAACGATCATATTCAAAAATAAAGGGGTTGCATACACTTACATTATCGATCTTGCGTGATGCTGGATTATTAGTTTCTGAATCTAAACTCTCCTCTTCATTCTGAGTAGTCCACTCATTGGATAATGATAATGGTCTAAATAATGATATTAAAAGTAAATTTTGCACACCAACATCAAGACGGCCCCTGAAAATAAAATGAGCCAAAAGGTAATTTAGAACATTGCATTCTAATTATTCCTAAGCTATCAAAGCTTTTCTATTAAAATATTGTGTGCCATTATAAATGAATAATATTTATCACAATATGAACATTGACCAATTCAAAGATTATATTTATAATCCAGATTTAGCCATACGGCTCACACTCCCTCTAAGGGGAAAATTCACTCATCCCAGATACCTACGGTATCAAAAGGATTGAGCTCTGGTGGGACTCTTTCCATGTTATCGAGCCCTAGGTGACTTGATATATTGGAGTATCTCCCAGAAATTTTCGTACACATCTGGACGTCGCGAGGAGTACAGCTTTCTGCATGGCCTTATAAAGATGTTCATTTAGACCCAGCTGTTTTATGTTCGCTAGGAGGTTTTTGGGAATAACACCAGTAGTAGATAGAACAATAGGTAGTGTCTGGGTACTTTCCATTCTCCATTGTCTCCTGATTTGTATTTCTAGATCTCTGTACTTGGCGATCTTTTCGTTGTATTTAACAACTAAATTATTGGTGTTGGGTATCGCCACATCAATAAGTGTTGTTTGTCTAGTAAGTTTATTAACTAGTATGAGATCCGGTCTATTATGGGCCACTGGTTGGTCTGTAAGCACAGTGCGGTCCCAGTATAGCTTGTAGTTGTCATTTTCAAGCATTCTATCAGGAGCGTATTGATAATAAGGAAGATGGTCGGTATGGAGAAGTCCCAGTTTGTCAGCTAGTTCTTGGTGAATAATCTTTCCTACTGAGTCATGGCGTTCTTTATAATCAGTACCGACAAATGCCTGGCAGCCACCGGTAAGATGTTGGATGGTTTCTTGGGCTTGGCATCCATATCGGCATTTGTCATTTTGGACTTGAGGATCTTTAACAATATACTTCAGGTAATTTTTAGTTGGAATTACCTGATCCTGAATGGCAAGTAGGAAACCCTCAGTCTCGGGGAACATCTTTCCTGATGTCAACCAATAGTTCGACGCTGTAATGTCGACATATTCTTGGTTGATCTCATTGAGATGTCGCCCATGCAGAGGTTTACTCATCCAGGTGCGCATTTTTTCTTGCTGAGTCAGGTGGTTTATGCGCATTTCTTGTTCCCTCAGTTTAAGCGGCGTCGTATCATCTACTGCGCAAATTGCTCGATGTAAAGTAGATGTCTCAGCCTGTACCTGAAAATAAAGTCTTAGATTAGCAATTTGTTTATCTAATTGCTCACCTATATCCATAAGTCCTCTTCCCCCTTGATACCGCGGTAATGTTGTTCTCTCTACTGCACTACGTGGATGATGTTTTTGCGCCTTTGTGAGAAGTGTTCTTACTTTCCGCTGAAGACCCTCTATATCCGTTTTTGACCACTTTATAATACCAAATGAGTAGCTCAGTGCAGAACAGGCGTACGTATTTAATGCCTTAAACAAATTTTTACTATTAAGATATGACCGATTTAGTTGTCTTACTCTTCGCACGAACTCCGAAGTTAGTTCCGTTTTCATTTGTTTATGGTCAATTTTACGTGCCTGTTTTACTCCGAGATATTTGTACATATCATTTTCACCCATTGCCTCGATGTTTTGGCCATCTTGCATATCGAAACCTCCAGGCTGAACCTTTCCTCTGACTATATTTAGTATACGGCACTTGTCTAGTCCAAAATGCATACTGATGTCATTTGAGAAATTTTCTACAGTTGTTAGCATCTCATCTAGGTGATTTCGGGTGGAAGCCAATAATTTTAAATCATCCATATACAACAGATGATTAAGTTTCGCTACAACGGTGTTGTTATTTTTGATGCTAAATCCTGAGTCAGTAGAGTTCAGCAGCTGAGATAGTGGGTTCATCGCTAGGCAGAACCAAAGTGGACTCAACGAGTCCCCTTGGAAAAGGCCCCGGTTAATAGGGATATCTTCAGTTTCGATATTAATTTCACCAGGTATTTGAAGGTGAATTTTATTTATAATATTATTATGATTATTATTATTATTATTATTAGATTATATTATGATTTCATTAGTTTATTGGCGTGTTAAAATTTATTTTGGAAGTTTAATGTGTGTTTTAGTTTCAAAAATTTATGTCAGACCTAAATCTTTTCATGAAAATGTTTGCCAAAACGGACCAAATTGTTATGTATTCATAACTATAACATTGTTATTAAAAATATACCTACATAAAATAATTATTTAGTTATGACGAAAGTAAAGATGTCATATAGTTAATAATACATAAATATATAATACTGACTTCGTAGCCTGAATAAAGGAACATCTCTAAAAACAGTATAAAACAGTGTGACAACTCAAAATGTAGAAGTCAAGAAGACAATTAAAAAGGTTCAATGCTAGTGATATACTTACTACACACTAAAATTCAGTAACAGAGTGACTGACTTCAGCGTTCGCCCACTACTAGTGCCGCATTTACTTCCTACCACTCAAATGTAAAAGTTAACTTTGCGCTTTCACTCCGAGAGTACTTATTGCAGTTAAAAATAATGTCCTGGTCATGGCGGAATATAGAGCTAAAAGTTCTGTATATGTAAGTGTGGACATCTTAAAATCGACCAATTTTGAGTTGTCCCAATATTGTATATATTTCAAGTATGCAAACACGCATCGGGAAATAAAAACTACCCATAGGTTGTCATGAAGGTCTTGTCATTTTCTAAACTATTTTTATTTTCTTCTGTCAATAGTTGGTTGTTACCACTCAGGGCAAATGGTTTCATTTTACTGCCGGGAAATTGTACGTCCCCTCACAAAATCTATTTCGTGATCCTCTGATCCCTGATATTGTCTTAACAATTTTAATATTTGAAACTCGAAATCAAAACTTCAAAATTATGTAGTTTAAGGATGATCTGACCTCATTACGTGGCTAGTTCCTACTACTTTATAGACGTCAGCATTAACCACATTTTAAATTTAACAGTCAAAATGTTATCCTTTTGTTTTCATTTATGTTTATTTGTAGATTTTTTAATCATGATGATCTGATAGGATTGAAAACATTCTTAAAAGTAATAAAAACGTTTTGGATAAGATTTTAAAATTTTAATAAAAAAATTATACTATATAGGTATTATTTATTTTTAATATATTTAATAAAAATTTTTGTAGTATTATTTTAATTGCTCTTTCATATAGCTGTAAACTATAATACTTACTAGTGTTCATCTGGCTATTTATGCATATTTAAATTTATACCGGACTCGTCTTCGTGTACAATAAAACTAAAAGTATAAATTTATAAGCTGAGGATTATAATGTTGCATTCATTCATATTTTAGTCTTACAAAAAGTGTATAAAGTTGTTCTACAGATATCCAAAATTGAAAATGCAGCTCTAAACCGAACCTGCTGTTAATAAATTCCTCTAATTTATTAACGCACAAAATGAAAACGTATTTTTTCCCTAACTGCGCGTTATCCCGCCTTTGGTTCGAGGTTCATCCACGTTGGCGGCGTAATCTGGCTTTCCGGTTGACTGCACTCATGTTGGTCGCACAGAGATGCGTTGCCGGAACTGAGCTCTGCTCCCGGAACAACGGAAAAATCCACCGCACACTCTGATTCTACGCGATAAAAAGTGTTGGCGGTGTGGTTTCTGCCGCCGTCGTTTCTAAGCTGTATGGAGGTTATACTTGGCTTTTCTGAATAAATAATAATCTTTTCGGAACTACTGAATAATTGTTAAAGTAAAATTGTATGGCAAAATAATAGTTGCATAGACCATGGTCATGTTTTAAATATAATGTTCATAGAAAGAAAATTTTTTGGAAATTAAAAATGCTTGTACTTATAACATGCATAAAAGCCAACTAAAAAACAAACCAACAGACGTAAAATAAGTAATTAAGCATAAGAGATTAAAAAATTACATTTAAAGAGATTAATTCAAAAACTATATAATCACAATACAAAGAATAACATTGTATTATTAACTAAAGATTAAACCTGCATGCATTTCTCATAACAAAACATATTGACTAAACATTTTTTGAACGCAATAAACCATATATTTTCAAGGTAATTATTATCATCGTTCTTTTTTGCCTTTTTGTCGATGCTGGTTACTTTTTTTCTTCTTCTTTATTCTAGGCATTAGGCATTTCCTGCCTGTTTTAGCATCAAACTGCGCTTTATCTTTTCAAGATTCATCCTACACTTCTATTTTCCTCAGTTTGTTATTTAATAATTGTTTTCATTATCGATTTTTATCCACTCTAGTTATGTGTTGTTTTCTTTTTGTTTTCTTTGTTTTATTTTTTAGTTGATCCAGTGGATCTTGAGTTCTGTAATTACCACTTAATTTTCTGCCTACCAAGACTTGTAATGCCTTAAATTTTTTTGGGAAATCTCACGTTGCTATATTGAATTCTACAGTTACCTCTTTGTGTCATTACCTACCTTTCACAGCCACATCACAGACTAGGTATGGCGTTTGTCTTATTTCGGTTTATAATTATACACATTGTTTATATTAAGTCTTTTGTACACGCTTAAAAGGGGCAAGTGACAATCTAACATGTACCTCCAACTTCAAATTTCTTCTTCTTCCTATGCCGTCCCCATTAACGGATGTTGGCGACCATATTTCTAAAAGTTTCTCTATCTTTTGGAACGTGTAATAATTCGTCTACAGTCATGTTTGTCTAGTCTTAAATATTTCGCAGCCATGAGTTCCTTTTTCTGCCCATTCCCTTTTTGCCATCGACTCTACCCTGCATGATGACCTACCAACTTTAATGCAAAAACAAAAAGAAACAAAAAACTTATATAGGTGTAGTCAAGTCATATAAGGTGTAGGAGACAGCATTTTAAATAAAACAAACGGATAAAAAAGGTATCTGAAGTAGTTGCCTTCTTTATTCACCTAATTGTATACGTAGCTATTATACCTACGAGTAAATAAAACTACGTTACCTTCAGTTGCAGCTCAGCAGAAACCAAAATAAGAATAGAAAAAGCCAGATCCATATTCACTAAAATAAATAGAGTGTTCTGCAGAAGAGATTTAAGCCTTAAAATGAAACTTCGCCTGATGAAATGTTACGTACTTTCTGTGCTGTTCTACAGAATGGAGTAATGGACGTTGAAAAAGATTGATACCAAAAAATAAGAGGCATTTGAACTGTGGATGTATCGCAGAATCCTGAGAATATCATGGACCGAGAGAGTCACAAATGTCGAGGTCTTGAGAAGAATGAATAAAGAAAAGGAAGTCATATTTACGATCAAAAAAACGAAAACTGCAATACTTGGGACACATTACAAGAGGCGAAAGATATGAACTTCTTCGAATATTTATGCAAGGAAAAATAGCAGGAAAAAGGTCCATAGGAAGAAGACGAAACTCCTGGCTAAAGAATCTACGGGAATGGTATAGCTGTAGCAACAACGAATTGTTTCGGTCAGCAGTTTCGAAAATACGTATATTCCTGATGATCGCCAACCTTCGGAACAAAGATGGCACTTAAAGAAGAAGAAGACCTTTAGTTATCACCCTAATCTGTAACAAAATGTGTTAAAACGATAAAGCGGGCATTTCAAGAAAGTTTTCTCTTAAAAAGTTTATATACACATAAGAGTTATCTAATAAGTAGTAGAATAAGTTATTTACTGAGCATGGGTACACTTACTACGCAGTTAAGACAAATACTTTGAAAAAAAAACTGACGAAGGAAAAGACAGAATATCTATAAACACCAGAAACACATTCTTATGAACATGTAAATATAATAGCAAACTTAGTATTCACAGCAGAGAAGTAAAAAAAAATTATGTCAAATGTTGAAAATCGTAAAATCATCAACCCAGGTAATATCCCACTAGAACTAATAAAGTATGGAACCTATAAACTATACAGGCAGATTACCAGCATCTATCAAAAATGTATAAATAAAGAGAATATACGGGAAGATTAAAGAACTTCGGTTATATCAACCACACACCATAAGGGAGCTACTAAAGACATAATATGTGAAAACTTTTAAGAAATATCAATACTAGACACTATCTCGAGAATGTACGAAAAATTAATAAAAAAATAAATAGAAAAATAATACACCGATATGAAGGCCGAAGAACAGGCTGGCTTTAGAATAGGTAGTTCGCCTATTGACCATCTACCATCATCATCATATAACGGGGGTCCTACGGCGATTGCCGCTTCCCGCATTTCAGCCTCCATCTTTTCCTATCTCCCCAATTTCCCTCTTCTAAGCCTCTAGATTGCATTGTTTTTGTAATTTCTCTTCTCCAGGAATTTGGTGGTCTTCCCCTTTTCCTTCTTTCTGGCGGAACATACATTAAGGCTTTCTTTGGCCACCGCTCCTCCTCCATTCTCATCACGTGACCATACCATTGTAATTGCCTTCCTTGTATTCTATCTGAAAGAGTATCTCTAATTCCTGTACGGTTTCGTATTTCCTCATTCCTGATTCTTTCCATTTTCGATACTCGACATGACCTTCTAAGATAATCCATTTCCACAACGTCTACTTTATCTCGTTCATTCTTTGTCATCGTCCAACATTCGGCACCATATGTGGTAATTGGTTCTACAATTGCTCTGTATACGCGAAGTTTGGTATGCGACTTTATTTTATTAGACCACAGTAATGAATTCAGTATTCGGATGCATTTTTTCCCTTGGGTTATTCGGTTTTGTATATCTATCTTAACTCTGCCATCTGCTGATATGATGCTTCCTAGATATTTATACTGGTTGCAGCCTTTTATGACTGCGTTTTCAAGCCTCAGATCTGTGGTATTTCCTCCAATGACCATCTACCATCTCTTTACAATTACCCAACTTATAGGAAAAAAAAACGGCACGAAACCAAGCAAAAAACCTCCTATATGTAGATCGTTGAACAGCATACGATAGTGTCTTTTTCTTCGCGTGCCATATGAGAATTATCCTACGTTGACAATCACCATTGCAAAGGCTTCTCGATCTTCTGCAATATGGAATATTTTTCCTGCATTTGAGATCTGAGTCCATTCACAATGGTGTTTTTATAAGAGAGTGTATCACAACAAAAACTATGGGAAGCTTTAGAAAAAACAAATATCAATGTAACTTTAATCAAGGCAGTGCAAAACCTATGCAAAAGCTTTGTGATACACAAAGAACTTAAACAAGAATGCTGTATATCTTTGACTTTGTTTAAGATCTACTTGTAGCAAGCGCGAAAGACGTGAGAAAGGAAATATATGTAATGGTAATTCCTCTAAACGACACCACATTGTACACACTATGCTTTGCAAACGGAAAAATGGCTTAGCTAAGAACTACGAAGATTTACATTATATGCCACCCAAACTTAATCAGGAATATCAAAACTGGGGCCTAGAAGTAAATACTAATAAAAATAAAAAATAATATATATATGTATTGCAGAAGAACAACAAAATCTAATTTTGAAAGAGCAACACCAACAAATAAATCACTGTAAAATGTATAAATATCTAGTCATATACATTAAAATGACAGAAATTTGAATAAAGAGGTTAAACACAAAAATATCTATCCTGGGAAACCTATCCTGGGAAACATACTTCCAATTTATTCCGGCCATTCTTCAATGTTGTATTGTGGCCTTCCAATGTTAATCTTTTTGTCTTGCAGTGTTACCTGCGAAGTTTCATAAAGCTCCATAAGGACTAAGAGTAATGCACTATTGAAGGCGAGCAACCGCTAAATCAAGATTAGAAAGAGTAGGAAATGAGAGAATTAAAGAAATCATAGGCGAAAAACATAGAATAACAGAGGACAGAATCAATCAACTAAGATGGTACGAGCACGTAAAATGAATGGATGATAGTAGAGTCCTAAAAAAGTATTAAACTGGCACAGAAATAAAGTCGAAAGGAGTGCAGACCAAAATTAAGTTGAAGAGGAGTCGACAATATATAAAAGCTAGAGAAATACAAGTGTACCTTCTAAATTATTGAGACCAATGAAAACTGAAAATCAGAAAACGGCAAAGAATGTTATAAATTGATACGTGGAATCATTTATGTTCTACATTTTAAAGATTCCAAAGCCACAAGGCACCTGACAGGACATTATTATTTTCTTTTTAATTTGTTTTTTATATTTTTTATTGTAGTGGAATTAAGACATGTTTTACTATTTTTTTTTAATTAGGTGAAACCAGTTTTTCCTACCGCATACATCTCTTGATTTTTATTGGCTATGTAAATATGTTTAGTTTAATAGTAGTTTTGATTGATTAGGTTTGATAGTTATATCAATAAGTATATAATAATTTGGGTGATTTTGAAGGATCTTAAGACTTTAATTACATTGTCATGACCACTTTTTCCCTCGACGACACTGCTTTTACGTCAAGTATTATTTAAAACCAAAATAACAATCCAATCATTTCTAAAACGCGAAAATGAAGGATTTCTCTAATGATTCAGCAACCAGCCCTCATCAACTTCCCCGATAAGATTAAAATGCCGTATCCTTGTCTGGAATCAGCGAAATATGCAGAAACACAAGTGCCCTCTCTCTTCTCCTTCCTCCTCCGCCGTTTCTCTACACTTTCCACAATCCAGAAGGATCCCCAACGATGCGTGTACGAAGTTGACAAGAACCTAAACGCCAAAGGACAGAAAATAATTTTGCAGCGTTGCCAACTCTTATATATAAGCCGTTATCAATAGGCTAATTTTTATAAAGTTAAAAAATTGACAGAGTAAAAAAATCAGAGTTCAAATTAAATATTTGAAATTATATAAGTATAAATATCAAGTATAAATGGAAGCAGCTCAATCGTGATATAGATAAAAATTATTGAGAAAAGATCTTTAATATTGGTCTTCGGGACATTGGATATAGTTTATGAAAATAGCTTAAGCAGACATTCAAGGGTATTGAACACTAATTTATCAAGCAACATATTTTTTGCAAATACTATAAAAAATCCTATAGAAAGTAGTAATTTAAGCTTCTTCTCCTTTCGGTACCATATAAGGTCCCCCTAACATTGATAATTACCTAAGCGAGTTGTTCACGGTCTTAAGCTATTAAACCGCTTTCATCTAAGAAAATGCTTTAGGTATGATATTTTTCTTATTCTAATAGTTTTTAGTAACTCACAAAAGGCATTTGTCGTTTATTAACAATTAACCGCCAACTCACCTTTATAAGTAACACCTATTTACCCGCTGCTTCTCCGAAATTGCGATAACAAAAGATTTAAACCATAATATATATTCAGAAATTCTACAGTATTCACGGCCTTCCCTCGCTCAATCGTTTCCATCTCTATCTGCTGTCCCATTCTCCATTGATGTTTTTGCTTTAGTTCGTCATTACTTCTCCTATCTATTCTTGTTACTCTGCAGCATCTCCGCAGTCTTTCCATCTCTGTTGCAGTTAAACCATTCCTAACGTATTTCACCAGTAATATACACGTCATAGAAAAGCTTAACTATAGCAGAGACGACATCCCTGCTATAGTTAAGCAGTCTAGTATTATTTTAAGATTTCAGCTGGGATGTTGCCTAGTACAGTTGCTGTATTGGTTTTTACTGATTTTATAGACGCAATAATACAAACAGGACGTAAAGATCATGGTTGCAGAATCGGGCACAAAGAAATCCAAATTTTATGTTATACAGACGACGTCGCAGAAATCACTGAGACAGAAGACAAGCTCCAAACATTAACACATCTTTAATGCAACAAACATTTAATTTAAATTAAATGCATGACAATATCTAAATACCCACTACGAAGAAAAACCGAAATTGATGAAAAAATAATAAAGCAGGAAGCAAGGTTTAGATATCTGGGAATAGATATAACTAGTTATGGAGATGTTAAAAAGGGAAGTACAACAAAGAATAAAAACAAGTAAAGCAGCACGATCTCTTAATGAAATAATCTGGAAGACTAAACACCTAAGACAAGATACAAAAAGAAGAATCTATAAAGCAGCAATTAGATCTATATTAACATACTCGGCGGAGACCAGACCTGACACATCTAAAACGAGACGACTACTAGAAACAACAGAGATGAAAAAACTCCAACGAATATCAGTGAAAAGTCTGTAGGATAGGAAGAGAAGCGCAAACATAAGAAGAGCATGCAATATAGACGACATAAATGGATGAATGACAAAACGGAAACAATAGTGGAACCAACATATCAGTAGATTGACAGAGGAAGGGATAGTACGAATAGAACGAAAAAAGTCACGAAATGGACGAAGAAGTATTGACAAATTGAATTAGACGGTACGATAATTTAAACAATTTAGGAGGCTAATATTGAAGAAGAAACATATTTTAAAGCCTACATAAAAAAGAAGAAGAGAAAAAGAAGACTGATTTTCTTGCTTGAATAATTTTAGATTTTAAAATTGTAGATCGTTCTTAATGTACACTTCTCTGTAAGTTTGGTCTGTCATCTTGAAATAATTTAGTTATGTAGCTACTTCATGCTTAAATTTAGTTTAAGCTTATAAAATATTAATTCTTAAAACCCAAATTGTAATTGAAAGACAAAAAGTAGAATAATTAATCGGGTAAAACAATTAGAGAGGGTAAGTTTTTAGAGGAAGCCAATAATATTTATTATACATTTTTTGAAGAGTTTTTAAAACCCGAGCGTTATTGAAATTAAAAATTGGACTTAAAAGCACGTAGGTAACTTTTATAATATGGTGTCGAAGTATAGTCCTTGAAAATATTCTCATGCTAAAAGCTTCTGAGATGTAGTTAGACAGACAAAATACCATTTATGACTATGCAAACAAATCAAACAGTTCTCAATAGAAGAGATGCAACTCATGAGTTAACTGGTAACGTCAAATCTAGAAAAAATAGCATATTTCGAACATATACTACAAAACGTTTTGTTTACAGGTAATCTCATGAAGACGCATTTACAATTAAAATAGATTAGCTTTATGTCGACATAAGATGATTATTGTGGTAGAGTTAAGTGGTGACATTGGTAGCTTATTAAGTTACGCTCTGTCTAAAAATAAGAATAAAAATAAGAACGCACTAGACGAGGATACTGTCATAACTAAAATAATAAAGAAATCTAATAAAACGATACTTCTAACACTAGAAATAATATATAAATTGTGCTTTCCAATAATACAATAGTAGTAGATTATTTTCTCATTTTCAAAAACGACCATCATCCAGACCCTTCGAACCACTATTATTCCAAAATTTTGAGTAATAATTATTATCTAATACATCTTGAGTGGAATAAATTTAAAAAAATATTTTAAAAAGTATTTACATATTATATAATATTTTTCTTTTCTTTGTATGTGTCCAAACGATCTCAACTTTTATGCTTAAATAAATTTTACTATATCTTCTTCTTCGGTTATATTTTTTATTTCATGATTCATAAGTCTTTTATATTCTCCTTGTTCTGATTTTATTGGGCCATGTGTTCTGATAATTTTTCCCTATTTTGCTTCATCTTTGCCGTAAGGCACATTGATTTGGCTTCATACGCTTTAACCGATCTAATTGCTGCATCGTATAATTTTCTCTTTTTTTTTTGCTGAGATTTTTGTCTTTAATCACTAACACCCTCAAGTATTTAAAGTAATTGATTGTGTGGACAGTTTCTTCTAGCTTTTGTTTACTATGCGCTACCAATACTGAGTCGTTCGCGTATCTTTTCAAGTCTGCGTCTCTAATTACTTTTTCTAGTATGATATTAAATAGCGTCGTTTATAGATTATTTTCGTATATTACAGCATGTTCTATATAAATATCGTTTTTATCTCCTGTTTTTTACTCTTACTGATAAGTCCTTCATTGTCATTCTAATCAATCTTTGCGGATAATTCCATACTTTTCATTTCTTTTATAAATGTCTGTGTATGCCGTCGAAGGTCTGTTGAAAGTGGATGAAGAATATGTGTAGTTTTATGTCATGCTCCTAGCTTTTTTCGATAGTGTGCGTTAGTACGTATATTGCAAGACTGTTATTCTCCATTTTCTAAATTCCTGTTGATAGTGTCCTATATTTTTTTTCTATTAAACAATCTCATCGGTTTCTGATGATTGTAGTCGGGATCTAATACGTTGTATTTAGTTACATATTAGGAAGAATCTCCTGTCTTAAAAATTGGTGTGATGCTCTGCATCTATATTATCTGTTATTTCTTAGCTGGTTTATATAGACTCGTAAAATGTTTCTGCCAATATGTTTTGTTTATTTGTATTGTTTTATATATTCGAACACTATTTGCTGTCATTATTATTTATTTCTAATTGTTTTATTTGTTCAGAGATCAATGTCTCTTTCTTTTGTATAAGAGTTTCGTGGCTTCGTGCTTTTTTGTTTGGTATTGTTCTAGTTGTTCCTGTCTTCCATTTTTTAGACATTTTATTCTCGAGTGGTTTTTAGTATGATTTTTTTGTGACATTCTACATTATGCTTTTGATTTTTTGTTTTCTTAGAATCCTATTATTTGTTTTTTCATTTCCTTTCCATATCATTATTGTTGTATATTCACAGATGCTGTCCCAATTCATCAGTATACTGTGGTTTTATTTCTTGTGTTTTCAATTTATCTACGTTCCATTTTTTTCCATTCCTTGTTAATAATTGTTTTAATTATGTTCATCTTTCATTTTGCTAGAAATAGTGTGTGATCAGTGTCCGCTCGTCGATAAGATCTTACATCTTATACTGTTTGTGTCCATTTTTTCGAAAATAATATGGTCTATTTGATTTTATTTTCATACGTTTTTCCGGTATCATTAAAGTTATCTTGTGTTCTCTATTGTGTTTGGATTTTGTTTGTGTTTGACTATATTTGTTTGTTGCATATGCAATTTTTCTATTTCTTCTATATTTAAAGGCTGTACTAATTGTGTACTGTTTGTTTTATCCCAAATAGTACATCGTAAAGTTTTTTTCCTTAATTTCTCCTCGATTCTTTCATTATATTTCCTGCCAAGCTAAAATTTCTAGTTTATATTTTTTCATTTCTGGGGCTTTTTCTTTTATCTTACCTGTTGCTAGCATTGTTTTTAGTTTTTGGGATTCGATTTTAATGAGCTTTATTTTTTATCTTATATGATATTTCTTTTTTTCTTCTGTACGTCTTGTTTTGTTATTTTCGTTGGCTTTTTCTATTGCCAGATCTGTTGTCTTAGTCGTCATAATTATAGGTATCGTGTCTGTATTTCGTATTAAAGGGTGAGCGTTGTTTACAATTGTTCATAGATAAACAAACATAATAAAAAATATAAACGATAAAACGGCACAAATATTTAGACTAAACATTTAAACCAATAAACTACAAATTAAAAAAAGAATAAGAAAGAAAAAGAAAGAAAAATACAATTTCATCTATATTGTTCACTCTAGCCCAAAATAAATATTAAAGAGAATTAAAATAAACTTATTAAGTTAAGATTTTAGGATGTTATCATCATGACAGACAGTAACAAAGACATAAACTAAATGATCCTAAACTTATTTTATTTATATATAAGAATATAATTATATATAAAAATAGGTTGCCAAGTTTACATTACCCGTCTAACCCATCCCAGAATCTCAAATAAAATATATGTATTCTGTAAAAGCATAGCTTATTTAAGCCACTCCGGAGAAATATGTTAAGTTTGCAAAATGCTAGAGCTTGTGACTTAGTTTTTCACTTTCCAAGTGTATCAAAATTGGAGAACCTTATTTATGCGGAGTGAATTCTCTAGAAAAAGTAAAAAATTTATGACAGTGTTTTTTTTTAAATTTGTGTTTGGAATTTTATTATTTCATTTTCTACTTTGTAATTTATATTTAACCAAACTTCATCTTATACCTTTACTTTTGGTTGCAATAAATATGTGTAATTTGTATATATTTGAAAAACTTACAAATCGAAACTTTATATACTATTTTAACTTCTGACAACGTTGTTTTCACAGGTTGTGTCCTTCGGCCAACAGACTACACTATGCGAAGTGGCGGTGCCAACTCGAAAATTAAAGCAGGCCTTGACAAGTGGCAGTACAATAATGCTGAGCTAGGCCCTTCATACCGGCTACTACTTCAACAACGAATTTTATATTCTTTTGTCTGAACACGAGTGAGTGAGTCTTTCTTTTCTGCTTGGCTCACTTGATCGGACTTCCTCTTCTCTCCCAACAGCGACAGCTATTCCGACCACTTCAGTTTTTATGTACACTGTGTGCCAAAGAAGTGATTTTTATACACTTATAAAAACAAGTTGCTGATTTAAAATATAGTATAAGCCAATTGTTGAGCAGAAACGCTTTTTTATATGTAATAAAAATGTATACGAGTATTATATTCTGGATATTCCGAGTTATATTCTGGAAACAATAC
This sequence comes from Diabrotica balteata, assembly GCA_918026665.1. Classification (NCBI taxonomy): domain Eukaryota; kingdom Metazoa; phylum Arthropoda; class Insecta; order Coleoptera; family Chrysomelidae; genus Diabrotica; species Diabrotica balteata. Next base: position 59,405,762 of record OU898278.1, read on the forward strand.
AAGCAATTATTAAACTTCTATGATCAGTGATATTTTAAAATACATATAAGTGTGGTATATAAAACCATTTCCCTTTTTGTCGGATGTGATGAGGAATATATCCATATTTTTGATAATTTAGAAGCAGCATGCTTTTATTAAAATATACTCTGTGTGTAGAAAAAGAAAAAAATACAATGAAGAAGGATTACAGCAAATAGCGGAGAAAATTTAGAAAAAAAAATACGTTTATTGTACCTACCGGAAAGTTAAAAAAGCAAAAAAGTATTTTAAAATAATGCTTACATAAAATTAAAGAACATAGTGCCAATAGTCGAAGAAAATTATAATCATACTCGGAAAGCGAACAAAACAAAACTAAAGTTAGAACAGTCAGTCAAAGATCTATCGTGGAAAGCCTAAGTATAGAACACAAACTAGCGAAAATAACAAAGGCAACCAACATTAAAAAAAAAAACACTAAGAAACAATACTGGTAAAAATAAAGAAGGAAAATTGACGATAAGAAACAAGTTGTAAAGATGACAAGAAAAAACAAAAAAAAATCAAAATAATATAAATACTAACAGGATACGAATAGAAATATGAAATACTAAGGTCTTATTAAGAGCTGATAAAATGAAAGAGCTGGCTAATGAGATGAAAAAGTACAATATCGAAATATTATTATTACAAGAAATCCGATGAAAAGATAAGGGGCAATAGTAGAATAGAAATACACAATATTTTATTCCGGAGATACAGGCAACAAAGTCATGAGGTATAACTTTTATAATTAGTAGTAAACTAACGGACAAGGCGCAATTAAAGGCTATATGTGGAAGACCATCTTACAAGCAATTCAATTTAACATTCATTAAAGCATATTTTCCGAATGAGGATGCGAAAAAAGACGACAAAAAAAATTTTTAAGACAAACTCTAAGAGCTTTAAAGCCTGTTTCTTCTTCAATATTAGCCTGCTAAATTGTTTAAATTATCGCAATATCATTTTATTGGTCTGCCCATATTTTTTCGTCTATTTGGTGACTTATCTCGTGCTATTCATACTATAATATTCTCTGTCATTTCCCTAATGTGTTCGTTTCACTCCTGGTTTCGTTTTGTCACCCATCCATTTATGTCTTCTATATTGCATACTCGTCTTATGTTTTCGCTTCTCCCGCTATCCAACAGACTTTATCCTGATATTCGTCTGAGTATTTTCATCTCTGTTGCTTCTAGTAGTCGTCTCGTTTTAGATATGTTAGGTCTTGTCTCCGCCGTGTAAGTTAATATAGGTGTAATTGCTTTATAGATTCATGGTTTTGTGTCTTGTCTTACGTGATTGTTCTTTAAGATTGTGTCGAGATCCCTTCGTTTTACTTGCTTTTAAGCTTTATTGTCGTAAGTGTAGGTATAAGACACTAATATGTGTATAGGTCTACGTCACTAATAGGTCACGTTCTATATGAGCATATCATCTTTAATATATTCTAAAGTAAAATTCACTAAAAATAAAAAATTACCACCTTCGTATATTAGATTTACATAACACTGCTGTTCCACACTTCACTAAAACGTACGTTTATTATATTTTTACCTGATATGACTCAGTTGATTGCCTGCAATAAATTTATACTTTAATTTAATTTAATTCACAAGTTAATTGGTTAATAATTTTAAATAAAACAAACAAATTTTTATTACTTAACCTCATATACAAATAATGTTTTGTTTTTATTCCTATATCATTCAACCAGACTATTGTCAAGTTTTAAATTTTAAATTTTAACATATCTGTAAAAAATGTCCCACCCTTCTTTGGACATATTGTGTTTATACCACTAACATAAATGAATGTAAAAAACAACAACGAAATATTTGTAATATACACTAACATCTACATGGATGAAATAGTTTGACCAAGATTGCCAACAAGTAATAAATAGCAAAAATATAGTCAGACAGAAATGTCTACAAAGGGATTAGCGACTTAATAGAAGATGGGCATATAAAGAACTCAGAAAAGATACAAAGAAAATATATAGAAGGAAAAAGAGAAAAACGTTGAATAGAAAAATAAAAAAAATTACAGATTATAATAACAGAAGTGAGACTAGAAAATTTTACAAGGAAACCAAGCAATACACTGAGCTATTAAACTCAGAAAAAGAACAAAACGAAGATGAAGAAATAATTCACTACACAGCAGAACAACTAATTGAGCAACCAACATTGGAAGAAACGATAAACTTCATAAGAAGTCTAAATAATAAAACGCCAAAGCATCTGGCACAGATGGAGTAACTGTAGAGCTGATAAAGAATGGTGTACATGCGCTATAGAGGCGTATCTATAAATTAATCAACCGCATATGGACACTAGAAGTCACCCCAGAAGATTGGAAAGTAGGAATCATACTTCCTATATACAAAGTGGGAGACAAACGATTCTGCAAATTTATAGGGGCATAACAGTTTTAAATGTCGTCTACAAGATATTAAAGATATTATCAGGAATTATATACAGCCGCCTGGAATCGTTTTCGCAGGACATGGTTGGTAAATACCAATGTGGCTTTAAACCAAAAAGGTCAACTATATACCAAATACATATATTAAGAGGTGTACATGAAAAATGTGTTGAATATAACATACATATTTACAACTTGTATATCGATTTTAAACAGGCGTTTGATGGAGTAGATCGACAAAAGATGTTAAAGCAACTATCTATGTTAGGAATACTCAATAAGTTGGTTAAACTTATATGAATGACTCTGAAGGGTTCCAAAGCTATAGTAAGAATAGATGGAGATATGATGCAGGCCTCTAATATTAAAAATGGAGTTAGACAAGGTGATGCCTTATCAACACTTTTTAATCTAACTTTAGAAGCTGCTGTTAGAAAACTGGATATAAACGGCTCTATTAATACTGATTACTATGGCTATTACGGCTGATGTTGCCATAATAATCCGCAACAAAAGGGTATTAAGCAAAAAAGTTATAGAACTGAAACGAGAAGCTGCTACATTTGGTCTATATATAAATGAAAGCAAAACAAAATATACGGAGTGCACAAACACGAATCAGCATGAGAATCTGAAAGTACACAACCATACCTACATGTGCCTTCACTTTTCCCTACCTAGCGCTTTTATGCACACAAAGACTTAATGAGAAGTAAGTTACTAAATCGTGAGTCTAAGCTTAAAATTTACAAAACAGTAATTAGAGCAGATACATATAGATGTGAAAAGTGGACCCTCTTAACCACTGATGAAAAGCAACTGAAAATATTAGAGCGCAAGATACTAAGGAAGATATTGAGACCAACCCAATGCAGCGATGGTTCGTGGAAAATTAAAATAAACCACGAGCTGGAAAAACTAATGCAGAGCGCAGATATTTTTAGATTTGTAAAGTCACAAAGACTAAACTGGCATGGTCACCTAGAACGAATGCCAGATAATTGAACTGTAAAAGTAGTTCAAAGAAAACGGATGCCCCAAGAAAACAGAATAAGAGGAAGACCCAATAAAAGATGGATAGACGATGTAGAGAGGGATCTTAAAACCATGAACAGCAGGCAGTAACGAAGGAAAGTATCCGACAGGGCAGAATAGAAGAACATTTTTTAGCAAGCCAAGACTCACAAAGAGTTGTAGCACCATTAGAAGAAGAAGAAAGAGTCAATTTTAATTTTACATCGTAGTGGGTATTTAGATGTTATAGATTTGGTCTTTTCTGCTGATATTATCATATTAGTAGCAACAATATAAAATAAAAAAAAAGAAAAAACCAACAGTTAAGGTTAAGCCAAAATATGGGAGAAATATTACGAAGATTTACTTACGGCTAGAGAAAGCACACACGAATTTACAAGGGAAACATACATTGATGATAAAAATAAAATCAAAAATCCGCCATATGAAATCACATGTGATGCTAAAGTGATGTGCTCGAGGATCCTAGAAAGAAAAACCATTCAGGGTATAGCAGACCTACCAATCTTTTTCCTACTGATCGTCTTTCTATTGGGAAACCGTCTCTTGTCATCTTTACTACTTACTTCATTAGTTATCATTCGCCTTATGTGATAGGTCCATTCTACCCTTTTATTTCTTACCCAGTCATTCATGTTCTCCACTTTGCATCGACGTTGCATATTTGTACTTATAGCTCTGTACCATAGTGTTTTATTTTTTTAACTGTACAGTCTAATTTACACAGTATGACTCACTTTTCTATCTTTAGCTGACAGCATATGTCTCCTCTTACCTTTGCCGTTAGTCTGATAATGGCAGGGATATAGTTGTGTACACTAGCCCAACCTTTAAACTCTCTTTCCATTCTGTTTCTTTCTGCTATCCAACTGTTACACTCTAACTTCCACTCTATCCAACTTATATCTAATATGTGACATATACAGTGACAACTGTATATGTCACACTGTACGAGTGACTGCAGTATAGGCATTCATCGGTGTTAGTCTTTCCAAATCTAGAAAGGTAAGACCTAAAATACTCGTGTCCTGCGAGTACCTGCGTTAGGAAATAATCTAGTCGCCTGTGACCACAGTCCAGCCAATCTCTTGTGTTCAGGATCAGCATCTTTGTCCACTATACCATACCCTCTGTGTTGTTCCATTCTTCTGGTCATCTTTAAATTGACTTTTTCTTTTCAATATTCTCTCGGCCATAATAACGTCTATGTCTCTTCTCTCATATAGGTATTTTTCTTTTCAGTAACAGCACATGCATCAGAACACCTCCAGTGATGGTCCACAATGCGTCATGAGCCTCCTGCAGGCCATTATCTCTACCGCCCCACTCTAGACTGGTACCACGTAAAGGACGATCAACTGCACAACACCGTATAAGGCTCTCTTCTTTTGGGATTTGGAACCCCCAACAATGAGCATCACTCTCTATAAACGCAGCTGCACTATTCGCAGCCTTCTGATTTACCTCCCGCACGGGCTCCCCCATTTTCCATTCTGGTATATGTCACTTCTAGGTACTTTACGTGTTTCTTCGGTATTAGACACGCCTCCGCATATTGTAGTTCCCTACTTTGCCTATTCCTTTTCCCTTTCAGAATGATGGTTTGGATTTTCTATGCCGTGAGTTTCAGTCCGTGCTGTGTGTCCGTGCGTTCCCAACCCGGTATTTGAGATCTGGCTTATCCGCATTCACAGTTCATTACCATGTTACATGCTAGGTTTCATATCGTCGGGCTCAACACAAATCTCTGTTGTACCCCTGATGCCGCGTCGACGATCGCGCCCCTTACCAACATAATCGTTCTTTCGGACAAATACTCTGCCACCACATTTATCAGGTAACCAGAAAATTTTCTTTTCTCCGTTGCTTTGAATACCTAGTTTCAGTGCAGCTAAATAAATGTAATCTTAGCATTGACAATCTTCAATAATATCTATGACACGGGTATTGTTGGAAAACTATAATCTCCAACCAAATAATTATATTTCAAAACAAATATTTCTATTCAAAGCAAATAAAAATATTTTCGGGCCGGTTACCTAAATAAATCCAGTCTGCAATACTTCTTAGAATGTTAGTCCCGCCTACTTGACCTTAGACCGGGCGCTGTTCAAAATGCATAAACAAGTATTTTTGGATGGGCTGCGGGAAGACAGTAAATTAGCGACAGTAGTAGGGCTTAGACCTATCTTTTAAGTTCGGAGAGTTTTTCTCCACGTTTGCAAGTTACGTAATAAGCCGGGAAGCCGTAAAATGTGAATAGTGTTTTGGCGTTTTCGTAAATTGTAAATTTGTAATTAGATTCCTTACGTGTAGTTATTCACTTACAGATTATAAATTTCTATTTCTTGTCCTTTCTCAATTACAGTTCTAGCTAAACAAACAATTGTTTTATTTTACTTTATATATATTCAATAGGCCAGATTAAAGCACCTTTAAAAGTCCATTTAAGTTTCTTTACTGAGCTGTCGAAGGCTAGCGGACCAATTGGACTTACAGCAAGTACAAAACCGCTGAAAGAGATACTGTTAGCATACAAGGCTCTCCATGGAAGGAATGTTGAAAACCGGCGTCCTTATATTTTGATCTCTTCGAGCCGTATTTTGATCCTACTAGCCTACTTTCTGGCCTAAAAACACTCAATACAACTTTCTTCTTATTCTTCATTCTGTGCATTTAAAAAGACATTAAAAGTTTTGCGTGTTTCGGATATTCTCGTCGATAGAAAATAATTAATAGAGAACTAGTGAGCGCGTTATTTATTCTCCGGACAAATAAACATTCGATGAACAAAACAGTGTTAGTTTAAAAAAAATCCGTCGATCCAGATTCTGCGAGTCGTTAGACAAGGATGTATACTTTTATCTATATTATTTAACCTATGTTCAGAGAAAATGTTTAGTGAAGCCGAGAAAAATTGCTAACATGGAATTAATTTAAATGGAGAACGCCTAATTAACATCTGCTATGCAGATGACACTAATACATTTTATAGCAACTAATAAACAAAGTAACTGAAGTAAGTGAAATATTTGGACTAGAAGTGGACGTAGTTATGCAGAAAGCTACCAACCCACAATAGGCTTAAATTCGTACTAAGCACATAAAATTCATCTATATGTCAAATATTTTAAACTGCAGAAACCTTCCAATTAAAATTAATATCTGTCACTGTATTAATCAACCCATTTTCTTAACCTTGTAAGACTTCGGTTTTTTGCAGAAAAATACCAATTCACTTCGTTAGTATCATTCGATATATAATGCGACTAGGTGGGTTGGTTGTCTTCTGCATAAATAAAAATCTGAAGTTGTTGACGCCACTGCGTTGGTTGGTAGTTTTCTACACTATGGAATCTTCACATAACCGCAAAATATTGTTGTTTGGTGTATTTTGACACGTGATATTAGCAACATTTTTTTAAAATCTAAAGTGTGTTATTTTGCGATACAACATGTTTAGTTCCCGTACTAGGCAGATTTTTAATCTGCTTCAACACAAAGAACAAGAGCGAGGTAAGATTTTAGCAATATTTTTTAAATAAAATTAGTAATATATTTTTTGTTGTTTTAATTAAATAAGAACCAAAAAAGTACTAGACTTCTCACAAACAAATGAAGACGTAGCTGATACTATTACAAATAATCAAATTCCATGTACTAGTAAAGAAGCAACTATAATAAAAGACGCCCAATTAATCAAAGAGTGTGGATCTATTAAGAAACCTTTTATTAGGGAGGAAGAAAAAGTATTGACTCAAAAGATTGATGGTAAGAAAATTACATGTTTCTCTTGTGTGATTGATGGATGACTGATGTTTTGTTTTTTATTTTAAATGTTCATTTGGAAATAAACCATTCAGGTGGTTCGGAAGATGACGTTGACTTTATTTGCGACCTCAATTAAGAAGCTTTAAGTGATTATTCTTTTAGCTCAGATTATGAACCGACATTTTCAGAACAAGATTATGTCGGTGCTGATAGCGCTATAACAGAAATCACCTTAGAAAATAAAGTTTACGACGGAAAGTTAGAATTTGGAAGATTTTGGTCATTGGGCTCATATGATGAAAGTGGTATGCCGTGAAATGTATATTAAACGTTTAACATCACAACATTTAGAGTTAATACCGCCCTAAAGGAATTTACAGGTGAAATTTCTTTAACTGACCAAAGAGGTATTAAACAAGGACGGCAAAATAAACTTTCAAAAGCCAAAATTCCGGAGGTAATTGAACAAATAAAAAAAATTCCAAAATATAAATCTCACTATCTTAGAGAACAAACAAGCGCTGAATTTTTGCTACCGTAAAGGACAATACAGAAAATGTATGAGCTGTACAGCCAAGAAACAGAAAAACCTGTAAGCATGCCATTCTATCAAAAAATATTTTACCAACGATTTAATTTAAAATTCAAGACATTAAAAAAAGATACCTGTAATACGTATGATAAGTTAAAGATACAATTTGATAATGAAATGGACCCGAAAAAAAAAAGAAATCTTCCAAAACAATTATACCAATCACCTGAAAGACGAAGAAAATGCTCAATATTTAAGAAGACATGACTTTCAGTTGGTTAAGAAAAATGAAAAATACAAATGCCTTACATTCAATTTAGAGAAAACATTACCTTTACCAAGAATACAGACGAACATTTTATTTTATAAAGGCAGCTCTGCTTATAAAACTGTGGTATTTATAACGGAAAGCAAGATCAGGGATTCGGTTACGTTTGGGCTGAAGGCGTCGCAGGAAGAGTGGCTCAAGAGGTAGGTTCTTGTCTTCTCAAACATATAAATACTCACATAGAAAAAGGCGTCCAGCATCTACAAGGATACAGTCTGTATTGGGGTATCGTATAATATTTTATATATTTTCTTTATTATAATATAGACTATATCCTAATTATGATTTTTTGTCCACAGGTTACCTACAGAAAAAAATCACAAAAAACACAAAAAACCGGCTTCGGCCACCAAAAAAATTAACAAAAACCCCAAAACCCGAGCACGTAGGGCCCAACCCCTTGAGCACCAAGTCGCTGAACTGAGCCGAGACTCAGGGCGGAGACTTGAGGCCCAAGTAAGCAATTTTAGTTCGCGGATAAGCCACATTAAGATAACAGAAATATAGCGGAGATACGCTGTCCTGAGTTTTTGCAATCAGTTAGGAAACCATTTTGGGGTTCTATTACTCAGGACGTCCACATGAAGAGCATTTGGCTGATTGTTGTGGGGGAAAGGGAGGGTCTAGAGCATTGGAGCACGGTGGGATGACTCCTGTTTTTTAATCGAGTTAACACACCTTGATCCAATGAATTGTTACACCCGATCGTACTACCTGGGTGAACATTTCTCATAGGCTGGGTTTAATTAATTTGCTTGCTTGCTTGCTTGCGTCCAACATCTCATTCTCTGGAGTGATTCATGCAGCGCGGCGGTTAAAACCGGAATATTAAGTTAACTCTTATGTTAAAAGCTATCTTACATGAATCATCTACTTGGACTGATATTACTTTAAAAGTTTTATGTTCAGGTCACAGTTTTTTACCCAATGCCTCAGATTTTGCTTAAATTAAGTCGGCATTAAAAAACCGGCAAAGATTGTATTTGCCCTCCGAATATGTGAAGGTAATGAAACAATGTCAAAAAAAAACCTTTTGTGGTAACGAAAATGAACAACTGTAATTTTTTGAGTGTCAATATCATTGAAAAAAAAATCGTCAACAGAAAAACAAGCATCGACGGACAAAAAATAAACTGGCTAAAAATAAGATCAATTATGTTGAAAAAAAACCGTTTTTGCTGATTGTTCAGCACGATTCGTTTGACGCACCTGTACATAAGATTGATATTAAAAGGAAGGAAGGAAGGAACAGCACTATAAGTAAAATAGAAGACCTTTTTTTTAACGAGTACGCTATGGCCCAATGGTAAGATGATTGCTGCAAAAAAACTTACAAATCTGAAGGAGATGATGCATCTTATCTGACTGCCAAGATTTCTACAAAAAATACAAGGAGATGACAACATTGAGGAAGATATCGATGGGTATAACATAGCTAGTCTTGATTTTGAACTTGAAGATGTTTAATAGATTTTTTTTGCAATAAATGATTTTTCTTTTTTATAGATCTTCCGAATTTTATTTTTTTTAATAATACATAATAATGTTAAAAGCAACCAACCCTGGAAAAATGGCTATATTTTTAAAATATTGAAGAAAATAATTTACTGTTAAAAAAACGAATAATATCGATTTACTCAAAACTTTATTTTCTGGGGTTGATAAATTTCTGCATAACTACGTCCGTCTACGTCCTTCAGTGGATACTCACTGAAGCAATGGAGAAAAAGCTTGAAGCCTTCGAGATGTGACTATACAGAAAAATCCTAAAGATGTCATGGACGGACAAGATAACCAAAGCGATTATAATGAGAAACATAAAATAAATACAGATTACCGAAAATTGAAAATCCCGAAAAATGGTTCTCCACAACAATTAATCTATTTAAAGCATCAGTTATTGAAATATTTATAGCCAGAATGACCGCCAATATTCGAAACAAATAGGCAAAAAAAAACATCAGAACATCAACAACATCAGGGTCGACTAGCGGTGTTCATCACTTCTGTTGTGCAGTGCATCGAGTTTTCTCGCGATTGCTTCAATCGTGCTTTTCCCTTTGAACAAAATAAATTGTTTCGGAAATAAACCACCTGACCTCCCAATAATGTCGTCGATATATTGTCGCAGCATCCTTTTATAGAGCTTACCGATGCATTGAAGAACCCAGATGGGCCGATATGTTTCCTCTACCTTAAAAAGATCTGTGCTTTCAACAGTGCAATTATGTGTTCTAAAAATTACGTAGGCTCCGTCCATCCCAGACTCCCAGCGACTTAGGTGGTGTCTGATATAATCCGGGGAAACCTGCGGGTCTTAAATGGCCAAAATGCCTTGACAAGTCTATCCATTGTAAAAAGTATGGCCCGCTCAGCACCTTCCATACTCTATACCATCTGCCAACTGGAAAGGGCTCTTGTTTTACCTCGAGCTTCTTTTCCATAGGCATTTCATAAGAAGAGTACGCATGAAACTTCTTCATGGTAATTCCATATTCCTGGTCCCAAAGATCCTTATCCATCTTTTCACACAGTTCTTTCCAGCGCCTTTTTTTTTATGAATTATTATTTAGTGCCTCGATGTACGCACTCCACCAGTATGTGATTCTATTAACATCCTGACAACCTATCCGGCTTCCTTTCATCGCTTCTTTAATGATTCTCTCCAGGTTTTTCACCGGTATTGGATTTGGATCCGCAGTCAAGATCATGTAATAATCTTGCCATTACCATGTTGGTTTGAAACATCATTAGCTCTCGTTCCTTGTTTCCTGTGTTTGTATTTTTTTTAACGTCGGACTTCTTTTGCACTCTCTTTCGTACTGCTTCTACTAGCGCACTCTTCTTGAAACTAGTCCTCAGTGAGTTCTTCTTTCAGCTAGTCGATTAAACATTAAGCATTTTCTTAAATTCGCCACATACCCGGTCCCATCGCAGCTGAGATATCTGGTTGTTTCTTTCTTGTATTCCATCGCTATATTACCCCCTTTGCCACATCTGCAGCAACGTCTCTTCTGTTCTATTCCTTACAATGTCATTGCTTGTATCCAAAGGAAAGATATCTCAAGAATCTTGGTATTTCTACCCTCGATTAGTCGACAGGATGTATATATAGTCTACCTTTATTCTTTTCATCCTCAGGATCTTTTCGGCCGCGTCTTTATCCCCAACAATCACGGCACTTATCATTTCTCTTACTTCGCCTCGTCTCTCGGTCTAAATTTTTATGGTGTTATAGACACGCCTTTTGGCAGCTGCTTCCTCTGTGGCCTTTTGGATCTCCTTCTCCGTTGGTTATATTCGGTGGAATTTCCTGCATGAAGATTCTTTTCTTTACGATGCCCCTTTGGCACCCCTTTTGACATGCATGTATTATCAGAAAGTAGTTTCTTCACTTCGGCTGCCATTTCCCTTCTTCTGCCCAGCTTCAGTTATATACTTTGGTCTCTGTTTTGCCTGATCCTTTTAATGTCCAGGTCCTTTGATTATGTCAGTTTGTTTTTCACTTCTGCCATTATTCACAAGCTGCTACTTCAAGCTTGCTGGAAGCTACTGATCCATGTTATTATAATAACCTCTTATTCCGAAAATTTATCAGAAGTTAACCCATAATAAGTTTAACACCATCATTTGAACTTTTTACGTAAAGCAGACGTAAAACATGCTAAAATAAACCATTTTTCTCTGTGTATTTTAAGTTTTTTTATACTCTTCAGCTTTTTCTGTCTGTGATATATCTGCTATGAGTATATTATATATATATATATATATATATATATATATATATATATATATATATATATATATATATATATACACTTCATCTAATTTAGATAACGACTTACGTCATTATCTACGTCAGAGATCGACGTTGACATAGTTGCCGAAGTATAAAAAAATCCTGACTCCATTTTAAATCAAATAGATTACATAATTATTGCAAAAGTATTACCATCTCTTTACAACGACTATTTAAATTCTTACGTGACATTTTTGAAATAAAACACACTAATTTTGTTCTAAAAAGAACAGATTTTATTAAATAGTTAAAAATATAAAACGATTCCACTACGAGGTGTCGAACGAGTAACATCGTTTTATATTTTGTCGTGCTTAGTAAAACATAGTGCAAAAACAGTGAACATAAGTGTACCTTCAACTATAAATAAATGTATGTATAAATCACTCATTACTAGTTGAGGTTTGTTTTTTGTTTCAACTGATTAAAATCAGAAAAAGAAAAAATTTAAACAGGATTGCCTTACAACCGGCAATCTATTTTTATTTTAAAATGAATAAAAAGCTGAAACTTTATCATAATACATAGAAGCTAAATTATAATTTCAACCAAAAACGCTATTGCTTTTGACTACATGAGCAGTGGCGTACCAAATATCCAAACAGTAAATATGTCTCAAACACAAAACCAAGTTTTATCCTATGTATCAGTAGCGAAAACGATTCCACGGCCAACTTTTCCAAGCAAACATCAAGCCATTGTGATACATGCCGAAGAAAATCTGAAACTGTACGATTACGTTAAAGCTATAGGTGATATAATAGGCCCTAAACAAGTCTCCTTTGCATCTAGGATATCAAACAATCGCATTTGTATCTATCTTTCTAACACTAATCTTGTTAACCAGCTCATAGATTCATATCCCATAATACAGATAGGAGATGTTTCTTTAAATATCCGAAGACTTATTTCCCCTGCTAAAAGAATAATTATATCTAATGTTTCTCCGTTCTTACCACATGACATAGTTGAAAATAGCATTAAAAATCTTGGACTTCGCATCGCATCTCCTATATCCTATTTAAGAGCAGGCATTCCTGGGGACGAATATTCACATGTATTAAGTTTCAGACTCCAAATTTACGTATTTCCTCCCTCTGAAGATTTTGAATTACAAACTTTAGTACTTATTTCCGTCGAAGGAAATGATCACAGAATCTTCCTTTCTACAGATAAAGTACATTGTTTTATCTGTAAACAAACAGGACATATAGCCTCCAACTGTCCAAATCCTCCAACAGACAATACAATCCCAACCGAATATATACCAACAAGTCCCAACTCATCCCTAAAAATTTCATCTTCCTCTACACATAATGCCCAAGACCCAGAAATCGAAAATAAAGACTCCAACACTGAAACCACACAATCAGACCAAATTACCATAACACAATTATCTCAAAAACGAGGACACTCTGAAATAGAAACTCCTAGTGAACTAACAAGCCCTGAAATTCCTGAGAAAGAAGCTCAACCATTGTCAGATATGCCTCCCCCTCTATCAGCTTCCCCCAAAAAAGGTCCCAAAGCTAAGAAAAAAAATCACAAACCTGACACTCCAACAGAATTAGTATTAACCGAAACCACCAAGAGAACAATCCAAGAAGCATACAAACAGAATCCACAAACCTTTAAAATACCCATAGACAATTTTTTTTCTTCCTTAAAAATAGTTTTGGACATTCTGATCCTTATTCGGAAGCGAAAAAGCTCACGGATGATGTAAAAAGTCTACTTTTGAACCTGCATACTATATATCCACATCTTTCAGATAGATCCCTAAAAAACCGATTTACCCGGTTAAGTAAAAAGATTAAAAAACAACTACAACTAGAATCCTCTGAAGCCACAAGTTTATCAGACTCAATTTCATCAAGCGAACTAACTGACGATGAGTGCCTTTCCGATCGATCCCAAAGGTCGCAGCACTGAAAAATCCCCCCTTCTAATATTTTTCCTATTCAATTTAATCCAGTGGAATTGTGATGGGTATTACCCCCATCTAGAAAATCTCCAAATGCTTGTTGCTGATACTTCACCCGATTTCATTTGTTTGCAAGAAACCAATTTCTCTAAAAACCATAATCCATACCTTAAAAATTACGTTGGCTATCACTTTATACGAACATCACACGCACGAGCTAGTGGTGGGAGCTCTATGTTTATTTCTACAGATATATTCCACCAAGAATTTCACTTAACAACAACTCTAGAAGCCGTTGCCGTTACTGTTTGGTGTCCAAATAAAATCGTAATTTGCAACATATATATTTCTCCCTATTACACCCTAACAGCTATCGAAATTACAAACCTTATTAACCAACTTCCTGAACCATTTATCTTAGTTGGAGATTTTAATGCACATAGCACTATGTGGGGCTCCAGTAATACTTTCGGTAGAGGTAAAATGATTGAAAATATCATAATCAATTCCAACCTTAATTTTCTAAACAGTGGAAGTAGCACGTACTTTCATATCCAAACAGGTACTCTCTCTTCCATTGATTTAAGCATATGTAATCCAGAATTATCAACTCATCTTACATGGAAAACGCTGGAAAGTCTCTATGGAAGTAACCATTTTCCCATTTTAATTTCTAACAATGATAACTCACAAAGACAAAGCAAAACTAAGTGGAAAATTGCTCACGCTGACTGGGATCTATTTAATTTACTTGTCAAGGAACAAACAGATAAAATCTCCTTTATGAATTCCGCTAATGAAGATCTTAACATGTTGATTAATTGTATTATAAGTTCCGCCGAAAAATGCATCGGTAAATACCATTTTGATCCCTCCAAAAAATATGTTCCGTGGTGAAATGAATCGTGTAAACTAGCTGTAAAAGATTGTAAAAAAGCATTAAACCGATATCGTAAAACTAGAAACCAAGCGGATCTAATAAATTTTAGAAAACTAAGAGCTAAATCTAAGCGAATTGTGAAAGAAAGCAAAAAGAACTCATGGAACAAATACATCATTAGCATAACTTCCGATACACCCTCTAGTCAAATATGGACTAAAATAAAACAGATGAAAGGTAGATACACAACATACAAAATTCCAGCCCTAATAGAAGATAACAATGTCATAACTGATGACCAGCAGATTGTAAACACACTTGCCAAATACTATTTGAATAAAACTAAACATGATAACAACTGTACTGGACCAGCAAACATAACAAATAAATGTGTTGTACATGAGAATCCAAATTTCAATGATCATCCTGTCAATCTCCCACTAACAATCGATGAATTAGTCGAAGCTGTTAATTCCCTAAAGAACAGTGCTGCAGGGCCGGATGACATTCCATCGATATTTCTAAAACATCTACATGAAGATACACTATTAAAGTTACTAGAATTCTACAACAACATATGGCTAGGTAACCAATTTCCATCACTTTGGCGACAAGCCATAACAATTCCACTCAAGAAAAATGACACTTCTGACAATTCAACTATGTCATTTAGACCCATCTCATTAACTTGCACACTTTGCAAACTCATGGAAAAAATTGTTAACAAACGCTTACTCTGGTATCTTGAAAAACATAATATTATCAATACCGCTCAATCAGGATTTCGTCCAAATCGTTGCACGATGGATAATCATATCACTCTTCAATCCGATATCATAGAAGCATTCTCTAATAGAAACAACCTTATAACTGTCTCACTCGATATAGAAAGTGCTTTCGATACAGCATCAAGGCCGGCAATTCTAGAAAAACTTAAAGAGTCTAATTTATTTGGAAACATATATATATATATATATATATATATATATATATATATATATATATTTGTTGAAAATTTTTTAACTAACAGAAGTTTCAAAGTCTCTGCAAATGGTAAAATGTCTCACTCATATATCCTGGAGACAGGAGTACCTCAAGGATCAGTCCTCAGCACAACCTTATTTTTACTGCTTCTTAACGACCTTAGTTCCTTAGTACAACCCCCTGTCAAACATAATATCTATGCGGATGATCTAGTTATTTACTGTTCAGGTAAAGTAACAAGCTCCACTAGCACTCTTTTGCTAAATTCTATTGATAGCATCTCTCACTGGTCGAACAAAATTGGTTTCAGCTTCTCGCCTACAAAGTCTAAAGTGATTAACTTTATCAAAAAATATAAACAAACTCTTCCACTCATAAAATTAAAAGAGCATCCACTACAAGTAGTTGAAAATCACAAATTTTTAGCGGTAATTTTCGACAAAAAGTTAACATGGAAGAGACATATAGAACAAACTAAAGCCAGTGCCTTAAAAAATATAAATCTCTTAAAATCACTAGCCAATCGACAATGGGGAGCCGAAGAAGAAGTCCTATTAAGTTTATACAGAGCCCTAATAAGATCTAAGTTAGACTACGGATCTATAGTATATATGTCTGCCCCTAAAACTTATTTAAAATCACTAGATACAATTCAAAACACTTCATTAAGAATATGTCTTGGAGCCTTCAGATCTAGCCCGACAGAAAGCATATATGTCGAATGGTGTGAACCCCCTCTAAATATTAGAAGACAACGTCTACTAAACTCCTATTTTGCTAAGGTTTCTGCAAACCCTAATAATATATCTTTCCAAGTTATTAAAAATTTTCAATTAACAGGAGCACACAGTAGAGCTACTGCCAATTCATCACTACAATTTCTATTGCCACTCTTAGAAAATATTGACCTAAATCTCACCACCCCCATTATTCAGCCCAATACTCCACCTTGGCTAAAAATATTACCTGACTTTAACGTAAATTTGTGCATATATAAGAAAATGGAAACCCCCACGATACTCATGAAACAAACTTTTAACGACATAATTAATAGAGGCAAGTTTGATAACATAATATTCACAGATGCATCTAAAGACGAAGAAAGTGTCGGATGTGACTACCCAAGATGACCAGTATATTCACATCAGAACTTTACGCTATACTTAAAGCTCTAGAGGTTCCAATGCAGGGTACCACAAACTTAGCAATGTGCACAGATTCATTATCATCCATAAATTCAATTAGAAAAATCTACACATCAAATCCTTTAGTTAATGAGATCCACGAAAGATGTACAGCACTTGCTAAATCAAACACTTCGGTTTCGATGATATGGAATCCTTCACATGTTGGTATTAAAGGAAATGAGAATGCTGACCATGCAGCAAATAAAGCACGTCGCTCTGATCCTACAGATGAAAAAGTCCAAATATTTCAAGACATAATAATTGAAATTAAAAAGTTATCTACCTCAATGTGGCAAAATCAATGGAACAGGTGCACTACCCAACTAAAGTCTATCCAACCAAACATTTTAGGCCCTAGAATTGTTAAAATGGAAAGAAAATCGAAGACCATCATTAGAAGGCTCAGAATTGGGCACACCCGGCTAACCCACGGATATCTGATGGTTCCCGAAGAACCTCCAAACTGCCAATATTGCAACTCCCGTTTAAGTGTACACCACATACTTGTGGAATGTAACCAGTACGCAGCAGCACGGATCAAACATGGTATCCACGGAAGTTTATGTGACATTTTAAAATCTAAAAACAATATGTGTAATGTGATAGAGTTCCTTAAAAACTGTAAATTATATCACTTGTTGTAATTGTATAATTTATCTATATTTCAATTTTGTAACCATCCGCTAGTTTTTTCTTTATTTTTTTTTGATATCATCTCTATTGAAATTTATTGAATTAATGTAACTTTATTGTTATTTTGTAATACAGTTCCTCGTGTTAATGGCCGCAGCAGCCGAGCCATGTAATTTGAAATAAAAAAAAAATATATAAAACAAAAGATATTCACTTTAAAATTCAAAATAATG
The DNA here is from genome assembly GCA_918026665.1 of Diabrotica balteata. Lineage (NCBI taxonomy): Eukaryota > Metazoa > Arthropoda > Insecta > Coleoptera > Chrysomelidae > Diabrotica > Diabrotica balteata. The sequence continues at coordinate 59,423,522 of OU898278.1, forward strand.
AAGTACAAAAAGTGTCAACACCGCAACTGTCAAATAAGTGTTACCAATTTATGCCAAAATTTTAGCTTTGTTCGATTACAGTTACAATGTGTTCCGAACAAACGTTATTGATAAAAACGCTTTATAATGCATTTATACAAATTAAATGAAACATATAATTGTGTATTTCTTTAAGTTAACATTAATAGAAATTTTTAAATATTATTTCTACGCGTATATAATAAAATATGTCTAGTGGCTGTAATGCCCGTGTACTCGGTAAAATGATTCTAAAAAAGAACACACCTACACACTAAATATTTTGTGTTCGTATCATGTAACGTCACAGGCTATGACGCCGATGACGTGCATTGTTATATAAATTAGATGAAGTGTATATATATATATATATATATATATATATATATATATATATATATATACAGATTTATAATAAAAAATAATAATCGGTAAACATTCTGGACTAAACTTTTATTAAAAAATTGATCAGGTTTTAAAACGAAAGTACATTCAATCTAATGAGATGAATAATTCAAAAAATTCGGTTATTGAGTTAAATGTTTAATTTCTTTGAGAAAGCTTAATGAATCGCAAATATGTAAAATTTAAATAGAGTTAAGACGTGGAAAATTTCAGCGTAATATACATTTTTAATTGACGACGCTAAATACCTAAATGACTTTGATAATCATTTTATTTGTAAGAAATCACAAAATCTTACAAAATAAATACACGCAAAAGATGGAAATTTTTATAAATGAAAGATATAAATATGTATTAAAAAAAAGAGGTTAAATCTTTGTAACTGGGTATATTAAAAAAAAATAATTTTTAAATATACCCAATTACAAAGATTTAACTTCTTTTTTGTGATGCGTGATATACAGCCAGCTGCAGGAATTTCTTTCCCTGGTGGATTAAATATTGATTACCCTAACAGATCAGAAACGTTTGAATTATGAACTTTGTACTAATTTTATAGACCATTGCGGACATATGTAAATTCCTCTTTAGTATTAAAGATGAAAAAATATAGATGAAGAGAGATTAACTCGCTGAGATGTCAATAAATGCCAATGAATCAATGGAATATGAGAACATTGAACATATGAGAATAATAGCTATGCAAGAAATTTGCTATGCATAGACATAATTATATACAGACAGCTATAATATCATTAAACGCAGCATATATTACGGATAGGCCTTGCAATAAGCAAAACAATTGGTAACCTAGGAATAAGTTTCAAAGACTAGAATAGATAAAATAATATGTGTATTGAGAATATGCGCAACGTTTGTTAACTACAGTCTTGTAAATGTGTATGTACTTGCAGCCGATAAAACAGATATAAAAAAAGAATTTGGTAATACACTGAAATAAACTACAGACTGTGTCCCAATAACGATGTTAAGATGGTTTACTAGGGATATAGACTCTAAGGTAGAAAGAAAGGGATACAAAGTTCCACGGTCATGTGTTGAACATCAAGAATACGTCGAAAATTATAGCAGATTTGTAAATTTTGCAGGATTTTTAAACATGGAAAACAGCAGTATAGACTTTCAATATAAGCCTATATATAAATTGACGTGGTTATCCCAGATCCGACAGATCGAAAATTAGACAGACCACGTTGTAGTCCGCCATCATGATTCTGGATGTATTGAGTAGCTCAGCGCACTCTAGACCCCTGAAAACAGTAATACATTTAAAGGCAAAAAATACAAGACAAACGGACACAAAAACAAAGATTAAACGTAACCAGACTTGTCCACTAGAACATAAAATCTTGAAATGGAAGGAGCCCATAAAACAATTTTTAAACAAAGAACACACAGAATTGATACATATGGTTTTTACTTATCAAAAACCCAAAATAAAGTCAAGAAAACAACTATCTACACACAATACGTCATAATATCTAGCGGTAAACTTAAACATGACAGAATACATTTCGTCCTAGGCATTATATCAGACGAGAGATACATAAACAGTATTGAACAAATAAAATACGTAAACGATATAATTAAGCAAATACAACTAACCAGAAGAAATTTGTACCGCATAAGTGTCTATGTCCCAGAAATCTCTAAACCCATTAAAGAAACAGACCCACACTACAAGAAACCATCTACAAATTTTATGACAACTCTAGTAATTTTCGGAGATCTTATTAGGATAGACCATGACACACTACCAGGAGTAAAAAAAATTAACGAAGACACCATCAATGAGAACGAAGAGTTCCTTATTGACCTGTATGTTAAAAACGGAATAAGGATTGCTCATGAAGAACACGTATTTTTCATCCAACGGTCAGGAAAAATGCACGTTCTGCAACAGTAGAGTACAAAAATCAATTATAGAGTACAAAATAACTAACAGAAAAATCACACAATCACAGATACTCGAAGTCAGAGTCCTAACCTCACCTAACACTGAAACAGATCACAACATGATTTTATAAGCATATAATTAAAACCAAAAAACCTTTTCATACATAAAGAAATACAACATATCCTAGATAAACACACTTTCTGAACATGCACCAACTATCCAAGTCTTGGAGTCTTAATGATTGCTACTATGATAGGTTCTTGACAGAGCTCAGTAAGCTCATTATTTCTTATTCATATCTATTATCAATTTAAGTTTTTTCGCCAACGATTTTGTGCTGCATTTTTCGCTCCCAAACCAATTACCACTTTTGGTATTTTTTTATGTGGCTCATACTTCAAAAGCATACGTCACGATCTACCTCAATCTCATCTGGTGATTTCTTTTTTTATTTATTTAGCCCTGATCTCTATTCGGACTGCCGAATATAGGCGGCCTCTCCTAATTCTTGCCATTATTCTCTGTTGTTTGTAAGAGGTTTCTACATTGGCCCTGCAGTTCTTTTAATATCATCGCTTCATCGCATTTGCGGCCTTCTTGGTCTTTTGGCTTTATATGGCCGCGAATTCTTCTTCTTCTTCGGTGCCTTATCCGGTCCCGATGTTGGCGATCATCAAGGCTATCATGGTTTTGTTGACTGCTCTGCGAAACAGCTCGCTGAGGTCATACCAAACCATTGTCGGAGATTTTTCAACCACGAGATACGACGGCGTCCCGGTCCTCTTCTGCCAAATACTTTACCCTGCATAACGAGTTGAAGAATTCGATATTTTTCTTCGTTCCGCATCACGTGGCCGAATTCCCGATTTCTTTATTCCATCGGCCATCCGTAAGACGTTCGCTATGTCCAGCTCATTTCCATTTTAGTTTAACTGCCTGTTCGACAATATCTTTTACTTTTGTTTTCTTACGAATGTCTTCAATGGTTTTATAGTCTGTTAGTGAGATACTCAGCAGCTGTCGTTCCATAGCTCTGAGTTTTTCTGATCTTTTTCATGTTTATTTTAGTGAATGTCTAGGTTTAAGCTCCATATGCAATTACACGTAGAAAATACGAATTAAACATTTTGGTTCGCAGTCATTGAGGTATATTTTTATTTTTAAGTACGTATGAGAGTTTTCCGAACGCTGCCCATCCCATTTTTACACGTCTGCTTATTTTGGTAATCTGATGTTCTTTGCTTACCCTGATATTTTGATCCAGATATATATATATATATATATATATATATATATATATATATATATATATACATATAATATACATATAATATACATATAATGTACATATCTTTAAATCAGCTATTCCCATGTGCTTGAAGAGAAAAGTTTTTGATCAGTGTGTACTTCCAGTTCTGACATATGGAGCAGAAACATTGACACTTACCAGAAAAGTAATTAATAAGATACAAGTGGCACAGAGAGCGATGGAGAGGTCAATGTTGGGCGTATCACTCAGGGTCAGAGTTTCGAGTCAGATAGTAAGGAGAAAAACTGGTGTGACGGACGCAGTTGAAAGAATTACAACCCTGAAATGAAACTGGGCAGGACATGTTGCTAGGGTCAAAGATGGAAGATGGACAAAGAAAATTTTAGAGTGGAGGCCTAGACACGATGCTTATCGTAGTCGAGGACGTCCTCCAACAAGGTGGTCGGACGATTTAAAGCGCATCCAGTCTAACTGGATTCAAGTTGCTCAAGATCGGATGCAATGGAATTATTTACGGGAGGCATATGTTCAGCAGTGGACGCAAAATGGCTAATGATGATTATGATGATATATTTATATATATATATATATATATATATATATATATATATATATATATATCATCTACGTCTTTTATATCTGTCCCTTGGATGTTTATCACAGGTTTGTCATCTTTTTATTCCCTTATTTTTCCTGTCTATTGACTTAAAAATATCTTCTAGGGCAGCTGTAAATAATTTTGGAGATATTGTGTCTCATTGTCTTACTCCTCGGTTGATTTTTACTGGTATTGTTTTGATTCCATTACCCAATGTCACTATCGTTTCAGCTTGCTCGTAAATATTATGTATTATTATTCTGTACCTGGAGTCGATTCGGTTGTTGACTAATGCTTCTTCTATTGCCCACAGTTTTACGCTATCAAAAGCTTTTTTATAATCTATAAAAGCTAGACATGGGAGATTGTATTCGTTAGTCCTTTCTATTAGGATTTTTAAAGTATATATGTAGATGGTCACAGGTGCTGTACCCTATTCAAAGTCCGGCTTGTTCTACTGGTTAATATCCGTCAAATTTAATTGCCTGTTGGTAATAATCTTTGTAAAGGTTTTGTAAAGTTGTAAAAGAAGTGAAATTGGTCGATAATTTTTCAATTTTGTTGTGTCTCCCGTTTTGCGTATTAGTGGTAGTTTCTGAGTTTTACTATTTGAGATATATTTTTGCTTCTTTACAACCTATTGAAAGCACATACGGCGCTGATATCCGACACAATTACCTTATGTATTTTTTCTTTAAATTTTTATTGCGTTATTTTTATTGTTGTCATGCAAAATTGCATTATTTTGGTATTACCCCTCAATATATTGATTATTTATCCACTCCATACACTTTGGTTTTGCTTTATTTATATACAGTTCTTTGGTTGCTGCCCTCTCTTCGATTTTCATGACTGTTTACATCAGTTTTGTTTTGCTTATAACGAAGATTAACAAATCGTCTGCAAATGCTTGATACTGATGTTTTTGTGGTAGATTAGACCTTTTCTAATAATATCTGCTTTCAGCATAAACTTTTCTAATATTAAACTTAATATATTAAAATGGATAACCCAGTCGCACTCATTATTTATTCTCAAAGCTTTCTGTTATAATATTGTTTATCTTGACTTCATTCACTGTCACTAAGTTTTTGATAAACGTTCATATCTTCAATGCTGTAAATAATTCCCTTATTTTGACTTGATTGAGAGCCTGTTTAAAGTAAATGACAAGAACTCAAAAGTCTTTGTCGTGGTGTGAAAAGCTGATCTACAGTACTTCTGCCTTTTCTTAACTACACTAATATTGTTAATTTGTTAATAACTGATTTATCACGAATGATGCGAAAACGCATCATATTTTCTAGAATTTTTTATTGGTAATACATTCATTTGTTTTAAATATTTGTTGTTTAAAACTCATTTTTTCTTTATAAACATAATATTTAAAAATTCGACGTTTTCAATTCGACACAATTTTATCTTTAACTTGATGAAACTTTAAATGAATTAAAATTTGATCTTTTAACCTATTTGTACGCCAATTGTTATAAAAATACGAAAAAAACTTGGAGTCATCAAGAACCATTGGGAATCCTGTCTAGTCAGGAATTTCAAGGTGATGCACACGCACTTATTTAACTGCGCACACGTGACTTGCACAGTTTTATTATAATATAGGTCTAGAAGTCTGTGTAGTGAAAATGTCTATTTGACAAAATAGCTATAAAAGGTCTTAGGTTTCTGCAACCGTATCATCATTATTACTCATCATACTTAGTTATAATTATGATTGTGTCGCAAAAATATATTTCTCTATAATACCGTTTGACTGCGACGAATTCACAGATAAAGTCATGATTTATGATGATTTTATAACAGGTAATCTATTCATTGACCAATCTCGGTCAAACTATAAAACTTAGCAAAGAGAACCAAACAGCAGAGATCAAGAGACGAGTTAGACTGGCATGGGCGGCATTTGGCAAACTAAGCAACATTTTTAAAAACAAAAGATATCCACAGCATCTTAAAACCAAAATATATAATCAATGCGTGCTCCCTGTTCTTACTTATGGTTCCCAAACGTGGACATCTACAAAAGCAAACATGGACAAAATCATAAAAACCCAAAGAGCAATGGAAAGACAAATGTTGCACATAAGACTAATGGATAAGAAGAGAAACGAGTGGATAAGAGAGAAAACAAAAGTGGGGGATGTTAGACAAAAAGTTGCAAAATTGAAATAGAGATTTGCCAGACACAATATAATATAAGACAAAAAGAAGACCGATGGAACAAAATTCTTATAAGTTGGAGAACGTGGGAATATAAACGAAGCAGAGGAAGGCCCCGAATGAGATGGGCAGATGATATCAAGAAGCACGTGGGCTCTAGATGGATGACTGTAGCGACAGACAGAAAAGAATGGAAAAGGATTGGGGAGGCCTATGTCCAAAGATGGACCGAAGAAGGCTAATTAGATAGAATCTATTCATTATTCTTTAGTTTCATAGCATCTATTACGTGATATTGTTGGTGACAATGATATTTAAGAGATTGCGGGTACGTTTGAGATTTCTGCTAAATATATCGTCCTTCTGGTCTTTTAACAAGTAAATCTGAAGTTGCCGTTTTTGTAGAGATTCCTACAACGATTTATTGAATGACAAACCAGCAACAAGCAAATCAAACCAAAAACGTAAAGTATGTAGTACGTCAAATTCAAAATGGTCTATAAAAACTAATCCGACATTTTCATCAGCACCACAATTACATGAAGTTTAAAAAGAGATAAAAATTGAGAATCGTGTCGCCAGAAAAATCCCTTACGAATGTTTCCAGTTCTTCCTCGATGATGAAGTTTACAACCTTATGGTTAATTGTACCATAAAATATGCCCACGATGATATCACATCCTGCCACAAAAATATATGTACTGAAAAAAGGACCAGGATAAGACGTGACATTCACTGCATAAGTAGAAATAAATTATTCTCGCACTAAAAAGTGTATTTACGTAAGCGATAATACGATTTACTTTTTCGACATAATAAGTTTGGTATCTTCGCATATAATTTATCTATAAATGAAAAAATGTTACCCTATTTTATAAGTCACTCTGAAAAATATTTACAAAGAGACATCCTGTGCGTCTTTATTATAAGTTTTGGTACCTCTGTTTATCAAACCTATTCCAGTTTTTTCCCTACCCTCCCCTCCCAGTGTTGTAGAAACTTCGTCTAATCACAGAATATTTTTTGATAATTACTTTTCATCTTAAGCTGTTCACAATAATACAAATGGGGAATTTATGCAACTGGCACACTGCGAGATAACAGGATTGAAAAATGTCCACTGTAAACATCTAAAATTATTTCTTAAAAATATGGAGGGTCGTTCGACTTCGTTTTTGACAAATAAGGTAAGGTGTCTGTAATTAGAAGAAACGATAACTGCCCAATCTCCAATAACCGTCCGATCTATCTCACAGGCTTTGATGTTTAATCGCAAGCAGTGAGAAGAAATAAACTCATGCCAAATGTTATAAAAGAATACAGTAGATACATGGGCGGCGTTGACTTACATGACAACGTCATAGCGAATTACAGGAGTGCCGTACGAGGAAAAGAACGGTAGGTCCAGTTTTTAATAACGTAATTGATAGTTTTATAGTAAATGCCTGGAAACTTTACAGATTGGCAAATAAAAGCTCCATTTCCAAAAATCGATTTTAGGTCATACATTGATGTTTATCTATTGAAAGTGGAAGATGAACATCAAGGTGAATCAAAACAGAATGAGAGTGAAGAAAATGAAAAGTCAACTGTATCGTTGACATTAAACATAAGACCGTTAAAAAATAGCTTACCAGATGAAATCAGAAAAGATAAAATAGCTCATTTAGTAAATAAGCATACAGAAAATGCAAAAAGAAGGTGCAGGAAGTGTTTATTCATACTTTTTTTTGTTTGTCAAAAATACCAGGTCCATTTACATTCTAAATGTTTTGAGACTTTTCACAAAAAATACAATTGTGTAATTTCAATATCAAGTCCACCAAAGGTTCGAAATAGAAACCATTTTTTTTATTGTTACACCTGTCAGTATAAAAGTGTAAAACAATTTTCTTACAAATGTTTAAGTTTATTTTCCCCTAGTTAATAAAATATATTACATATTATTGCACTATTTCTTTGTTTGGCGATGGGTTAATATGTACAGCTATGTACGTTTGTTGTATGTTGAGCAGATGTCTCGGTATTTTTGACATTCAACCCTATTTTCTTTTTATTTTGAATTGGGCCTGGTATTGCTTTTGTCTATTTCCTAGGTAGTAGCTCTTGTTCCTGTATATTTTTAATTATCCCTATATTTTTAATTAACTGATGCCTTTCAAATATAATTATTTCAGCGATTATGCAATCACTTTCCGGGTTCTTGTTCATTGTTCATTTTTAAATTCTCGATTAAATTATGAATTTCGCTCATAAAGAGGTTGTTCTTGGATGTTTGCGATTGTGTATTATTTGCTAGATCCATTGATTCCTGGTTATTATTATCTGTCTGTTCAACTACATTTAAACACTCATTAAAAGTACTGCTTTCCCAATTTTAATATTTACATCTCTCCCATAATCACTCGTATATTTTTGTCTATAATGTACACTTTTTGGCTGGTGTCTCTACCTTTCATTTTTTATTTCTCGGTGCAAATTTCTATGATTATTTTTATAGCTTATTCCTATATTTTTTAGCCTAGATTCACAATGATTTCTTTTGTATCGTAGTATCTTTTTGGTTTTATTTATTTGCTCGATATAGTTTTTCTGCACGTTTTTTTACTTTTTTTTTACTTATTTTTAATCGGAGGCTGGACCGCTCTTCCAATTCTTACTCACCTACTTCATCAAACAATTTCTTTGGTTTTTACTTTTTTATTGTCATTGGTGCTAAAAATATTTGCTGCATCTTTATTACATTTTTTAACGTTCCCTATGTGCATTCTACATTCCTAATAATAATTTTTCCGTATACATTTTTCTTACTTTCTATATGTAACATTATTTCTTTTGTATTTTAATTTGTTTTTATTTCGAAGATTTGGAACCAATATATTTATCGATTTTCCGACCAAATAATAATCTGAGTCCATATAGGGTCCTTTATATGTTTTTACCTTTGTTATGCAGTTTTTTCATTATTCCTAATTAAAATATGATCAGTCTGGTTAATTATATAGCCATCCCAAGATCTTCGTGTTCCCAAGTGAATATATTTTAGTTAGTAGTACCGTTTTATTACAAGAGATAGCAAAAAATACTTCAGCAATGGAAATAACAAATTGTATAAGCACCAACAATTTAATTCTTCTTATAAAGAGCTTATATAAGTGAGATAGTAAGAAATACTTTAGCAATGGAAATAACAAATCGTTTGAGCACCAACAAGTACACGAAGAAAAATAATAAGTTAAACATATTAAACTGCAAAGACAGGGATTCTAATATGGATTCACATTACTTTCTGTTATCCTGGAGTTTTAGATCACGTATATCAAGTTGATTAAAGTACGTGAATGTTGTAACAATATTTTAAATATGCTTATATAGTAAACAATATAACCCACAAAACCTAAGGTAGCCCCCCCGAGCTCAACAGAAACTATTTATAAAAACTGCGCTTCAAGACAGCAGGGGAAGTATTGGGTGAGATATCTAAAGGACATCAAAATAATTAGTTTGATGAATAGTACAAGCTGGACACCAAAGAGAAAAATAAAATGTGTCTTGAAATAAGTAACAGGAGAACTAGAAGGAATATTAAAAACTATTGAGTAAAAAAGAGAAAGGAAAAACAAAAACGTAAACGAAATAAGTTGCAACAAATTAATAAATAGTTTAAAGAAATGGAAAGCTAAAACAAAAAACACGAACACAGAACATTTTAAAGACAAGTTAACATCATAAGAAAAGTACTTATGCCAATAGCAAGTCAGTTTAAGATTTAAAATGAAAATTGTTGATACAAAATTAAAATAACTAAAAAGAGGGCAGAAACACTTGATACGTAATTTATTGAAGCAAATGAATGAAGAAGTAAATACCCCAGAGAACGCCAGTAGGTAGAAGGAAACTGAAATATCAAAGTAGTTAATAAACCAATTCAGTCTCTGGCTAAAAACATTTCACCTGTATCAGACAATCTACTAGCGGCAATATTTAAATGTGGCGGTCTACCAGCAGAAATATTAAAATTTGGCGGTCAAACTTCTGTAGCCCTATGGCTTTATTTACTTCATTTGATAATTTTACCTTACAATTTGAGACTTCCGATAAAGGCATGGAATATAAATGGGTACACTAGATACCATTAAGCGTACATCCACACGTTCGTTCCAAAGCCACTCTTAATCCGGCTTGCTTTAGTGATTGATGGAAATCTAGCCTAAGTCCCAGCCTGTAACTAATTCTTCTCATATAGAGCTTATTTAAGTGAGATATCAAAAAATACTTTAGCAATGGAAGTAACAACAAGTACATAAAGAAGTAGAATAAGTTAAACATGTTAGACTGAAGAAGTTAAAGAGACTCTAACATATATTCACATCACCTGCTGCTATCTGGGAGTTTAAGATCACGTGATATCAAGTAATTAGATTAAAGTACGTGAATGTTGTAACAATATTTTAAATATGCCTATATAGTTAACAATATAACCTATAACACCAAAGTCAGGCCCCTCTTGGCTTACCACAAACCAGTAGTCTATAAAAATTACGCTTCAAGCAGTATAGGAAGTGTTGAGTGATATATCCAAATTAAATCAAAACAATTGGTTTGATGAATAATCCAACCTGGTCACCAAAGAGAAGAATGAGATGTATCTTGGAATGAGCAACACTAGAACTGGAAGGAATAAAAAGAACTATCGATAAAAAAAGAGAAAGGAAAAACAAAACGTAAACAAAAGAAGTTTGGATGAAATCAATAGTCAAGTCAAGTCAAGTCAAATTTATTGATTACATGCGACATTATACAAAGTACATGTATGAGACAAGTCAAAAATACAGACATAAATCTTAAAAATTATATAAATTATATATTATATATAATTATAAATATTATTTTTAGAATATGGCTCTAGCTCACAAATGTATTGTTGTACACACCTCCGAAAGTTTGGCTAATGTAAATTCATTTGTATATCTATTGGTAATTTGTTAAAGAAACTTATGGCTGCATAATGTGTGCTACCTTCCAACAAAACAGAACGATGTTGTGGACGCATAAAGTGATTGTCTCTGAATATTGTTGAATAAACATGGTTAAATTGAAATTTATTAAATTCATAAATTTTGCTATGCAAATACATTATACACGAAAATATATACAGACCAGGAATTGTCAGAATATTGTTTTGTCTAAAGATGCCTCAACAAGAATCTCTAAATTTCATTTTATACATTATCCTAATAGCTTTTTTCTGAAGTACGAATATCTGGTCTAATTCAGGGGTACAACCACAGACTTCAATGCCATATTTGGCTATTGAGTAAAAATGGGCAAAGTATACTGTTTTTAATATTGATGTATAAAAGAAACGTGAAATAATTCTTAATGCATAACATGCGCTACTTAATCTGAATTTCAAATTAGAAATGTGGTTTGACCAATTAAAATTACTGTCTAGAAGTACCCCCAGCAACTTCGTGCAGTCTGTTTTATCTATTGCTGCTTCTATAGTGGCTTGATGGTTTAATAAATTATTTGACGTGAAAATCATATGATTTCTCTTCATTCAAAACTAATTTGTTGGATAAGAAATAACTTTTGATGGTAGATAGTATCTCTGAAGTTTTATTTTGCAAATTTTGATCAGATGTTCATGTGACTAGAATGTTGGTATCATCTGCATAACTGATAATGTTAACCCCACTCAGTGAATCAGTTACCAAAATTATATCATTAATAAATACTATAAAACGTAGAGGACCCAATACACTACCATGAGGGATACCATAATGGATATCTAATGTGTTTGATTCGTTTACAAGTCCATTAGATGTTATCTTTACTTTTTGTCTTCTATTCTCTTGGTAGGCAGCAAAGCATTTTAGAACTATACAACGAATACCAATCCCCTCAAGTTTTATTAGCAACAAATTATGATCCAAAGTGTCAAAAGCCTTGGACAAATCGAAAAATAAACCACATGCCTTGTCTCGTCTGTCCAAAGCATTCAACACTAAGCTGACGAAATTTGCAAGAGCTGTAGTTGTAGACTTAGAAGATGTAAAACCATGTTGAAAATTATGCAAGACACTATGCTTTTTCAGAAATGCGTTCATTCTAGTATAAACTAGCGTTCAATTATCTTTGAAAACACAGATAAGAAACTTATGGGACGATAGTTGTTAAGGTCATATTTATTACCACTTTTTAATAAAGGGATTACAATAGATAGTTTAAACATACTAGGAAATATTCCTTGTTGAAAAGAGGCACTACAAATATCTGTCAGTGGATCTGCGAGAGCATGAATACATTGTTTTAATAACTTAGGGGAAATCTGATTAAAACCACAACTGTGTTTGGATTTAAAACTTCCGACTATATTGGTTAAAGAAATGAAAAGCTTAAACAAAAAACACAAACAGAGAACATTTTAAAGACAATTTAACACCAAAAGAAAATCATTCAAGCCACTAGGATATCAGGTTAAGGTTCAAAATGGTGATTGTTTGAACAAAACTAAAAGATCTGGAAAGCTAGCAGGAACACTTCGGTACGTTATTTGTTAAAGCAAATGAATGAGGAAGTTAAGACCCCATAGAGCCCCAGTAGGTAGAAGGAAACTGAAATATCAAAGTAGTTAATAAACCAATTTAGTCTCTGGTAAAGGATAGCAAAGTAAAGACCCTACAGCATGACTTTTTCTGCTGTGAATGGTAATTTTCCTGACTTGCCAAAAAATGTAGTCAATGAAGTAGGTACAGATCACAAATATCTATATAAAATATGCCAAGCAGTATTAACCAGTTTCTGTACTCCTGAATTGGCAAACCGTCAACCTGGAAAAATGGCGCACTCCAGATGGCTTACTACTGCTAATTGTCTACTCAGACTATACATAAGTACACTTAATCTATAAAAAAAATTACAATTTACAAAAGCGCCTTTTAAGGATGGAGCGAAGTATAGTTTTCAACTAATTATGTACTCTCGATTTATACCCGAAAATCTAAGATCTGTTGTGGATAACGTTATCGAAAGAAATGCCTTTTTTGTCCACTTAGAACCCTTACTTGTAAGTATGTTATTTAATGATAAAGATCATATTAGGAAGCTGGCATGACGAAGAATTAAAAAAGCTAGAGACACTGAAAGTAGCGATAAACGCAGAATATTTAAAACTCCAAAAATTTACTTGTCTAATCAAGATTACGCCGATATTATTATGTGGCACGATTGTCAGGTTACAACACAGCCAGTTCTTCGGCATATTTTTACTGAGGTCCTTCTTCTTCTGCAAGTGCCATCTTCGTTCCGAAGGTTGGCGATCATCAGGGCTATACGTATTTTCGAAACTGCTCACCGAAACAATTCGTTGTTGCTACAGCTATACCTTCCCGTATATTCTTTAGCCAGGAGTTTCGTCTTCTTCCTATGGACCTTTTTCCTGCTATTTTCCCTTGCATAATTATTCGAAGCAGTTCATATCTTTCGCCTCTTGTAATGTGTCCCAAGTATTGCAGTTTTCGTGTTTTGATCGTAGATATAACTTCCTTTTCTTTATTCATTCTTCTCAAGACCTCGACATTTGTGACTCCCTCGGTCCATGATATTTTCAGGATTCTGCGATACATCCACAGTTCAAATGCCTCTAATTTTTTGATATCAATATTTTTCAACGTCCATGACTCTGAGGTCCTTCACATTATGAAAAAAGATAAAAGCTGCTACACACAATCTGTGGAAAGATGTGTTAAATTGATTACAGAGACCTGGCAGAATGTAACTAGTGCTAGCTGTAGAGATAGCTGTATCAGAGTCAGGTTGGAGTCTCGGGTAGAAATGCCAAATTTTAGACACAAAAATAATTTTTTTTTGTTTCAAATCCTTTATAAAAGGTATATAATAAAATACCCAAACATGCTATATCACAATTATATTACAGAACGTTTTCGGAATGTAAATTCCATCATCAGTGTAACTAAGTATACATGCTCTGAGCTACTAAAATATATGGGTAAAACCCGTTAAATGTTTTTAATTTAAAGTTTTGTTACATTATATAATATTACAAATTAAGATGTTTAAATTGGAATTGGTAACATGGCGACGTATGGCTCTACATAGGTTACATGATCCTGAGACAAAGTGTCTTTAAGGATCTGTTGAACAACAACAAAAATAAGTTCAAGTTTTAAGTTTTCGTCATCAAATATAGGATCTATTTGGTTTGATAAATTGTTTTTATTCTTTTTCTTTAATTTTAATAATAAAATATCTGTTAAATTTAATTTGTGTATTATTTGTAGTATATGATTTAGGTCTGTACAAACGTAAAATTTACAAAACTTTAAAGTCTAGTAGATCCCTAAAGGTGACATGCTATCGTTTGTATTTTACACTTTTTATAATCTCTGGAAAATTACGCACATTTGGATACCTCTTGTGATAGTGTAGCTCAAAAAAAACTTTTATGCAAAGACTGGACACCCTAATCCACAGTTGAACTGTGTTAGACAATCTACTAGCAAAAATATTTAAATTTGCTGTCAAACAAAGTCATCAACAGCAGAAATGTTGGCGGTCAAACTCCCATAACTTCTATATTTCTGTAAAAGAAGTCTTTAGAATCTAACAAAACCGATTTAAAACGATTCAAAAAATATCTACCAAAACAACACAACAAAATGTAAAAGTAGAAGAAGAACTTACTGACCCTATTGAAGCTGGCAATGGGATAAGACAAAGAAAATTCCTGAGTCCTCTATTGTTTAATCTAATTATGGATGAAATAATAAAAAATAAGAACTACAAAAGGAAACAAAATAGAAGAAAAGCAACTTAAAATAATTTGCTTTGCAGACGACACAATACTACTCCCTTAAAATAAAGATAATATACAAAGTATGTTGCACTAATTTAATATAACCACCAGAAAATGTATAAGGTATGTTAATTTTCCCAAAAAAGATAAAATGCGTGGTTATAACAGCAAATTTACTTAAATGTAAATTAGAGCTGGAAGGTTGGGTAATAGAATAAGAGATTAAGTTTAAATATCTAGGCATCACATTATCTAGCTCCGGAAAGTTCGAAACAAAAGTGGAAGACAAAGCGAATAAAGCAAACAGAGCTGCAGGTTGCCTGCATCAACCAACATAGAGAAATAAAAATTTTGGAGAAAAATAAAAGACAGAATTTACAAAACAGTCATCAGACCAATAATTACATACGCGGTAGAAACACGACCTGGTACACATAGGAAAAAAGGGATAGTAAAACACTATGGAAGGAAGCTAGAAGTACGGATATACGACTTGTATCAAACTCGTAGATGCGAGTTGGAGAACATCAAGGTCTGACTAAAAAAAAGCATCAAATGAAATGATTTTACATATAAGACATCAAGAGACGGTTTCCCAATAGGAAAACGATCAGTAGAAAGACCACGAAAATGATGGAAAGACAACATGCTGAAGGCATATTAAAAATAAAGTCGTGTCTACATAAAAGGAAAAAGAAAAAGCCACAAAAAACATCAAAGTCTTAATCTTCTGTAAATCTTTCAGTCCAAATAACCAAAATAAAAAATATATAAAAATATAAAACGAAACTAAAAATTAAGCACAGTGTGAAACAATTTGTAAAATTTTATTCATAAATGCGTTACAATAAGGAAAACTACTACTCGTGATTGTAGACTAGTAAATGATAGTTTCGTAATTTGTATTCTGATTCCGGTTCTGGAGGAAGCCTTCGATTGGGAATGCATCCCGACAACCGACGAGGTATATTCAAAATCAACTGGAGATCTCTCCTAGATGCCTTGATTGTTATTTACTATGCGTTTCACACGGTAGATATTTATCTTCGAAAGTGTTGAGAATATTTACGGAAAAGCGACAAGAGGAAAATTCTCTACCGGGGAACGAACCAATTTGTTCCTTCAACTGAACGAGAATTGATTGGTCAACTAAGATTTCCCTTTTTATTTTAAATTTAACTGCTTTCAGATGCGTTGTTTGCTGGGAAAACAATCAGAGCGTTTCTTTTTGTGTTCTTTAAATAAAACGCGCGCTTCAACTTGCAGGTACTAATTTGTAGTTAATAGCGCTCCACGGAACTAGCAATAAATTAAAGGTTATAGAGCAAACTATTCTTCTGCAGCAAAATTATAAAACAAAATAAAGTTTTTCGCGTTCCCAATAATAAATTTTTTGGCATATTGTCTTTATTTTTTTTTATTAAACCGCATTTATTTTAACAATATGTTCCTTTCACTGGAACAATAAGTCTAATGTCTGTCTGTTACTTGATCATATAGTGAGGACTTTAACTGAAGTTTCCCTTTAAACTAATCATTTAATTATGTAATAAAACAGACTAATTTTTAAAGATTAAAGAAAAAGTGGTAAGTGTGACTCAGCAGAATCTAAATAAAAAAAAAATTATTAAATCGACAGTGAAACCGTGTCACGTGAAACAGCTCACCAAGTCAAGATTTCTCGACTTCGATTAGGTCATACCAATAATACGCAAAAGTACCTAATGACTTAAAAAGAAATTCCAGTGTTAGTATTGTACAAATGATCAAAAGAAAGGCCTAAGTCCAAAAACCAAAATAAAAGTTTTCCTTCAACACCAAATTGTCCTATATGGTCCATATATTGTTCATTAAAAAGTACACCATTTTGTGCATCAGGTTTGGGGGTTTTGTGCATCTTTACAAAGGAATACGATGTAGTACTCTAAAATGATGCTTCAAAAAATGATACAGGAATAGGCTCTTCTGTTGTTATAACGTCACATAATCTTATCATTGTATCCCTTATCCACTTCTTTTACAGCTTTCGTACTGTAAATTATTTAGTATATTGCAAGCTATCAAATACAATTCATCAACAAATAAGCAAGTTGATATATTATGCACAGACTCCCTAAAATTAATCCAAAAGTTTCACGACCATTACCAAGTTATCTTTTCCCAAAATATAACAGTTGCTTTAATCTGGTTACCACTAGTAATTACTATTATTGGCATCACATGTGGTATAAAAGTGGTATAACAAGCAACAAACTTGCAGACCACCACGCAAAACTTGCTTCAACATCTCCTGATCCCACTGTTGACATCCAAATTGGCTAGTACTTAAAATCTTACATTAAAAGAAGAAAAAGAATCCAGTGGCAACAATACTGGGACACCATCTGCTCAGATTTACATTAAATGCAGTATCCAAAAGGTAGTCCTCCTATCTTTGGCACTATAAGTTTGTTCAGACGAGATCTTATATTGGCAATGAGACTTCGGATCAAACCTACAAAATTAACACATGGTTACCCAATGTCATCCAGCAATCAATCAATTTGTCAAAGCTGCAAATCATAATTTGGCAGTCAATGACATACTCACCGAATGTCTTAAAATATCTGAAAGACGTTTAGTTGTATAATAAAATATAATTTTACTGTACGATAGCATTTTGTATTCTGTAACATAATATTTATTGTAAATTTTTTTCTTTTATAATCTTCTTTTTATAAGTGACCTTAGTAGTGGAGCACATTAATTTTAATTAAAAAAAAAGTGTCCTATCGACAAAAATTAAAGTGTGTTTTAATAATGAAGAGTGCAAGTTTCCGTCCATTCAATTTTTGCATTTTGCCGTAAATAGGAAAAATTGTTAAAAGTCGAAAACTTTGATGAACCGTATCTTGCCTAAAATTGATAAAAAAAGGACAATGCTTTTTAATAATGCTTATGATTAAATCCAAAGGTAAATTGATAAACAGACATGTTATATAAAAACCAACTAAAACATAATATTTTGGTAATAATTATTTATAAAAGAACTAAAGTCAAATGAATCTTTGATGCATATATTGTTGTTTAAATTATAAGGATTCAGAGGGACCGCAGACGTTCGGATACAATTAGCGTCTCTTAGCAAAGACAATGACGTCGACTTTGCTAAGTATCAAGACAATTACTCTACACACACACTACACTAGGTACCTGACTGTATTATGCCAATGATCATAGTTGTCGCGGCATTAACTCAATAATAATAAAAAATTATAAGGATTCTCATAGACAAAGCTCGTTAATGGTTTTTTGAAATTATTATTTTAGGTACAGCATAAAACCATGATGGAATAGAACTATATATTTTGAGATTTCTTGACTTTTTATTATAAGTCAACTTCTTTTTGTTTAATTTATATATTAGACAATTTGTTTTGTGTTGCACAAGCACAAGTAGTAGTTTTTAAGAAAAAGTTTGGTTTGTACATAATATTTATTTAAAAATTTATTATTGAGTTCTTTATGTAAAAGTTTGGTAAAACAAATGATTTAGTGGTCTGATTATTGACCTTATATCAAAAATCCACTAGGAAACTAAGTTTTTGTAGGAATTTGTAATTTGTGATGCTGTATACCATGCATCACAAATTTTTTTATTTTAAATCCTTTATAATAGGTATTTAATAAAATAGCAAAACGGGCTATGTCACAATTACATTACAGAACGTTTTCGGAATGTAAATTTCATCATCAGTGTAACGAAGTATACATGCTGTGCGCCACTAAACTATATGAGTAAAAACCCGTTAAATGTTGTTAATTTAAAGTTTTGTTACATTAAGTATTACAAATTAAGATATTCAAGAAACCGTTGGAATTGGTAACATGGCGACGTATACACGTTACATTAAAACCAGAGAAATGACAGAACACATACAAGGAAAACTAACACATTAAAAAGGAGAAATTTCTGGTCGTTTACATTATTCCATAATTAAAATAGTATTGGATATCCAATTGTTCAATCACAAATTAACCCCTTAATTTGTAATCTCACATTATTCTTAACTTCTTAATCTTTTATAGTTTCACCGTGTATAAGTTTGCATTATATATATTGCAAAACCATATCGTATGATAATTTAATAATTAGTTCATTTACCTACAACTAAATAAATTGCCGAATAATAATATTTTCTATTTGAACTTCTATAAGTGTCGCAATTAAGGCGTAGATTAAATTGTATTATAAGCAAAAGTTAGGTGGTGTGATATGAACGAAACAATGACCTAAGGTGCTTATGTATCTATTGTGTGTGAGATTATAAATTGGGGATTTGAGTTCAAATGAACACAGTCAATATTGAGTAGTTACCGAACGAACACCATATTGTGTAATTACGAGTTGCTGTCAATAAATCATCACTTTTACTCCATAACTTCAACATTTATTTAACCCTATCATCATCGATCGATGAGAAGCGGACAAAGGGGTATTACGAACCGAACCGAACTTCACTACTAAGTTCGATATTTTTCCATTGGTCCTTCGTCTAAACATCATCAAAAGGGCGTTAATTGGTTTGGAGCTTCGAAGGAGACGACCCTTAGCGACCTAAATAGCGGTTTCCCAGTTCCGTACAAGATCGACGATCGAATTCGAAGTGTAGAGAAAAGAAAAAAGAAATAAAAAAGACCAGAAAGCTCCGAAATAAGGGGTAGGAGCCTTACGAGAGCCTTTGATCACCAGAGAACCTTAATAGCAGTCCTTAAGTCTACTATTCCAGCAGTTTGGAGGTCCAGTTTCCAGCAGAAAAATCTAGTAGCATCCAGAGATCCAGCTCACTAGTTCCAGTTGCAGTTCTAAGAAGGAAGCAGGAACATGCAAGTGAACGTCGGGATAAAACTGTAAGTTTTTGATTATTTATTATCATTTAGAGCAGTGCATTAATTTAATACATTAAAAAGATTATTAAAGAAACTTAAGATTCTAATTGAATAATACTTATTTGAAAAATTTTATTCTGCATACTTTTTTACTTAAAATAGTAATGGTTGTCTACAGCTATTTCAAATCTAATAGCTTAATTATCTTAATTTTAAAAATAGATACATTAATAATGGAAATAACTGTGGACAATGAACAGGATGCACTAGAAGAAGGTGAAATAGAAAGATTTTATACAATGAAAAGAAGGGTGCGGTCGATCATAAAAGAAAATAAGAGATTAGAGGCGGAAGGATGCAAGAAAGACAAAATAATATTACCCCAAGTGAAGTTACCCTGTTTTGAAGGAAGGTATGAATCCTGGGTAACATTCTATGATATTTTTAAACGTTTGATACATGAGAATAATCAACTATCAAATGTGGAAAAAATGCAGTATCTGAAGACAAGCCTCCGAGGAGAAGCAAGTAGAATAATACAACATTTAAACACAACAGAAGCAAACTACAGTGCTGCCTGGAAAATGTTGCAAGATCGATACGATAATCCAAGGATGAATCTGTTTATATTAATAGACAAGATACTTCAGGCTGCGGAGATAAAAGAAACTTCAGCAAAGGCGCTGAAATCATTACATGATACTCTCCACGAATGCTTAGAAGCCATTAGTGGACTAGGTGTAATGACAGAGTCCTGGAGCCCTCTTATAGCAAGGATACGTATGTTAAAGTGGGACACAGAAACCAGGAGATTATATGAAACGTCAATTCAAGACAGTAGGGACATTCCGACATATAAGTCAACACAGGAATTCCTACAAAGAAGATTCCAGACATTGGAGATGTTGGAAACAGAAAGGAAAGGAACAGATCATAGACAACAGGTAAAGAAGAAGATAACCTGTGTGGTGTGTCATGAAGAACATAAACTGTTGAAATGTACAACGTTTCTAAGTCAACAAGTACGTGAAAGAAACAAAATCGTATAGGAAAAGCAATGGTGCGGTAGATGCCTACTACACAAAAGGGAAGTACCATGTTATTCCTCTCATAGATGTGCAGAATGTGGTGGATAGCACCATTCATTACTACACACGTCAGAAGGTCAGCATGATAACAGAAGGAATTCTGAAAACAGAAGGCCACAGAATAGACCAAATTCTACTGGGTGCCAGTATGACAACAGAAGGAATTCTGAAAACAGAAGGCCACAAAATAGACCCAATTCTAGTAAGAACAGAGGTGACAACAGTTACGACGGATCGTCAAGGAGACAAGAGAATGCCGTGTGCTGTTTAAGTCATCAGAATAAAGAAGTGCTACTTGCAACGGCATTAGTACGAGTAAGAGACTCAAAAGGAAGCTCACAATTGATGAGAGCATTGACTGACCAAGGCTCGCAGTCATCATTCATTACGGAGCAGGCCGCTACAAGTCTCGGAATAAAAAGAAAAGCTGTCCACGCTCAGATATCTGGAATTGGCAATGAAGACCAGACGTCGAAATGGAGCGTAACATTAAACTTAGAGGCGCATTTCAAAAATGAATTTGAAATGAAGACCGAAGCAATTGTATTAAGAAAAATAACAAATAATCTACCGGAGAAAGAGATACAAATGAAAGAAAGGAACCATAGGAACTTAGTCCTAACGGATCCAAATTTTAATGAAACATGTTCAATAGATATTCTATTAGGAGCCAAAGAATATAGTTTGATATTACTGGACGGAGTAGATCGAACAAAGAATGGTTTGCTGGCCCAAAATACAAAATTGGGTTGGATAATGTCAGGGATAGCAGAGCAAGAGAATATCCCTAATATACAAGTGCTCAGCATGCTATCTAGACGACAAATGGATGAAGATAGAAAACAATACTGGAAGTTAGAAGAAGTAGATCAAAGCAATACTCTTTCAGTAGAAGAAAAAAAGTGTAAAGGATATTATAAAAGAACAGTAAAAAGGGATAACGAAGGAAGATTTAAAGTTAAAGTACCCTTCAATTTTAGTACAAGCCTATTAGGGGGACTCACTACAGCAAGCATATGTGAGACTTCTGGAATTAGAGAAGAAATTTCAAAGAGATACAAACCTAGAAAAAGAAAAGGTGGTGTTGTGCGCTCGTTGTTAGTCCCAAGGAATCTACTTGCAGTAGACTACAATAACTTACACTTATTTTTTTAAGTGACATATGAAAATAAAGGAGGGTAGTCAGATATTTTCGAAACTCCAAGATAGCCACAAAACGAAGACATACTTCATCACAACCAAATTTAAGTAGTACTTTAAAGAAAGCCCTTTCTAGATCAGTTTCACTTAATGAGCTTAGATTTGAATTAGATAGTTTGACTGAAACATAATTAATAAATAATCAAATTATAGGTAGCACTGCTCAGGTGAGATAATAATTCAAAAACCGAGTGAATTAGTGTTATGATTATTGTTATTACTATTTTATATTTTATATGTGTTTAAATATTTCCTATTGGTCGTCTGTTTGTTTTTTATATAGTGGCCAATATGTTCAATCACAAATTAACCCCTTAATTTGTAATCTCACATTATTCTTAACTTCTTAATCTTTTATAGTTTCACCATGTATAAGTTTGCATTATATAAATATATATTGCAACTTCATTCATTTACCTACAACTAAATAAATTGCCGAATAATAATATTTTCTATTTGAACTTCCTAAGTGTCGCAATTAAGGCGTAGATTAAATTGTATTATAAGCAAAAGTTAGGTGGTGTGATATGAACGAAGCAATGACCTAAGGTGCTTATGCATCTATTATGTGTGAGATTATAAATTGGGGATTTGAGTTCAAATGAACACAGTCAATATTGAGTAGTTACCGAACGAACACCATATTGTGTAATTACGAGTTGCTGTCAATAAATCATCACTTTTACTCCGCAACTTCAACCTTTTATTATAACTATCAGCATGGATCGACGAGAATCGGACAAAGGGGCATTACGAACCGAACCGAACTTCACTACTAAGTTCGATATTTTACACCAATTCATATTGAATATCCAGTTTTCTCTGTGGATCTCTGGTAATTTTGTAATACATTGCAGTTTTCTTAATTTCGTTTAAGGGTCTGGTATGTTTGGTGGTTATTATCCTTCAATGGACAAGTTCCTACTTAGCTTCAAGTACCTAGTTAGTTAAGAACAAGTTTATTATTTTTGTTCCCTTTGACAAATCTGTTTAGCACATTTGAACATACCTTAATTATATACTTTTCATATATTCAACTTAAAAAAAAAACTAAAATAGACAGTGTAAATAAACGGCTTCTTTTTTCTTCTTATATTAGGCTTTGGGCCTATTTTTATACATTCTTAAGGCTGTAGTCATATTAGTGATATTGTCACGCATAAAACAAAATAGTTTTTTGTGTTTTATGTCCAATGTCGGTGCGTCGGTCAGATAGCTCAGCGGGCTGTGCGGCTGCCTCTCATTCGCTTTACTGTCGAATGGTTCAGTGGATATGGGATCGAGCCCCAGCTCGGTGTACAGAAAACAAAAAGTCTAACGCAGCAGTTTAAAATTCTAGATGGATCTGCGGCTTAGACTAGGATATGCTGGGATCTGATCGGCCTATGGTGGAGCAGTACGGCAAGAGATAAGGGCTTGCGGCTCGGTGATACTCCTCCATAGATCCCTACCGGACGGGCGTAACGCCTAAAAACCGGATACATATATGTCCAATGTTTATGCTTGTCCTGTTATTTTAATTTTATTCAATGATTTTGTTTATTACTAATTTAAACAAAAAGAGGACTTAAGATAATCTCCTTACCCAATTCCGATGTTGATACCTTCTTCCAATGTCAATCATTAATTTGAGAAAAAACACGGTTTTTAATGTGTTATTTATAAATTAGTCAGTGATTATAATATTCATCATCATTTTTTACTGTGTATTTTTGAATTCCCCATTCCGCTTAAAAAATGAAAGATGAAGTGGTAAAATTTTATTCTTGTAATTAATCAAGCACTTGACAAAACGTGACTTGTCTAGCCTAACGAATATGTCCAATTAAAACGGCATGTAAATGAGATTCTTTAAATGCGCCATTCAATTTGCCAGTGTTTTTAATTTTAAATTGAGCATGATGGAAATCGTCAAAAGTCTCTTTTCTCGTTCACTAATTTTTTAATTTATACAATTAAATTGGAAACATTAATTTATACGAAATATGGACGTGGTTAAACAAAAGAAGGAATCATTAGGGTGAATTTTTTTGGTGTACATACCGAATATTTTGTAAAGGATTTATAAAAATTTAAAACAAAAAGTTTATCTTTTATTTTCCTTTCAGGGTTTTGCAACGCAGTTATTAATTTCTTTACTTTTTTTATTTATAAAAACTCTTTTGGTATTAACGTATTAATTTTTTTTAAGATATTAGAATGATTTGTGTTTGGTGTTGATTATGTATATTTGAATTATTTTAGTAACTCCATGAATTCTCCGTTATAAAGATAACGGGTATACTGTTTTCGAAAAAAAAAAACACTAACTGCACCTCCGTGTATCCTCATAACAGTGTCCTTGCATTCAAAACCTCCACAAAATTCTTCGTTATACGATTGGATAACAAGCTCTCCTTACAAGAGTATATACAACGCTTTACTATAATTTTCAACAAACGACTTAAGTTGTTTAAAGGCGTTCAAATCGCTATTGTGACTTACCAACGTTGATTACCTTGTATAGATCCTCCTGTATTATATCCAAAATCGATTATGGTTCATTTGGTTATGCCTTACCAACCAAGATTATCTTGGAACCATTAGATTTTATCCACAATGTCACACTTTAGATTGTTCTTGGAGCTTTCTCCACTACACTTGTTGACACTTTGTATTCCGGAATTGGAGAACTATTACTGAAATATAGCCTTTTAACAGGGCTGCGAATAAGGATCATTCTCTACTCGAAACCACCTTTGTTGAAAAATATGTAAATATCTTTTTAATATACCCTGTTGTGGGTTATTATTAGCATTGAAGGGCTATTTTAAATCAATTCGACACAACGATCCCAGAAGTATGACACGCCAATATCTAACACTCGATACCGTAGTTAACAGAGGTTCTTCATTGTAACAACTCTCTAACAGAGTTCTTCAAAACCAATATACATAATATAAACAGGACACTATTAAAAAAAATAAAAGATATTTTTTAATGGAATATTTTACTGTACAAACATCCTAATTGACGCTTCTAGATTTTCTGAAAATATTGGTTTGGCATTTATTACCCAAATATCTATTCTTTAATCTAGAATACCTACTAGCTTAAATATTTTCCCAGATGAATTGTTCGCGTTATCATTATTACCGTCATAATTATCATCATTATAATCGTCATCATCATCCAACCTTCTGCGTCCAAATTTGAACATAGGCCTCCCCTAATTTCTTCCAGCTCTATCGGTCTTAACCTTGCTGCAACTTATTTCCTGCTATTTTTTTGACGTCATCTGCCCATTGTGTAGATGATCTACCTCTGCTTTTTTTGCCTGCTCATAATCTCCACACTGTAATTTTTTGATACAAATATTAATTCAGGTCACATGGCCCGCCAAGTTTCACTTACGCCATGCTATGCACTCACTAGTATCTGTAACGCCTATCCTTTTTCTTACTTCTTCATTTCTAACCTCATTTCTAACCCTGTCTCTGAGGGTTAGTCCAAGTAACGAGTGTTCCATTCTTCTTTGTGCTACTCTGAGTTTGGTTGCTGTAGTCTGGATTAAAAAACTCTTTCTTCAGATAGAGGATAGATGTGGATCAGAAAGAATGATCTATAGCTAGCACCTCGGAAAACTGAAGTGTGGGTTCTCAAAGGAAGCCGGAAAAATCCTTTCTTTGCTTTATAATGAAAGGTGTGGAGGTTGTACCTGTTAAATCAGTTAAGTATCTCGAAGTCTGGTTGTTGGAATGTCTGAGGTTTAGAGTACATATCCAGTAGACGGTACAGAAGACAAACCGAAGTCTGAAGGCGTTAATACGGCTGATGGCAAACATTGCAGGCCCAGGTAACACCAAAAGAAAAGTGCTAAATGGAGTTTTCCAGTGGGTGGTAACCTACGCTGTCCATGTCTGATGTAGCGCACGGAACACTGCGGAATACGTTAAGCTGATAGAGAATTCGCAAATTCAAATGCTCCTCAGAGTATCTAGCGCATACGGTACGGTCCCAAATGAGACTCTGTATGTCATTGGTGTAGTGATACCGATCGTTTTGTTGTGCAAAGAGCGAGCGAGGGTATATGCGAGGAGGATGGATAAAAATATAGATGAGAATAATAGAGAACACGATAGTGGAGCGGCAGAGAGAATCGGCAAATGATAGTGGAAAGTCAAGAGCATACTCCTAATCTAAGGTCGTGGTGGAAATATAAGTTTAGGAAATTAGACTCCTTCCTGGCGCAGTTTCTGACCGGACATGGTAGTTTTGGAAACTTCACAAATAAAAAAGACAAATCTGCTATGGCAAACTGTACTATTTGTGTTTCAGACTGGTACCGAACGCTCCCGACCGCATTTCTAACTGCCAGAGGTAAGCAAATGGAAGGGAAGACTTTGAGAGGTGAATGGGTTTTGGGCTGGATGAAAGAAGCATGATAAACATAATATTTAGAAAAGCAAAAGAATGGAGAGTACACTGTCTGATTTCTGGGGTGATGAAGAAGAAGAAACACGAGGACAGAGGAGAAAATTGAACCAGGGATCTGAAATTTATAGTTACTATTATTTATTTCTGTCTCCGGCTTCTATACAACATGTAGCTTCTCCTTATAAATTTTAAAGTGTTTGTTTGTCTTAGTGTATTGTATTTTGTATTGTTATGTCCAAATTTTACATTTATGACATTCTACTATGTCGGATAGGCCACAACTGACGAAATGCCCCTGAAGATGATCTATTGATCGAAAGTACTTGGGCAAGATTAAATTAATCACCGTGTTCGATAGTTGCCTTGTATACCCTCAAAGTTAAATTATTCGAACATTCAACCTTATATTGATGTATTATTTATTAGTTTATGGCCTCATGAAAATATTTTCTGATTTTTGGTGGTAGGTGTGGTTATTTGTAAGTTTTTAATTTTTTATTTTAGTTGTTCAGTAAGTGGCAAGACCACTACTCTGGAATGGTGTTTAAGCTTTCAGATGTAAGACGGTCAATACGGCACTGCCGTTGGGTCTTCTGGCCTAGTATCTCTTGCTCCATGATGTTAGATGTCTAAAAAAGATTACCTCAGCGTAGCTTGCCAGAATTCAGTTGATAACCTATTAGGTTATCTTTTAAACTAATACAAAATCCGGTCATGACTGGAAGCACACATTGGTTAAACGACTTCTTTTTCAAATAATTAGGCATTTTGCTCTTACAGATGTCAGATTGA
Source organism: Diabrotica balteata (assembly GCA_918026665.1). Taxonomy (NCBI): domain Eukaryota; kingdom Metazoa; phylum Arthropoda; class Insecta; order Coleoptera; family Chrysomelidae; genus Diabrotica; species Diabrotica balteata. The sequence continues at coordinate 59,451,095 of OU898278.1, forward strand.
GTTCCATATGCGAGCCATGCTAAAGTGATTTTTCTTTGCCGTTTGGTTGTCGCTGGCAATATAAATTTTATAACTCAAATAAATTTATTTATAAACAAATTTTATTTCGTTGTAGTCGACTTTTGGATTTTTGCTTTGTAACAATTTGTCATGTATTGTCTTTCCAAAATTTATGTTTAAAGCAACATTATTACAGGCGGTATCTAACTAGGTAAGCATAATTCCAATCTCTTTTAAGTTATCTGTTTTGTTTACTCAATATATTTTGATTTCCTTATATTTTAACAAATAAAAAAACTACAATTTGACAAAAGCAACTACTACTTGAGAAAATAACCTAAATAAATTTATGTAATTTTCATAAAATAATGCAATGCGTTCCTTTTTACTTATTTAATATATATATATATATATATATATATATATATATATATATATATATATATATATATATATATATATATATATATATATATATATATATATAAAACAGTGGCTTAAACAACGTGGCACTCAGCACAAAATACTCTTGTGCCTTAGTGGACCACCACTTGAAGACATGACATAACTTTGAATTTAATAATGTAAAAATCTTGAAACAACTTGATAGTTATAAACATCGACTTGTCCTTGAAATGATAGACATTAATAAAACTCCTGAATCTATCAATTATTATAAGGCAGACACCAACCATTTAAGTAATATCTAGTGCAATATACTAAACAATATAATGATATGATAGATCTTGATATCAGTATTACAATAACTGACTACATACCATAAATTACATTTTATAGATCAATTTATCATGTTCCCGATTCTTTCTCAATCCTCTACTTTTCCACCTTATAATATGAATAATACTGTCATAATTTTTTGGTGCACTAAAAAAAACACCTGATTCACTTCTCCAAAAACTCAGCTACTTATTAATGACACAAGGACTTATTAATATACCTATTGTCAACTTGATGCCGTAAAACTACTTTCACCTATTTTCACACAATGCCCACGGTAGATACAAGGACCTCTTTTAATCTACTTGTTATCTCCTTCTGCAAAACTATTCAATTATTTTCACAATGCCGGTATCCAACTCACGAACCACACCCTATCTGGAGACCAATGACTGTTTACTTCGATGACCAAATTATAACTCACTTCTCAGGTCCTCCTGATCGGCTCACCAATTTCCATTTAAAAAACGACCGTCCAATCAAAAGCTCAAATTGCGTTTACCATGATTTTGGAAAAGCCTAATTTCTGTTTCAGAGAAAAACTAAATAGCTCACTTTAAAATTGGTTTTGTCAATACACAATTTATACATATTTCAAAAGATTAGAATATGGTCATTTAATACTCGATTATACAAACAATGAAAAGATTAACTTACAGGTAAAGTGTCTTCTAATTCTAAACAAAGGGGTTTTTTGATAATTTTGTTGGAAACGAAAAAGGTCATTTGCCAAACAAATTTCTATTCTTATCTATACTAAATCTTATCTTAAATTACTATATACAATTTGTTTATACTGATATCTTAAAATTTTATTCTGATGAATATCTTTTTATTTATTTTTCTTTGGTTGGGAATGAAGAAACATGACAATATATATATATATATATATATATATATATATATATATATATATATATATATATATATATATATATATATATGTATATATATATATGTATATATATAATATATATATATATATATATATTATATATAATATATATTATATATATATATATATATATATATATATATATATATATATATATATATATATATATATATATATATATATATATATATAATGTTTTCGACGAATTATGCACGCTACTGTTCTTTATATATTGCGCGATATTCACTTTCGTACAAAGTAACTTTTTAGGAGATATTGTCAGTTATTGCATTAACAAGAAATTCCTAAAATTCCATAAAGTAGTTATACTCTCACGCCATCCCGCTGTATTTTTGCTCGTTTTACTCAAGTCTTGAGGGTAATAACTGGGCCATCAAATAAACTTTTACTTTTAAGTTAAACCTCAAGAGGGGTCATAAAACCCTTAAAAAGTTTTTACAGCCCTTCTACATTACCTTTATTTAAGTTGAATTTTTTATTGAATAGAGAGGTGATTATTTTTTAGAAGAAGATATAACTGGTTTTAATATTAATTGATAAATTAAAACTAATGTTACAGCTACGAATATAGATGAGTTTTCAAAAAAATTAACACATACTTTATAATAAAACAGATCCGCTGAAACAAACAGTACACAAATATTAACAAATATTAAACATTGGATAAGTTGGTTTATTGACAAATATTGGTATCCAGTAATGAAGGTACTGTGGGTTTCTGCGTGAAGATACACCAGATTGAATCAAACGAAAAGACAATTTGTGAATGTAACAAGGTAGAAGCATAGAAATATCAAAAAGGAAAATTATTTATTTAACAATTATGTTTGACTATCAGGACAAATAATTGAATGCTTTTATTCATGGGACCACTAAAAATCTACTTTAGGTACTGTGTTTGTTCGTTTTTCGTTCGTTGCAAAATATTCACCTGCAGGGCCTCTATTGGTGTGGATTCTTTCCGGTGTCCATTGATTATTGTTTCTTCCCCGCTGTGTTTGCCATGCTCCTAATCTCGTTATAGTCTGTTTTCATTCATTTATTGTTATTATGACATGACATAACATTACGATTGGCAGAGATAATCAGAATCATGAACTGAAGAGAAGAATGGGTTTTGGGTGGACATAATATGGAAAACTGGAAGAAACTTTTAAAAGTGAGCTGCCACATGCCTCAGAGAAAAGTATTTGATCAATGCATCCTCTGTGTTACAACCCTCCAACCTCCAACATAAGAAGCAAAAACACTTACTTTAACAAAAGCCTTTGCAAACTGACAGTCACACAGAGAAGAATGGAGCGATCCAGAGCAATAACTCTGCAAGACAAGATTAAAAACGAAGAGGTCAGAAAAAGAACCAAGGTAACTAATCTCATCAAAAGGATAGCCAGACCAAAACAATAAACATACATATTATGACAAACATGACAATAATATAATTTTAAGGCTCATCCTCGAAAATCCTAACTGTAAATTTCAGTGGGCTATCTCTATTGCAAATATTTCTTTCTTTGCGAAAACAAAATCTATTTATGAAGTAATATTTTAAACTTTGTTTAGCTTTCTCTGTTGATTATACAATCGGGACAACCCCTAAAGTGATAGGTTTGGGCCTTACAATAAAACCATAAATGTCTCTTTAGTGGTGTTTTGAGTTAATAATATAACAGGTCAAAGTCATATAATCTATTCATAAATTTACAATGTAACACAGGTACATACATAATTTATTTGTTACTTTTTTACGGAAAAATTAGCTGTCTGAATTTTAATGTAGATTAAAGTTTACGGAAAATAAAAATTATAAAACAAGATTATAATTACATATCATATAAATTTGATTAGTATCACGATCATTAAAATTGATAAAATGAAACTATATAAATATAGAATTATATCGAATGTTTCTTCAGATGGTGTTTCAAATAAAAATTATAATAAAAATCTTGCAATTTTTGTAGCATATTTTCCCACAGTTCCATATCTTTATCAATATTTTCGAATAAAATATTTTTTGGGGTCCATACCGCAAACTAACAGTATTCTCTCTTCGATATAAATAACAAAATAACTGTCCTTGCACTGAATATTAATAGGAATAAGTTCTTTTTAAAATTTCTTGAAGGAAGGAATAATTTAGTCACGCTATCATTTCCAATTTTGATTATTGATATTGAATTTGATAGGTTGTGGTTTATTAAACCAAAATCTAATAAAATATAACATAGACACAAGAAATAGTTTCAGAATAAGTTTGATTATTTATTGTTGTTTTGTTGTTGTGTTGTTTATTATTATTCAGTAAGAGACTAATTTACTTATTACAATACTAATCTAACAGACAATTATTATTGTCAAATGAAAGAAATAAGAAAATTTACTTGTGGTTAGTAAACGTCCTATGCATGCAACTAATTATCAACAAAGAACGGATTACAAAAGTTTAGATTTATGAGATTTATGAGGAGCATTTATAAAACTTGGATGTATACTGAGTACTTATTTCAAATATTTACAACTAAGGATTTAATTTGTTATATGTATATACTCTCCTAGATCTGGAGAAAATGGGAGTGCGACAATGGAAATTACTGGCACAGAACCGACAAATATGGGAGACAATAGTAATCGCGTCAAAGACTCATGAAGAGTTGTAGCGCCATTGATCATGATGAAATATACTGTATTACTATTTATATGGATGTGAAACATGGATCATGAAGGATAATATGATGGACAATTTAGGATGTAACTCAGGTATATGATAAAATATGACAAAGACACCATAACTATAAACTAAGACTACATTTACCAAAACGATACTCTCAAATAATTGGCTCCTGCATCTTGAAAAGATATTTCAGAATTAAACAGGAAGAAACATACACGGAACTGAAAGAAATTACAGCAGGGCTGCCACAAAGAAATGTCTTTACCTTTTGTATACGTGTTATATTATTGTCCTAAAAAATAATACAATTGCAACATTTACCGATGATACTGCTATCATAGCAATATGCGAAACCAGCGAGGAAGCGACAGGGAAATTACACAGATGTTAATCAAATATATACTCCAGGGAAATAAGCAAAAAATAGACTATGTTTTTAACACTCAATAATCCAGGTCTCCGACAACTTTTTTAGTTATTGTAGACCTACTGGAAGAAAACCTACTTGTTTCCTGCCTTGAATTTGGAGCTGTTTTTCAATTAATAACAATTTAATGCAAACAACGCGATTTTTTCTATGATTATTGATACTAGTATTAAAAAAAATAGATTTTTGGAAGAAAATTATTTTTGCACAATTTTTTTAAACAAACTAGACTATTTACTAATTAATTAATATATAAACAAATTACATATTTGTAATGTACGTAGAAATTACATACAAATTAAAAAAAGAATGATCAAAATCCATTAAGTAGATCCGGAGATATAGAAAATTTTATTAGTTTGAAATTGCTTGTTCGGTATGGATCACAGATTGGATTTGTAGGTTCTTGCTAGTCACCATTTGAACTATATTTTTAAAAATTCGTAGAGGGTCCTGTAAAGGTACAATGTTTGTACAAATTTTTTAACAAAAAATACATATCCCATTCCTTAACATGGCATCAATGAGGTTCCTTAATTATTATAATCAAATTGGCTGTGAATTATCATCTTTTCTCTGACTTGATCTACTACTTGTTGTAATTGGTCGTAAAACGCTTCCCTTGTTGTTTGAGGCTTATTATTTTCTGGGCCGTATACTCTGATAATGTTCAGGTTTTCCTTCTCCATTCTTATCTTTGCTGTTATTATTCTTTTTGATATGTATTGACACTCTTTGATGTAATTTTTCATACCTTTGGTGTATTAGTAAGGCAACACCTTCTTTGACCCTGTTTTCTTTTGCTACTCCACTGTAAATTAGTATGTATTCACCTAATTTTAATTGACCTTTTCCTTTATTTTTTGTTTCATGTAGAGCACAAATGTCTATTTCTTTCTCTTTCAGCACTTGGGTTATTTTTTTGTCGCTTGAGTTAAAGCTCTGATATTCCAAGTTGTAATTCTCGTCTGGGTTTTGGATGTTTTTCGCTGGTTCTTATTTCTTGCCGTAATCGTCTTCATAGTATCAATCCGGTTCCGAGGCTGTACATTGTTTCTTTGAGCAGTATTTGTTTTTACGATTGGTAGGTTGCTAACCAATAAATATAAATAATTAGATTTCATATTTCATATTCAAATACTGCAAAATATTTGGTTATTACTTTGAGCTCATGTAAAGAAGAAAAAAAAATTCTGATTGAAATACAAAAAAAAAATGTACCAAAAATGATTGTCCAAAATTCTACGCTGTTTCTATATAATAAATTATTATTATATAAGCAAATACTGAAACAATAGTATTATTATAAATACAGTATAAATATTTAGAAGGAAAATGTCACAAATTAAAACAAAATATTTCTATCCATAATATAAAAATTTAATCAAATTATAGGTACCTACTTACTGCTTATTTATATAAAATTTCCTATTTTGAATACAATAAACACACTGGCTTGTCAAAACCTAATAATGTTATTCAACATTATTTATCCTCTTCCGAGGGTCTTACCTACCTGTTGGCGAGAATTCAGAAGCTACCGACAAGGACAGCTTGTGCTGATGGAGAGATAAATACATTTAGCAGAACTTTGAAATTTTTTAAAAGTTTATACCAAATAGCTGCTTTGTGTTACACTCTATGTAAAAAATTAAAACAGATTCGGAAAGTGGGTGAAATTCTGTAGTGCCCTATTTAAAAAAATACAATTTATTAATTTACAACCAAATAGTGCACTAGAACTTTTTAAGACCTTTCATATAAAAAAAGAATCATCTCAATTGGAATTTAGCTATGCCCAGAATCGCGAGGATCGGAATTAAGGAATAAATTATTTAAAAATTTTAATGTGTGTATTTGTGTGTTTTGTAAAGTCAAACTTATTTGTAATCTTACGACTAGTATATAAAAAAAATTAATAATTATATCTATATAATTTTTATATTTATTTGTTGTCAACAGATGTCTTAAGAAGAACAAAGAGTTTTTTTGTCTTGTGGACCAAATAGATTGCATCCTTAAAGAATCACAATTTATATAATATAATTGAGAAAACTATCTTATATAATTGAGAAAACTATCTTATAATAAAGTCGTTTGGGGAAAGAAACTCAGCAATATTGGCAATATTATTTTAAAGTGGCCTACTTTAAAACGTATAATATTATGTCTGAATTGTCAATGTGAATAAGCCAAATAAAATTAAATTATTAGAAAATTTTTTCATCAAGTAGCAAAAAACAAGGTTGTTTAATTTATTAGTGTTGTGTATTTTAAGAACTATGTCTGAAGTGAAAATCGAAACATCAAAAATAATTTTATTTTAAACTTCTATTGTGGTTTATTCCTACTAAAAATGGTAATATTTTTGTTGTTTTCAGTAATCAAGATCTTGTTATCTAATAAATTAAATGTATGGCTGGTGTGTTGGAATGATGTGCAGCTACAAAAAAACACTTTTGTGCTGCGTTATTCTTTATTTTAACCACTACGATGTTTGTCCTATATACTGCACATCGTATTTGAGACAAGGAAGTTGGTAAATGAGATGACTCTCTGATTTAGAAGTCTCGTTGGTTCTTTAATCTTCGAGAATAAGCTCTAATTGGATTTGCTGTTATATTTAACTATTTTTAATTTTAGGAATTTCAATCAGCAGCTGTTTTTGACTTTTTTAGTGCTGAGAGAAATAATTTATAAATGTTCTAGTTAGTTAGTTTTTGATACCGATTCAAAATGATCTTATTTTCTGATAATCTTACCACCTTAGTGTCTAAATAAGAAACATTATGTTCTTGCTTAACGTTAACGGTAAATGGTGTTTAAACTCAACGGTGTTTGTTAAATCCATTAAAGATATCCAATGTAGTTTTAATACTGTCCTCGGGAAAATATTGCACTCATCACAACATCCACATATTTATATATAAACGGTTACTTAAACGGTTCTCGTGAAATTACTATAATGAACAGATGATCTAAAACTATGTTGGTTAGAATGGAGCTGATCGAAGAGCCAAAGATTTGTGAGTAAAAATTTTACCAAAGGAAAAGTACATTAGAAAAATAAAGTTGAGCAGCTTAGAGAAATTATTCTTAGTTAGTGTGGTATTTGGTTATACCAAGTGCCACTTTTGTTTTAGAATTTTATTGATTGATTAGTTTAAGAGGAATGTTTGTGAGAAGCAATACCGAATCTATAAATTTAAGTACATAGGTTTGAGCGACTGTAGCTTTTCTGATTTGTTCGACAAACGTAAATATGTCTTTCATATAGTGTAGTTGGTTTGATCTTCAAAAGTAACAGTTAGGATATTAGCCAGGTATTGGGAGATGCTGTAAGTATTGGACTTAATTAAGCTAATGATAGGGCGAAGCAAATATTACTTAAACTAAAATTTACTCCCAAATATGTTTGATATAATTATTAAAGAAAAATGGACAAATTATCAGTACATTTTTACTGATGGGTCAAAAGATGCAAATGGAACGGGCTGTGCAATGTTCCACGAAAATAAAAATTGCCATCATCAGTATAGCTCACCCAGTGAATGCTCAATATATACAGCAGAAATTATGGCAATATTGTTTGCTCTGCAGTATGTAGTACAAAATCCTACTAACAACTATGTTATATTTACTGACAGTAAAAGCGTGGCAGACAGATTTAACAACGTACAAACAGTCAAACACATAAACCACATTGAACTGAAACTTCTTAAATTTCTTTATGAAACTATACAACTAGGATTAAATGTAATAATTACATGGATCAAGGACCATTCGGGAATAAAAGGCAATTAGATCGTTGGCAATTTGGCTAAATCGGCATATATGCTTGGAGTAAAAGTAAACAAAAATTTAATTCCAGCGACAGATATTGACACCGTTAGTAGACAAAAACTTAAAAATAATTGGCATTTATATTACACAGAATGTAAGACTGGCTTAAATTTTTATCATTGTAATACAAGGATACCCTCAAGAAGATGGTCACAGAATCTAATCACTACACAGAATCTAATCGACATTTTATAAAGACCATTAATCGGCTGCGAGCAAATCATGCTCTTACGCCATCTTACATGCATGGAATCGGCTTATCAAATACTCCCAATTGTACTTGTGGCAAAATAGGCGATCTAACACATATTATATTAGAATGTGATTTACAAATTATTAATTAGGATATTATTAATAAGGAATTAATAAATTCTAAGTGTTGTTTTCCAATTAACCTTAATCTTTTAATATTTTCAAATAATATGGAAATTCTTCATTGCATTTACAAACATGTTAAAATGTGTAAATACAAGATGTAAATAGTATAAAAATTATAACACAAATTAAGAAAAAAAACAAAAGAATTAAGAAAATAGATATTGAACAAAAAACAAAAAAAAAATACAAAAACAAAAAAAAACAACAAAACACAAAAAGGAAAACAAAACAAAAAAGAAGATAAAAAAGAATAAAAAAAAAAGAAACAAAAAAAATAATATATCAAAATATAATTTATGTATAAATATTAGGTATATGTAGTACTAACATTGATAACTTATAACAAGAAAATTTTGAGTATGAATCTGCAATCACTAATAATTAAAATTAAATCGATTTAAACAATAAAAACAAACAAGTCTGGCTAATTGGCTCTGCCAAAGCCATATTACACAAAAAAAAATTACTTTTGTGAATTTTTGTTAGATAGTATAATTTCGGAAACATCGAGTTATTTATCATCCGTTATTAGCGTCTATATGGAATTTAGAGTTTTAATAATATTAAAATATTAATTTATATTCTTACTAAGAAAGTTAGTTTTTCATGTATTGGTTGTCTCTTAACATATAACAGGGTATTTAAACGTCATATATAATAAGCAAATATCCCAAAATAGTAGTTTTAATTTCTACCTTTTATATATGTGAGATGATTAATTTAAATTTAACATTTTACATTATCTAACTCTAGAGTATATGTGGAATATTAACAACGAGTTAAATTATCCTGACTTGCTAAAATTTGAGGCGTAGCTTTTCGCTGACACCCTATAATTATTGCAAGATGATTTGTTTACATAAATCCTACTTTACGAGAATACTCCCCTAATTTTGTACACTTTACAAATGGAGAGGTCACACTTTCCGTATTAAATGTCGATCGAATTGAAGAAGGATGACATTTTAGCTTTCCAGAACGCGGCTTTTTATCGCCCTTCCGTGCTTAAATGCCTGTATTCTATTTCTGCATTTTTGAAATACGTCACTACTGACATTTTGTTGGATAGGGGAGAGTGCGAATGGGAAATATTGCGTAACAAAATACTTCTGCTGGCGAAAGGTAACAAATATCTAAATTTATGTACTATAAACTCATAATATTCTACTTTTTACTTGAATGGAAATATGAAGAAAAAATAAAGTATTTAAAATAAATATACGTATTTTTATTTTTGTTGGATATTTACAACAGTCAATAATTTCCCTTTGCCGTTGATTGAATAACTATTCAATCAACGCTTTTGCTTTGTCTGATTCTGCAAAATAACTAACGAAAGTGGCTTTATTTTAATTACAGATTTAATCAAATATTTATAGTGTTTATAAATGATGAATTTAATAAATTTTTTGAAAGTCTTACTGCGATGGATTAAACAAATTACTGTATTTGGAAACTCTGTAAGAAACTTAAACAAGTTACGTTATTTTCCGTTTCAAAGGAAAATGGCACAAATTATACTGATAAAAAACTAAATAAAGATTTACATGAATTATCATGTTGAATTAAACTTAAATCGGTTTAATTCACCATCACCATTCACCAATAGTCACCATCTACTATTATGCACAGAGATGAGATAGACCTGCACAAAAGAAGGCCTGTTCTTAGAGAATGACAGGGCCATCTATGTGACCAACCATTGGAAACACAAAATTTAAAGCTGTTGGTGTTTCGGACATGGAAAGAAAAGTATTAAGCAGGTACGTAGAGTTGCTAAAGTAGAAAGAGATAGAGTTGAAAAGAAAAGATAGTGCACTGCAGCCTTTATGAATGTCTCATCAGCATTTAATAAAGTATAATATAGTATAGTATAGTATGAGGGGCTGCTGTCAAAAATAAAAACTCGTTTTTCTCATTCTCTGTATACACTTCTAAGATTCTATCTCTCCAGTCGATACTTTCCGGTCAGATACAATGAAGTAGCACCAAACATACCTCCAATTGTATCAGAAGTAACTCAGGCTCACAGGCTCAGTTTAATTCCCATTATCTCTAAGGTATTTGAAAGGATACTTCTTCAAATAATGAATTCTATAATCGAGAGACAAAAGTTGACAGCAGATTATTAGTTTGGATTCCAGCAACAACATGAAATAGTTGAATAATTAATATTAATCCGCTGAAAACAATTTGTTGTATTCCACATGGAAAGCGCTAAACAGACTAAGAACTGACGTTTCACGTTGTGCTAGTAACATGAAGAAATGGGGATATCAGAATAACGATATCTGTGGCATAGTTACTATCTACTATCTTGCACAGATATGAGAGAGACCTGCACAAAAGAAGGCCCATTCTTATCGAATTACGGGGCCATCCATGTGGCCAACCATTGTAAACACAAAATTTAAAGCTGATGGTTTTCCGGACATGGAATGTAAGTAAGTATTAAGCAGGTATGTAGAGTTGCTAAAGTAGAAAAATATGAAATTGAAAATAAAAGATGATGAACTGCAACCTTTATGGATGTCTTATAAACATTTAATAAAGTACAGTATGGTATAGTATGAGCGGCTGCTGTCAAAAATAAAAACTCATTTTCCTCATTCTCTCTATACACTTCTAAGGTCCTATCTCACCAGTCGATACTTCTAGGTCAAACACAATAAAGCTGCACCAAACCAGACTCCAACTAAATCGGAAGTATCTTAGGCTAACGTAGACAATTCTCTAGTAATGACTTCTAGATCGGTTCCTGTTACAACCTGCCAATAGTTACACATTTATGTGTATTTATTAAATTATTATACCTGCCAATAGTTACACATTTATGTGTATTTATTAAAGTACACTGGCAGAAAATCAGCATATATAACCTTAACTTTACACAGGAAGATTGTACCATCTATGCGTAGATTACCAATGCACCATAATGTGTGCACAATTATGTAATACATCGAGACCTTTTGATCTAAAATACTAACGAGACCGTTGTCTCTTTCATTGCCTCTTATGCTTGCCGAAGACCTAGCTAAGTGATTGAGGAGAGGAAGACTTAAACGCCGTAACCCCTTGGACCTTTCTATCCCTAAAAATACATAAACGTATGTTTTAATATTTTAAATTTAACTATTTGTGTATTTTAACTAAGCTGATTTTTTAAAAGGTTAGTATATTATGTCTTCGTAACGTCTTATTTATATTTCAAATATTTGTATGTATTAGAAATTTACCTCAAAGGATTTTTGTCAGTGGACGGATTTTCCCAGTGTTAATTAGGTGATAAATGTATTCATTTGTGTTTTTTTATTTGTAAAAAAAGATTACAATATACAATATAACACAATACTTCAACCCTGATATTAATAAACAGTTTTAATTTAACTTATAAAGAAGTAAAGACTTCTAATGGTTTATTTTATTATTAAGGCATTTAAAATGTATCTCAAAAGGATTACAAATATTTTAAACATATTTTCGGTCCAGTAGTACTATCATGAGTGAAACTTCTTGAGAGTAGTTGAAACTAGCTATTAATCTAGGTGCAATAGTTTACAGTTTTAATTATTTAAAATAGTTACAAATGAGCTAAAGTAGGAAACGTGCATAACCTATAATTCTGTTAAAATGCTCTTCATTATAGATATGTTCCTTATTAGGCCATTCTTGTGGATGTTGGCGACAATTGTTGCATACTTCTCTCGATCATGTGTGGCTCTAAGGAGTGCATGGGCATCGAGGTTTCTCCAATCCCTTATATTTTTAAGCCATGAGTATTTCTTTCTTCCGATGCCCCGTTTTCCTTCTATCTTCCCTTCCATAATAAGCTTTAAGAACTGGTACTTGAAATTTCGAAATATATGACCCAATAGGCCATTGACTGTGTCAAAACATGGGTAAAAGGAATTAAAGCGTTCATGGAATTTTATTTTTTGTGGCCAAATTGACCTATAAAAATAATAAAATCGAAGAGTGTCACCAAAAATAGCCTTGAGTTTTTGAAATCGAGATAACCTTATTCATTTTTCGTGTTTTTTGGTCATAATTCAAAAATTATATATTTTAAGTGATTATTTTATACAAGCATGCTGTAGAGAATTAAATTTTCTATCTAATTTTTGACTAACACTTTTTTCTGTGCATACTTAGTTATAGGAATTTCCTATAACTAATAAATCTTGAACAATTTTCTTTATAATAATGGTCTATAAAAGTTTATACGTTCAAAAATGTTTTATAAGTATACAGTGGAACCTCGATTATCCGTCAGGGCACCGGACCAAGGGTATGACGGATAATCGAAAAGACGGTTAACAGAACATTAAAATTATCAAATCTACCTTATTAGCTTCTTCTTGATGAATTGCTGTATGTGCGATGCGGCTTCTCTACGCAAATCTTTGCGAGTTGCAATAGCATCATCAACATCGCCACCATCAAAGTCTTTGTCAGCTTTTGAATCAGTTTCGCCCGCCTCTGTTGCCATTTCAACAAATTCATCATCTGTCAGCAATCGATAGGCGTTTGCGTCCTGATCACAAAATAAACAATTCAAATATGTCACCTTTAGGCAACCAAAACAAAACAGTTGATTCAGCCATAACTTCATTTGTTACCGCATCACGCTCGGCTGTCACGGGGGCATTTTCATCTTGAGTTGATTCATGCCATAATTTATTCTACGCTCTTTTTCTCTCTAAATGAGAATCGCCTTTGGTGGCAAATTTCACTTTAGAAAAATAGATAAACAAATTTTGGTTTGCAGTACATACCTTTTTGAACCAGTCAGCGACATTATTGCATTATATTGTGCGTAGTAGTTAACGGAAAGCGCGTTCATATTTATGCCCTTGAAATAACGTGCTTTTTTGCTGTACCAATCAATATCATAGGAAGGCAATGCTCATCACTTGCATTTGAATATATCATTGCTATGATTGGTTGCTTTTTGGTTTTAAATCCTGGTTTTTATTTTTCAGACAGAGCAGCGAGTGTTTTCGTTGGCAATGCTTTGTAGTTTAAATGTTTCACCTTCGATTTTCAATTCCCATATATCCTAGCGATTTTTGAACTTTTTCATCCAACCGCTGCCTTCTTTGAATGAAGGATCGCCATTCAATTTTATGTTGAAAGACAACGCTTTTTTCGGCAACTGTTGGTCCAGATAAAGGAACACCTTCGCTTCTTTTTTTAAACGAACCACAAATACAAAGTGTCGTGTCGTGCCCTGTCGAGTGATTCATTTGCGGCTTTTTTCATTATCTAACTTTGTTTCATCCGGCTATCCAACGATTCCATTTGCGAAGCATACTTTTCAATTCCATCAGCATTTTTCTTTAAATCATTGATTGTTGTTCTCGAAATATCATATTTTTTCCTCAATTCGACTAAGTGACACAATTAATGTTCTAATTTGAATCAAACTGAATTATGTTGACACACAGATATTGACTGTAATAATTATTGTGCTCTGCGTTTTATTTTCGGCTTTCGATTCTGAAAATGAAACTTTAAAAGCACGGATCAGTTACTCAAATTGAACTAATTTAATCCAGAGCCCGAATAAGAACAATAATTATTTACATAAAAAATGCGGTGGTGGTATAACTTCACTTATACATTTCAACGAATTTCGTTTGGCTTATCGCAATGCTCCAACAAAATGAATTGGTAACTAAATTTTTACTTAGGTAGTCAATATAACTTATGTACGGACCTTGACGGTTAACAGAGATGACGGTTAATAGAGAGACGGATAATCGAGGTTGTACTGTATTAGTATTTTTTTTTTGTTTTGTTTTTTTTAGTTTTCTCGTTCAAAACAGACGATTTAAGATTTTTACTTAAAAAATATAGTTTTATACAAAATTAATTTATCTTATGGTATGTTTATAATGATAAATAACAAATAAATTTTGTACAAAATGCCACCAAATTTAAATTTGTAACTTTATTGACGTTTCAATTTTCACTTGAGGAATTGTTCTCAAAATGCAAACATTAATAAACTAAACAAATTTTGTTTTTTGTTACTTGGTGAAAAATTCTTCTAATAAATTAATTTAATTCGACTTATTTATATTAATAATTCAGACATATATTATACATTTTAAAGTAGATGACTTTAAAATGATATTGTCAATATTGCTGGGATTAGATTACATGAAGTCAACTATAACTTGTGAATATCCGTTAGAAAAAAACCATAGCATTACATGTGATTCGTTTTTAAAAAGACTACCACATGCAATGTGTATAGTACATCATAAAGAAAAATACAGGAAAAAACCTTACAATACTATCCCGTCATCGTAAGTAACTGGTCTTACATTTAGGTTACTCTCAATAAACACCAAACTCTGATTTTATATGTATGTTATTTAAAAATTATAGATGATTTTTTTTATTTAAAACACTTATACCACATCAACCACGCAGGGTTATTAGTGGGATGACAAACACAATAGTTTTAATACAATTATGTACATTAAATAATAAAATACAATTTGATGTCTCTTAAATAATTTAACACATTTAAATTTTTTTCTGTCAAGATGGATGTGAGGTGGTCTGGAATTCCATGCAGTCTTCTTTGATTTTGGAAACATGGGCAATCAAGCAGGAAGTGTTTCACTGTCAATGAAGTGGAGCAGTTATTGCAAATTGGCGGTGGATCTTTACTGATTAAAAATTTGTGTGCGACAGCAGTATGACCAAGTCTTAAACGGTTTATAATTACTTGATCTCGTCTACTTGTGAGGTTATTCAAAGAGCTGTTCACTTTTGGGCATATTGGGTTTAATTTGGTTACTGAAATTTTCCAGTAATTTTGCCAAATGTTATTGCAATGATCTTTAATCAGATGTTTCATGTCACTATAAGGATATTTTGTAATTTTTGTAGTATCTTCTAAGTTGATACGGCTTGTAGTTGCTAGTTGATCTGCTTTTTCATTTCCCCAGATTCCAGTATACGATGGTACCCAAATGAAAGCTGTGTCCTTTCCCATGGAATGAAGTGTTTCTAATTCATTTTTTATTGCTTGTATAATGGGATTTATTGTATAAATTTTCTTTAATTTCAATAAAGCATTAAGTGAATCTGTAATGATGACGCACTTCATGTTGTTACTCGTTTTGAAACAAGTTACGGCTTTTAATATAGCTGTGGTTTCGCCTGTGAGTATACTACAATTTGTAGGTAAGTGTATGCTGTAGTAGTTTTCTTCATCAGAATAGTAAGCAGCAGCATGTCCATCTATGGTTTTAGAGGCGTCGGTAAAGATTTGTAAGTAGTTGGGGTAATGTGATATGATTTCTGCAAAAAGATGTTTAATTATGGAGAAGTTTGTATATGATTTGGGATACTTTCTTAGTGTTAGGTCAATGGTAAGTAGGCGAAATGTCCATGGAGGGAAAATTGCATTTGTATATAGGAATAGACTAAATTGATCCATGTTAAAATTTGTGACTTTTATTCTTTCTATTAAACGAATACAGTTTGTTGACTTTTTAAAAATGAGGATGCCAGGGTGGAAAATTTGAGAGAAAAGAGGATGTTGTTTTTGAATTGAAATTTTGGCAATATAGTTTAGTGATAATTGTTGTCGCCTTATGTTTAGAGGTGGCTCTTTAGCTAGAACTTGTAAACTAATAGTGGGACTAGTTCTAAATGCACCAAGTGTTTATCTTCAAGCTGCAGATTGAATACCGTTTAGCTTTTTTAAGGTAGTTTTACTTGCAGAGTTATAACAAATGCAACCGTAATCTAGTTTACTCCGAATGAGTGATTTATATAAGTTTATTAATATTTTAGTATCTGCGCCCCAAACTTTATTAGACATAATTTTGAGTATATTTAAACTAGATTGTTCCAATTTAAGGTTCTGGTAAAAGTTAAACCTAAAAAATTTACTTCTTCTGATTGTTTTAATGCTAAATTATTTAAAGTTAGGTAAGTTGAATAACGAGATCTGTTTTTATTAAAAATTGTGTAATGTGTTTTTTTTCTGTAGAGAAGTTAAACCCAGTTTTTAACGTCCAATTTTCAATCCGAGTTAAAAAATTTTGTAAAATTTTAGTTGCTGATTTTATATTGTTTAATTTAGTATAAACTAGGATGTCGTCAGCATAAAGGCTGGCTTTAATTCGTGCTCTAATTTCATCAATTACACTATTGATAGCAATTAGGAATAATGTTGGACTTATGATGGAACCTTGAGGGATTCCATTATCTAATGTTCTTGTTGAACTTTTAAGGCCATTTATCCTAATTTTTATTGATTGATTATTTAAAAAATTATTTACAAATGCTAGTATGTTACCTTGAATCCCGTTATCGCTAAGATTTTTCAAAATGCAGTGTCTCCAAGTTCTCTCAAAAGCTTGGCTTATGTCAAAAAAAATAGCAATCAATTTTTGGTTGTTTGCAAAAGCTTCATTAATTGAGGTTTGTAAAGCAACATGGTTGTCTGACGTCGATCTACCTCTTCGAAAGCCACTTTGATAAGGGGAAAGAAGATTATTGTTTTCCAGGTGCCATACTAGACGAAGGTTTAAATTTTTTTCTAAGATTTTGCACATATTACATGTAAGCGAGATGGGGCAGTAAGAAGTGGGCTTATCTTTAGGTTTATTTGGCTTGATGATGGGAATTATTACAGCCTGGGACCAAAGATCAGGAAATTTATGTTTTAGAAAACAATTATTAAATAAATCTAGTTAAACTAGTTTAGATGAAAATGGAAAATCTTTTATAAATATTGGAGGTATGTCATCTGGTCCAGACGAGGTGTTTTTTAAATCACAAATAGCAAATTCTAATTCTTGGAGAGTTATAGCGATGTTTAAAGGATCATTGGTATCGCGTATGGTGATAATAGAGGATTCTATAGTTTACTTGTGCGGTAACATTTCCTGAGGTATATCATTATTGCTAGAATTTTGTTGATAAATATCAGCAAATGTTTCCGCAATAGCTTTGTGACAAGTAATTAGTGTTTGACCATGAGTTAAGGAGTTTATTTGTCTAAAAGAGTTGGAACCTTTGAGTTTACGAATTTTAGGCCAAATGACAGCTGAAGGGGTCGATAAATTTATAGAGGAGATATAATTTTCTCATGTATTTCTTTTACTTTTTTTATGAGATATCTCGATCTTGCTCTAAATTTTTTAAAGTTAAGTAAATTTTCTTCCGTACTATTCTTTTTAAGTTTATTAATCGCACGTTTTGTTATAGATAAAGCTAGTGCGATTTCGCTGGTCCACCAAGACACTGGTTGTCTATTACAGAGTTTAGTTTTACCGATATTATTTAAGGCAGCTTCTGTTATGATATTATTTAAGGACCTAATGTCAGAGTTTATGTCACTGCTTAATTGAAAATTTTTCAATTTTTTTTTGATTCTTTATTTTCCAAGATTGATATACTGGGAATTTAGGAGGTTGAGATTTATTAAGTATTACATGAATGGGGAAATGATCACTATCGTGTAGTGATTCTAAAGTATTCCATAAGAGATAAGTTGACAATGATTGGCTACATAATGTTAAATCTATGGCGGAAAATCAGCCGTTGTAAGAGTTAAATCGGGTCGATTTTCCATTATTAAGTAGTATTAGGTCTGAGGAAGCAATCAAATTATTTAATAAATTACCAAATTTGTCAGTTTTATGACTTCCCCATGCCGGATCGTGGCAATTCATATCACCTAAAATTATTTTTGGGTTTGGAATTTGATCTATAAGATTTCTAAATTCTTGTAAATCGAGATCGTTGGGATGAGGCAGATATATATATTGCAAATGTTAATATGTTTTTGGTAAGGAACTGTTACAGCTACAGCTTTAAGACTAGTACTTAATGCAATTGGTTTATCTTGTATATCTGTTCTAGTGAAGATAACTACACCGCCACTGGCTTGGTGTGCGTTTCTATTTTTTAGAAAACATTGATAATTTCGGAGATTTATATTGGTATTTTTAAAATGGGTCTCTTGAAGACAAAGTATTTTAGGAGATAGTTCATTTATTAAAAGTTTTAATTGTTCAATATGGGTGTAAAACCCATTAAGGTTCCACTGTACAATAAAAGAATCCGACATTAGATTTCCGAATGGGATTGCGGTTCATCGGACTCTTCAATTGAAGATGTTTTATTGGGGTTTAGTTTTTTCTTTAAACGGGTAATGTTGTTTTTTAGTTTTGAATTGTGGATATAACAATGGACGAAGTTAAGAATATCGATTAGTTCAGTAGGTTCATTGGAATAATTTTTGGAGATTAATTCGGGATGTTGGCTATGTAATGTGTTTTCTAGGAAATCGCAAATCTCATTATAAATTAGAATAAATGCGGGTGATCTGTTCTCTATTTTATCCCTTATTGATTCAAGAGAAAGAGTGAGTTCATCGCAAGTAGTTTTATCTGATTTTTTGGATTTTTTCTTAGGTTTGTTTAGAGTAGGAGGCATAAAAAGTTCTGTGTTAGTTTGAGCATTGTTTTCAATAATGTCTGGAGAGGACGATATTTGTCTTTTAACTTTATTGATTTTACTGGCAATGTTTATAGAAGGTGAAGATGTTTCCTCTGCTAAATTTTTGGTTAAATTGTTTGAGTCTGATGATGTATTGGGAGAAGGGTTTTGGGTAGTGTTGGTTATAGGTGTTACTAGAATAGAGTCGGTTTCCATTGTTACATTTGTTTGCTCATTAGATTCTTGAACTGTTCTTCTAGATAAATTAGGTGCTAGAGAAGGGTTTAATGGGGTAATATCAGTTTTGTGAGGACATTCTGTTTCTTTGTGTCCAATAGTTTTACAATTTGAGCAGTTATGTCCATCTATGGAGAGGTACAGACGATACAGGGTGTTGTCATGTGATATATTAAAAGAATCGGGGATAGAGATACTTTCTAGGGGAGTGATAAATATTTACCTTCTAAAACTAAGGACATTGCTGTATTCTGTTTCTGGCATACCTATTCTTAAGATAGTCATCTTAGACATAGCAATGATACCTATCTTTTGTAGTTGTGCTTCTATAATGTTATTAGGAATTGTAGGACATGCATTAGAAACAATGAGTCTATCGGCTTGAGTGATCAATCTTCTTATTTCTATTTGTGATTCTTTTATGTTTACAAATTTGTAGGAGTGGAGAAGTGAGTCGACCGTGCTTTTTGAGGAAAGATAAATACAAATTCGGTTGTTAGAAATTCTTGATGCGAAGATGACATTACGTGGTCCTACTAGTGATCCTACTGCTATAATGTAGTCGTGAATTTTGGTACCTTCCATACTAGACAAGACAAAAGCCTGTTCTTTTGTTGGGTGTTTAAAGTAATTTACTACACCGGAATAAGAGTTTAAAGATGAGCTTTGTTGTTGATTCATGTTGATTGAGGTGGTGTTATTTAAAATAGTACTGTTAGAAGTCATGATATTTTAAGATGCCGTAAGTCCGGCTCTGTCGCCAGTTCGAAAACTGGTCGTCGTTCCGAATCCAGACTCAAACTTGTTTTATCTTTGTGTATTTTGCAGGTTATATTTTGATAATATTGTTTATAATAATGTAATTTCTAGAACTGTAATTTCGATAATTTCGACATTGTACTGATTTACTAAATATGGTATTTTTTTTAACTTTTATTTTTAATGTGAATAATCAGATCCTACTACATTCTGCCGAGGAATTTGCGGCACAATTGGTCTCATTTAGCATAATTAGAGCCGCTTCTTTGATTTTTCTTTTTACCATCTGTTTCTTTTAGGAATATACTTAAATCGTTTTATTGAACCCTATGTTTATTTTCTCATGTGTTTTTACATATTTAAGATCTATTAAATTCTCTATTTTTAATATAAGATTGATGTTTACTTATTTTACCATTTAATGGTCTTGATATTTCGCTTTTTTCGTATTTTATAAATACAATTCTTTGTTCTTTCTTGTTCATCGTTAGGTCTTTCGTATAGGGATTTTTTTATTTTCTTTTTAACATTGATGTTGTAATTTGTATTGATTTGTAATTAGGATATCTATTGGTGTGTGTTGATTTCCTATACACCTCAGTCTCATATCCAGTAGATAGATAATCTTAGAGAATAAAACATCCAGGAAAGGTAGTGTGTTATTATATTTGTTTTCCATGGTTAATGTTATTCTTTTCTTTATCGTTTTTATTATTAAGGAATGTTTTTAACAACTTTAATCCATAAGGTAATATTGAGAATACATCATCTATATATCTTTACCATACTGTGGGTTTTAAATTTTGTTAAAAAAAATATTTGTTTTAACTCCTTTCCAGAAAATATCGGATAATAATAGAGATAAACTAGACCTCATTGGTACACCAAAATTTTGTTTATAGAATTCATTATTTAGTTGAAAATAAGTATTATCGGTACATAATGTCAATAACTAGATTGTAGCTGATATATTCAGTATTTATCTAGTTGACAATCATGCCTATTCTGTAACTCATTTCGATGATAGAAGTCAGAGAAATCGAATAGAAGTTGCTCAGTCGAATAGAAAAAGTAAAAATCGGTATTCCATAACCTGCTTTCGAATCTCTACAATCGGAATAGTGAATAGAAATGACTTCGACAGCCATTCACCCTGTCGAAATGAGATTCCGATATCGGAATTGTGCTTAACGCAAGCGCATTTTAGTTTATTTTGATGTTTATGTCAAATCTATTAAAAACAATTTATTAAGAACTTTTGATATGGCTTTACTATTAAATTTCGGCATCGATCTTGGAATTGAAATTGGGGAAGAATTGCAAAGGTAAATAACACATTTAACACGCTACAAAATGTGATACATATAATCGTTTTGTTCAAAATCTATTCTTATGTAGGTAACTGTTTTCTGTCTTTTTAGCCAAATATTCAACTTTCAGAGGCGCACCCTTAGAGATGCAAGTAATCCCTTTGAAATCCCTGAACAAATATTTAAAGGTCTGTACCGTCTACCAAAGGAAATAGCCATGGACCTTATTAACGAAATAGAACCTTTTTTGGCTGGACAGATCAGAATAACAGCTGTGCCAAATCATTTGAAGGTAAATCAATCTTAAATAAATTTAAAAACGCACTAAAATATATAGTTTCATAAATTTATATAAGGTATTTTCAGGTTTTATGTGCTTTACATTTTTATGCCCAAGGATATTATCAAAAAACTGTTGGCCAAGACTTTTTGTTGGGTATGAGCCAGCCGATGGTTAGTCGGTGCATAAGCAGTATAAGTGAAATACTGTCGAATCACATTGGTCGGCGATACATAAAGTTTCCAAGTACGATAGAAGAAAAACGTTTGTTTACACAAGGGTAAATAATTTTGTATCTATTAATCTGTCTTTTTTAAAATGTGCTTAAAATTTTAGATTTATGAATAAATTTAACTTCCCGGGAGTAGTAGGGTGCATTGACTGCACACACATTGCAATTGTTGCACCTGCTCTAGATCACCCTGTACATCCAGGCATTGCATACCTCAACAGAAAGGGATATCACAGTATAAATTGCCAACTGGTATGTTTTAAACTGTAACTTTAAACTTTTACTAGCAACTTATTTTTTAGATATGTGACTAAAATTTGAAAATTTTAAATTGTAATCCAAGATATCCTGGATCAACACATGAACTCCGCTATATGGACCATGTCTAATATTTTTCATCATATGGAACAAACATATGATGATGGAGAACGAGGATTCTGGTTATTACGTTGGTTGGTTGATTCAGTTTTGTTAAATATATTACACATTAAATTTCTAGGTGATTCTGGCTATCCTTTCAACCATGGTTACTAACACCAATTAAAGGTGCCCAACAAAATACTCCAGAAGGATGATATACTGTTGCACACAGTTCAGTAAGAAACTGTATTGAACGGTGCAATGGAGTATTAAAAATGAGATTTCGTTGTCTGTTAAAACAGAGTTCTACACTACAGTCCTGTTAAAGCTGCTGAAATAATAAATGCTTGCTGTGTATTACACAATATTCTATTTGCTCACAATATCGAACCGGAAGAAGATCAACTTATAAATGACATCAAGGAAAATGTACCAGAAAATAATTGTAAGTATTTGTATTTTATTTAAACTACTAAGCAGTGACCTAGCATGATAAAGTCTTGCATATCTCTTTCAATATTCATTTGAAATACTGAAAATAATATACCAAAATGTGTAGATAAAAAAATTGTGGACAACATTGAAATTTTATTTTTTTTACAGTGCCACTAGATGATAGATTGGATGCTGGCCGCAGAATTCGAAACCAATTAATAAGAAATTATTTTAATTAATATATAACATTAAATCCTAGATATTATTGAAAAATTAATAAACAACACAACATTAAACATTCTTTTATTTACAGAACACCATTTTATACATTACAAATCACAATAAACAAAAATGTAGCTGTCAGATATAAGGCAAAACTCACCTCAAAATACATGTCCACTAAGGCACAAGAGGTATACGATAATTATAAGACAATAAGAAATGAAACTTGTTTAATTCTACTCTAAACCTTACAACTAGAATTCTACAAGAACTTGAATCAGAGCATAAGTTTAGATGAACAACAGGGTTTTCATACTGGAAGATAGTGTACAGATGCAATATTCATCATAAAGCAAATTACTGAGAACTCACTAGAGTATAATAAACCAGCATTTCTGTCTGATTGACTTTCACAGAGTAAGACTCAAAAATTTAATCTGTCTTCTGTATAAAAGCGAAAACTCCAAAAACATCTACCAAAACAACATTTTTTGGTAGAAACATCTACCAAAACAACAAAAGGATGTCATAATAGATGAACAACTTACAGATCCTAGACATAGGCAGTGGAATAAGTCAGGGAGACTCATGGAGTCCTACGCTCTTCAATTTAATCATGGATGAAATATTCAAAATCATCAATAAAGAAAGAGAATAGAGAACAGGAAACAAAGAAGTAAAAACAGTTAGGTGACACAATATTGATCGTCCAAGATGAAGATGGTCTGCCAAGATTAGTCCACAGATTCAACATAAAAGCAAGAGAATTCAATATGATAATTTTATCTCTAAAAACTAAAGCACTAGTAATAAGCCAAGAACCAATCAAATGTAAAGTAGAAACTGATGATATCAGTATTGAACAAGTAATGGAAATAAAATACCTTGGAATTATATGTGTCAAGCTATGGAGACCTGGACAAAGAAGTGGGAAATCAAGTACAAAAAGCAAATAAACTGGCAGGATGTCTTAATAATACTATAGAGAATCTGACATATTAACACTTAGATGAAGTCAAGAATTTGTAAGCTAGTTTACAACCAATACTGACATATAGGCATTAGAAACAAGACCTAATACAGCCACAACACAAAGACTACTAGAAGTTGCAGACTAGTTCAACAGTAAAATGTTAATTATTGGGGAGTTAAAAATTAAATATCCAGTTGTTTTTATTTTAATTAACCTATAACCAAACACTATATTAAACCAAAAATTATGTTTTATTATAATTATATTTATTAACCAAAAATTATATTAATCTATAATTGCATTGTAAAACGTTCATCAAAAGAATCATTGTCTATTTCTACATGTACACTTTCAATATTTAATTCCTGTTCCTTAATTATAATTTGTCTTTCCATTAACTGCAATTCTTTTGCTTTATTTTTTGCTTCTTATAATCGTATATTAAGTTCCAATTCTTTTAAATGCAGCTCCTTCTCTTTAAACTGATTGTCGCCCTCAGACTTAGCTGCTGCATCCAACAGTTTATTTAAAATTTCAGCAGTCTGCTTTTGGCCAGTCATGTAGGATTCAGCTGCCTTTTGTAAATTAGATGACTTATCTGAAAAACAAAAAATATTTTGTAACAACTTTTCTACTTAAATTTTAAAAAACAGTTAACTCTAGAAGAATTAAACTGTA
The DNA here is from genome assembly GCA_918026665.1 of Diabrotica balteata. Classification (NCBI taxonomy): domain Eukaryota; kingdom Metazoa; phylum Arthropoda; class Insecta; order Coleoptera; family Chrysomelidae; genus Diabrotica; species Diabrotica balteata. Next base: position 59,476,033 of record OU898278.1, read on the forward strand.
TGGTTATTGTGCAGCATACCTTTAATGGTCTTTTCCTTAACAGAAGTTTCCACATGTTGGGCTACATACTCCATTGGTTCATCTTTATGGTAGCTGGTAGCAGTTGTTTCTAACATATCTTCTGCATCAAACAATGATATTTCAATGTTTGTTGCTGGGCTAAGATCCTCCACTATGATATCCTCACTTAGGCCTAATTCTACTATATCTGTTCCTGTTACCGATATATAAGAAATTGCTGCCATTAATTTTTCTTCAGCAGGTGTTAACTTTTTTGGCACTGCATCACCCCCACCTGTTTTATTTTGGCATCGGATGGCATCCCGGGCCTTTTTTTGTGTGGCTTTTCCAGTCAATAAATGTCTAAAAACAAAAAAAATTAAAATGTGGGATTTATAAAAACAGACCTGACTAATTACCTTTTTCCACTGCTGTTTATTTTTACTGGGACCACAACCCATACTATTAAAATTTAATGTGAGTTCGTCCCACAACTTCTTAACTATTTTGTTGGATGCCTCTGAGGGTTTTGTTTTCCCATGAATTAAAATTTTATTTTGGGTAACAAACTCAACCATATGGTTTAATTGTTCCGGAGATGTTTTTTTTGCTTGGAGTAGCCATTTTAATAGTATTCGAATCAAAAATCTACCGGTAAATAACTATGGCACGTGGTAAATGTGAAATTAACCAAACCAAAACAACGTAAACAAATATTTCAGGTTAGTTAGACTGTCAAATTGTCGCTTGTCACGAGCGAATTGCGAGGTTGCCATCGATATTAAACCGAGTGAGATCGGAATGGTTGTTTTCGATCGGTCTGTACTTCTATTTGATTTACAGAATACCGATTTAAGTAGCAGTAGATGTGGAACATTACGATTTGCAAAGATTCCGATTCGACTAAGCCATTTCTATTCGATCTAGCGAGAGTTATAGAATAGTTCTGAATGTATCATCATTCTCTAATTTTATTTTTATTATATTTAAAGGCTTATCTTATGGTACATTTGTAAATATAATATTTATTCAAAACTTCAATATTCCATAATTTATTTAAACAATAAAATTATTTAAAAATCCTTTATAAAAGATATATAATTAAAACACCCGGGCTACATCGGGTTACAGCACAGAACGTTTTCGGAATTTATATTCCAACATCAGTGTTATATTACGTAAATCATAACTTAAGTAGAAAAGCTGCTATGTGTTAAAAGACAACATTTGGTACCTGAGAAATGTAACAAGTATAAGTTATAAGTTGGTGAACATAAGGTGGATAGATAAAGTTAATAGAATGTTGGTGTGTATTTACATAATATGTAAAAGCCGCAAAAGACGATGCCTCTGTTTGGTTAAAAGTTTAATGATGTTTTAATGTTGGTTGTGAGAAGAGAAAAGACACTGAGATCTCCAAAGATTCAAAAACAATACCCTGAGGGATGTATATGTGGATAAGTAAAATAACGTGTGTTATAAAAAAAAGATAAACAGGTGATGATCTAATTGAGCAGATATGTGGTGATTACTGTATATTGTGAATTTTATGTATTCTCACCATGTGAAATATTGAATAGTGTGTGTAATTATTTGGATTGATATAGGAGGTGATTAAAAAGATTGGTTGATTTAAATACTACGTTACTAAAGAGTTATTTTTGAAAAGAAGAGATTCAGATGTGTTGCTAGACTTTAGATGGATTATGAAATTAACTGGATATGTGCATATGAAGGGATGTATACGAGTAAGGGATTGAATTATTCTATGATTGTGAACGGTTTAAAAGAAGAAAGTAGAATAATGTGACCTAAATTTAGTTATGTTGAAAAGGAGCAAAGGAAACATTAGGCATAGGGGTCGGACATAAAGTTTAAAATCCAAGAAAAAAGTATGAAAAGATGGAAAGTCAGATGCATTAAAAGAGATTTAAAGTGGACTGAGAAATATGAATAAATGACAAAAGGAGAATGACCAACGTAAGATTGGTTGGTTTAAATACTACGTTACTAAAGAGTTTTTTTTTTGAAAAGAGGAGATTCAGATGTGTTGCTAGACTTTAGATGGATTATGAAATTAACTGGATATGTGCATATGAAGGGATGTATACGAGTAAGGGATTGAATTATTCTATGATTGTGAACGGTTTAAAAGAAGAAAGTAGAATAATGTGACCTAAATTTAGTTATATCGAAAAGGAGCAAAGGAAACATTAGGCATAGGGGTCGGACATAAAGTTTAAAATCCATGAAAAAAGTATGAAAAGATGGAAAGTCAGATGCATTAAAAGAGATTTAAAGTGGACTGAGAAATATGAATAAATGACAAAAGGAGAATAACTAATGTAAATTTTAATATAGTAGTAAAAAGTAAGGGCGCGGGTTATGAGAATAGTTGGAGATGGAGGGAAAGAGAGTCTCGATTTAATGAGACATGGCGATTAACACAATTTGGAATTCTCTGCTTTTCTTTGATAATTTCAGGATGTTCATATTAGTCTAGTTTAGGAAGTATCTTGAGGAATATTGTGAATAAGTGATATTTTTTTAGGATATGAAGGATGTGGTTATGTTCTCTTAGATGTTGAAAGAAAGTGAAAGTGTTTTATCTTTTTTGTGCTCTAAAGAGCGTAAAGACAATGATCTACACGTTTTATATATATATATATATATATATATATATATATATATATATATATATATAGATGGAAAGTCAGATGCATTAAAAGAGATTTGAAGTGGACTAAGAAATCTGAATAAATGACAAAAGGAGAATGACTAATGTAAATTTTAATATAGTAGTAAAAAGTAAGGGCGCGGGTTATGAGAATAGTTGGAGATGGAGGGAAAGAAAGTCTCGATTTAATGAAACATGGCCATGAACACAATTTGGAATTCTCTGCTTTTCTTTGATAATTTCAGGATGTTCATATTAGTCTAGTTTAAGAAAGTATCTTGAGAAATATTGTGAATAAGTGATATTTTTTAGGATATGAAGGGTGTGGTTATGTTCTTTTAGATGTTGGGAGAAAGTGAAAGTGTTTTATCTTTTTTGTGCTCTAAAGAGCTAAAGACAATGATCTACAGGTTTTTTATATGTAGATGGCATCAAAATCTGAACATTTTAGTCTATAAACACCATTATAGTTCATATAATTAATGGAGTCTTTGGCATTAGATATACACTGACCCAAATTATTGGGAGCTTTAAAAGAAATGTGGATGTTTTCAACTGAACGTTTTATGAAATTTCAAATATTTCTAGAAAGACTCTCGTGATGATGTGAAAGTAAAACGTAATTAAGTTTGCTGGTAAGGTTTATAGACTAAAATGTTTAGATTCTGGTGCCACTTACATAGAAAGAACGCTTAGATCATTGTCTTCACGCTCTTTAGTTCACACAAAAAAACACTTTAATTTTCTTTTAACATCTAAAAGAACATAACCACACCCTTAATATCCCAGAAGACGTATCACTCATCCACAATATTTCCCAAAAAAACTTCCTCAAAATAAACTTAAAGATCTTAAAATTATCAAAGAAAAGAAGAGAAGTCCAAATTATGATATTCGTCATATCTCATTCAATCGAGACTCCCTTTTCCTCCATAGCCAAGTATTCTCATGACCCACACCCTTAATTTTTACTGCTACATTAAAATATACATTATTCATTCCTTTTTTTTTATTTATTTATCTTTCTCAGCCTACTCTAAACATCTATTTTAATGCATGTAACTTTCCATATTTCCCCACTTCTTTCTAGGATTCTAAATTTAGGTCTGACCCCTATGCCTAAGATTCATCATGCTCCTTTTCGACATAACTTTATTTAGACAGTTTATTTTACTTCTTTCTCTTAAACCATTCAAAATCATATAATAATTTAATAGCTTAATTGTATACATCCCTTTTTATCCACATATCTAGATAATTTCATGATCTATACACATTTATATCTCCTCTTATCAATTACAACTCTTTAGCAATGTAGTATTTAAATTAACCAATCTTTCTGATCACCTTCTACATCAATCCGTATAATTAATTACGCCATTCAATATTTTACTCTATAAGAATACATATAATTCACAATATACAGTAATCACCACACATCTTCTCAACTAGATCATCACTTTATAACACTTCTTCTTCCTTCTATTATGTAGGCTTTAAAGCCTGTTTATTTTTCAATATTAGCCTTCTAAATTGTCGCACCATATTTTTCTCGGTCTGCCAATACTTCTTTGTCCATTTGGTGACTTATTTGGTGCTATTCGTACTATTCTGTCCTCTGCCATTCTACTGATATGTTCGTTCCACTCCTGTTTTCGTTTTGTCACCCATCCATTTATGTCTTCTATATTGCATGCTCTTCTTATGTTTTCGCTTCTTTTCCTATCCAATAGACTTCCTGATATTCGTCGGAGTATTTTCATCTCAGCTGTTTCTAGCAGTCGTCTCGTTTTAGATGTGTCAGGTGTTGTTTCCGCCGTGTATGTTAATATAGGTCTAATTGCTGCTTTATAGATTCTTGTTTTTGTATCTTGTCTTAGTTGTTTGTTTTTTCAGATTGTGTCATTAAGAGAACCCGCCGCTTTACTTGCTTTTAAGCTTTGTTGTCGTACTTCTTCTTCAACATCTCCGTAACTAGTTATATCTATTCTCATATATCTAAACCTTGCCTTCTGCTTTATTATTTTCCCATCGATTTCGATTTTACACCATAGTGGCTGTTTAGATGTTGTCATACATTTGGTTTTGTCTGTTTATATTAATCATATTGTATTTCTTAGCTGTTGTGTTTAAGATATGTGTTAATCTTTGGAACTCATCTTCTGTCTCGGCGATTAATGCGGCGTCGTCTGCATAACATAATATTTGGATTTCTTTGTTCCCCATTCTGTAGCCATGACCTTTACGTACTGCTTGTATTATTTCATCTATTATTAAATTAAAGAGAAGTGGACTCAACGACTCACCTTGTCTGACTCCGCTTTGTACTGGTATACACTGTGTTGGTTTTCCATTTATCTTTGCCTGTATTCGATTTTGGAGGTAGATGTTTTCGATGGTTTGTATAATATTGATTGGTATGTTTCTTTTATACAGTAGGTGTTAGACGTCTTCGACTTGGATGCGATCGAAAGCCTTTGTCAGGTCTATAAAACATATTCTGGTTTATTGTAGTCGATGGCCATTTCTGTGACTTGTGTTAGTACAAATACGGCGTCTACGCAGGATCTTCCGGATCTGAATCCTTGTTGTTCATCTGATAAAGTTGTTAGTTTATTGATTTTATTAATTAGGACTTTTGTGGTAAGCTTAAGTGTGGTGTTCAGTAGATTTATTCCTCTATAATTGTTGGGGTCTTCTTTATCTCCTTTTTTGAACATTTGTATCATTATGCTGTTTCTCCATGGGTATCTTGCAGTACAATATTAGTTTTTGTATAAGTTTTGTCATCTCTAGGATAATACTTTCATCTCCGTATTTCAGAAGCTCGTTGGTTACTCAGTCTGGTCCTGGCGACTTTCTATGTTTGAGTGGATTTATGGCTATTTCTACTTCCTAAAAACTGATTTCTATTTCGTGTCTTAATTCAGGTACGTTATTGTCTTGATTATTATTTTCCTTTGCTTTAAACAATTCCGTCAGGTAACTTTCTTATTCGTTTGCTGAAATGTTATTGTATTCCTTCAATTCTGCCTTTTCTTTCCGTTGGTTTCTTATAAGTCTCCATATTTGTTTTTGTGTACCGCAGAAGTCGCTTTCCATCCTTTTTGTAAACTATTCCCAGTGTTCATTTTTGTTCTTCTTACCAACTGCCTTATTTAATTTCGTATTCTTCTATAGTTGTCTCTAGATTCTGGGGTATTTGATGTTTTGTACTTCATATAGGCCTCTCGTTTCTCTTTACATTTCTCTTTTATTTCTTTTCTGAACCGTGGTGAATTGTTGTTTTTTCTTTTGTTCAGTATGACTGCGTTTTCCTAGAGCTTCTGTTGCTGCTTCTTCAATGTTGTTTTTAATTTTCTCCCAGCTCGCGTTTATATCTTCGATGTCGTCTATTTGTTTCAGCTGTATCTTCTGTGCTAGTTTCCTTTGGTACATTTCTCTTGTAGAGTCGTTCCACAGTGATTCTAAATTGAATTTTTTTTCGGTGATTTCCTGTAGAAAATTTTGTTTTGGTGTTATTTTCATTCTTATCTTCGCTAGTACTAGTTTGTGTTCACTCCCTGCGTCTGCTGAGTTTAAAGTTCGGATATGTACAATTTGCTTTGGGTGTATTTTTCTATATGTGACTATAAAATCAATCATAGATTTATGTCCCCTGAAGTTTTCAAATGTATATTTATACTGGAGCTTATGGTCGAAAAATTTATTGTTGATTCTGAGTTCATTAAAAGCACAGAGATTAGCCATGAGTTCTCCATTTGCGTTGACATGGTTTTCATTAAATTTTTGTTTTACTCCTGGAACTATTTCATTTCCGATTCGTGCACTAAAGTCACCCATAAGAATTAAGGGCTCTTCATGAGGTATTTCATCCAGGATGGTTTGCAATTGTTCGTAGAATTCCTCTCGTTCCTCCTTAGAGGAACATCTACTTGTGCTGTTTTTACATTTTATGTCAATACACACCAATATTCTATTAACCTTATCTATCCACCTTATGCTTACGAACTTATAACTTCTTACATTCCTCAGGTACCAAATATTGCTTTTTAACATATAGGGTCTTTTCTACTTAAGTTAAGTGATATACGAACAGTACATTACAAAACCACCTCTTGCTCATCAATTTTTGTTTGTTTTTACATATTATGTCAACACACGATAACACTTAATTAACGTTACCCTTTAACACAGTTCATTAACATATAACTTATATTCTTACATTGCTCAGGTACCAAATGTTGCTTTTTAACATAGGGGGCCCTTCCTGCTTAAGTTATAAATTAGATACTACATGAACAGTACATTACAAAATTTATTCTACTTTCACTTCATCTCAATAGTACTTTCAACTACATCATTTAACATTTCACTCTTCAATAACAAAAATTTAAAGAACTCAACTTCCTACGTATATCTGCTTTCCATTTTCCAGGTACACATTATGCAAAAACATAAAGGGCCTTTTTAATAATATTTAGTTCACCACCAATATTTAGACAAATACCTTAAGATACATTGACTGCTTTGTTCAGACTTTCGTCCTAACACGTTATTTTTGTCATTTAAATCAGTTGCTATCAACAAGTCCTTGTAGACACTTTGTCTCAGGATATGCAACCTCCAGTAGAGTTTAGTGTTGCCATGTTATCAATTTCTGTTGTAATTTAAACAGCCTAGTATATAAGATCAAAACATGTAACTTAAATTCAATTAACCAACATTTAACGGGTTTTATCCAAGCATTTAATGGCTCAAAACATGTACATCTAGTAAGTAGTAACCACATTTTAGATTTTTCTTCTTCAAGTGCCGTCTTCGTTCCGAAGTTTGGCTATCATCAAAGCTATGCGTATTTTTGATGCTGCAGATCTAAACAGTTGGTAATTGGTGCAATTGTACCATTCTCTCAAGTTTTTAAAACCATGAATGCCTTCTTCTTCCTATAGATCTCTTTCCCATTATCTTTCCCTGTATAATCAATTGCAGCAACTGGTATTTATCTCCCCTCATAACATGTCCCAAATATTGTAGTTTGTAGTTTGCCACATTTTGGATTAACCATGGTCAATATTTTAAATTTCGGGTTTTCTTTAATTAAAGTGGTTATATACTTTTAGGATAACACTGATGATAGAATATTAATTCCGAAAACATTCTGTGATGTAGCCCGATAAGATGTTTTAAATATATGCCTTTTATTAAGGGTTTTCAAATACATTTTTTGTAATACATGGTATACAGCCAGCTACAGGAACTTAGTTTCCTTGTGGTTATTTAAACAATGTTGTGTATTTTTTAAAAATGTGTCATTTCTATTTGCAAATGGTTGTATAATATTAAAAAAAATTTACAGGTAACTACAAGAAGAATTCATGAAATTCGTAGAAATAGATCTAAGTGGTATATTAGTTTTATGAACTTTCGGTATAAATGAGTGGTCTTACTGTAATGAAGTGTAATTAATATTCTTTAATAATTTGTTAAATATTCTAAAAACTTAAATAAAGTTCTATATATTTTTTTCCAAAGGTTTTGTTGAATTATTTGTTAATTTGCTATTAGATCTTTAATTTTGTTCTCATTTTAATTTTATCCATTATCACAGTTGCATTTTTCTTGTCTGCTGGCAAAATAATTATTCTGGAGTCATCATTTTTTTATATTTTATAGCCTGTAGTTCCCCTTTGCTTACGTTTTGTTAAACTTTTATTTAGCTTAATATATTGATTGCATAAGTTTAGACCCTTTGACATTTTTTTTGTGTTTTGGCTTGGACAATTGTCATTCAGCCAGTCTCAATCAAGATAAGTTTATTAATGTAGTGTGTGTGTGTTTGTGTGTGTAGAGTAATTGTCTTGATACTTAGCAAAGTCGACGTCATTGTCTTTGCTAAGAGACGCTAATTGTATCCGAACGTCTGCGGTCCCTCCGGTGTGTACCGATCACACAAGGATAGAAATTATTTTCATTTATTAATTTTTTTAATAAACGAAAATTTCCACCCAGGTGACCCTTTGCCATTATTAAACTCTTTGTTACATTTAAACGTCTATTTGATAAATTGACAACTCTCGCTAATATGTCATTATTTTTATTATTTCTATTAAATGTATCTATCTATTCTATTGAAAGTACAGATATATACTGTTTTATTCTAAAAGAATACTTAATTTATTTAAATGTATATTTCTTTGTTTTTCATATAATTTTTCACACACTATGTAAACCAAAAATAATTCGATCAAAATCAGAATTTGATATCATATTGAAAAGCAAATCTTCAATACTTTCAATATCATAAATATTACTGTTTAACAAAAATAAATAGGATCTTTAAAATTACCACCTCTCCCGGATCATTAATAAACTTTCTTTGTGTAAATTTTTTTTTAACTTTCTGCTTGAATGTGTTGGATGTAACTTCAAGCCCTTTGCCACAGAATAATAAACAATCAGAATGCTCTCTCTCTATGGAAAATAGAGTACGCGCATGTCGTTCGCGCAGACGTTCCGCCATGTTTTAAAGGGAACCAGTGTTGTTCAGTGAAAATTTATTTGCTGTGCATAGAAAAATTAATCCGGTTTAATTGACTTACGGCAATTATAGACATACTACAATTATTTTAACATTGTTAAATATAATAACATAAAAATAAATATAATATAATTAAATACAATATAAGTAAACATAAATATAAACAATTACACAACCTCACAAATTACATTACACGAATTGTTTTCTTTCTATGTCATCATTGATATGTCGCTCCATTTTCATTTCGTTTCTTATTGGTTCGTTCCTAACTCTTTCTAGTTTCGATCTACCGCAGCTTCGTCTCAGATAACCCATTTCTATCGTCATAAGTTTGTTTTTATTAGCTTTGGTGACGTCCCATACTTCCGAACCGTAAAGTGTAATACTTTGGACCATACTACCGTAAATGTATTTTTTGGTTTCTCGTCGAATTGTTTTTTGCCAGAGAAGAGAGTTTAAGGCACGGGTCGCTGCTCTACCCTTGTTTATTCTTTCCCTGATTTCATCTGTATTGTACGCCTTTGATTTTGTCGTCTTCCAAGACTAGGTCACATATTTCATCTGTTCCCACTGATAGATATTCACATTTTGTCATATTTATGTTTAGACCTGCCACCTCACATTCTTCTTGCAGTTTTCTTACCATATAGCTAAGATCGTAGCTATCTTCGGCAATTACTACCTGGTCATCCGCAAAGAAAAGTGTATATAGCGTGTTTTCTTCCATCGTTATTCCAATGTTTCTACATTTTTTTACCCATTTCACTAAGGATCTGTCCAAATAGATTTTAAATAAGATGGGTGACAGACAGCAGCCTTGTCTTAGTCCCTTTGTTGTTTGAAAATGAGAGGTGATTTCTTGTCCCATTTTAATTCTTGCAAAGTTTTGTTCGTAGTATTTTTAAGTGGCGTTAATAAGAATTGGGTTTATTTTCAAGTTATCCATTTCTATCCATAGTTGGGAGATCGGCACACTGTCATATGCTTTTTCCAAAATTATTAAAGCTATATGGGTTTCTTTATTTCTCTGCACTCGTTTTTCAATTGCAATTTTTTATGTGAAAATATTATCCATAGTGGAGCGTCCGGCCCCAAATCCCGTTTGTTCTACGGGTTGTTTATCTTTAATATCATTTTCTATCAGGTTTCTCACTACTTTTGAATATAATCGGCCTATAGTAGCAATCACTGCGATCCCTCTATTGTTTTTAGGATCCGTTTTTGTGCATTTCTTGTGTATTGGAGAGATATACGATTGTCTCCATTTTCTGGAACTTCTTCTCCGTTTAAGCATCTTTCGAATAATTTTCGGATCATTTCAAGTAGTTTTAATGATCCATATCTACTCAAATCTGGATGTATTCCGCCTGAGCCTGGAGATTTTCTTAATTTCATTCCCTTAACATTAATATATGAAATATATTTAATTTATTTCATATATTGTAACCTCGGAAACCATTTTTTGGATAGTGCTAGAAAGGTCACCAATGGTGACACTGCGGACGGCAGCCAGATGGTTGGTGGAGAGCAAGTCGTGGGTTCGAAACTAGCTTTTGGAACCGAGAATGGGTCCAACGTATGAAATAAGTAAAAATAAGACAAGATAAGATAGGTGAGAAAAAATACAGAAATAACAAAAAGATGGATGGGTAAAATTATCAAAGACACGATAAGATAGAAACAGGGCGCCGCTCAATTTTTTGGGGTTTAAGGAGAATATTAAGAAACCTTAAAAAGAAAAGAGATATGGAAAGATATTTAAGTTCAAAGAGCAAACCCTGAACTTAACTGAAATGATATTAACAGGTAATTATTAAATATATTTGGTCAACACATAAAAAAATAATAAATATATTACTTACCTGCGAAACTTAATCACCCTGATCTTTATACTGGTCAAAGGTATAGTAATATTTAAAGGTAAAAAGCAAATACTCAGAGTTACCATTTTATCAGGGAACTTGTTAGGAGCCGACAAATAAAATACATACATAAAACAATAACAATATATTTAACAACAAAATTATGACGCTGCTGAAAATGCTATACACATAAAAATAAGCAGTAATATAATTAGAAAATACCTTTGCAAAGATATATCATACAATCATGTACAAATAAAGTTTTGGCGTCTCTCGAGATATTACAACAAGAAAATTATTAAAAGTGATAACCAACACAAAAGATAACAAAAATTAATCAATTCTAGTTTTACCCCCTCTGTGGCTTAGTGGTAAGAGCGCCTACCTTTAAATCTAAAGGTCGTGAGTTCGAATCTCATCTGGGTGGAAATTTTCGTTTATTAAAAATTAATAAATGAAAATAATTTCTATCCTTGTGCGATCGGTACTCACCAGAGGGACCGCAGACGTTCGGATACAATTAGCGTCTCTAAGCAGAGACAGTGACGTCGACGTCGTGCTAAGTATCAAGACAATTACTCTACACACACACACACACACACACACACACACACACACACACACACACACACACACTACACTAGGTACCTGACTGTACCATGCCAATGATCATAGTTGTCGAGGCATTAACCCAATATAAAAAAAAAATTACAAAAATACAAAAAGGATACAGAAATGAAAACATAAGAATTTAACCAAACCGCACTTGGTCAGGTGGATTAATTATCTCGCACTATTATTTAATGAGAAATTGAGACTTAAATGTTCATAATTATTACTTATTGAAATTTCTTAAAGCTATTGAAATGTTCTTTGAATGCAACAATCAGCAATCTACAGGTGAAGACATGGAGGAACTTTAGATACGTCCAGATAATGGCAGATGATATGATACCCGGTATTACTCGCCCAGATAATTTGAAGATAATGGTTACTTACCAAAGAGAAGTCAAAAAGGGTTGTTCTAAAATTGTACCAAACTTAAATCAAAAAAAGAAGAAGGGATATCTCCCTCTTAAAAATCCTAGGCCAGCCTGTATCTATTTCTGAGAAGGTAAGATTCTAACGACATCGGAAAGTTTGAGGTGTTTACGGTAATATTAATTGGACGTGATAAAATATAAATCTTCTAGATTAGGCTTTTCCCGAAAAACATTACAACGGGCGTTCGACGACAATTACCGAATTTATGAAAAAGAACCCGGAAAAGGATGAACTAAGAATTAGCCAAACCGGCGTCTTTAAATAAATAGGTAGGTAGATTATTCAGTAATTTTCGGTATTTTCCCAATAAAAATTTCTGACCGTAAACACGACCATCAGCGTATCATCACGGAGTTAAAAGGAATTAAAAATAATTTAATATATTAATTATAAAAAATGTTACAATATGTAACTTCAAAATACTTTACTTGTACATAAAATAGTTTAGAAAGTCATCTACGTTGAATTTAGAGTTAGTTCTGTTGGAATATCTGCTCCGTAAATAGATATACATAATTTAAAAATATGGGTGATAAAATATTGTAATTTTGTTACCATTTAAAAGTTTTTGTCAGTATACTTTTAAAATTAGTTGATTTATATGGTTAACGTAATTATTGAAAGTAAAAAAAAAATTGTTATTATAACAAGGATTTGCAGAGTGAATCATCGAGAGTATTAACAACGCGAAGTATCCAAACTATAATTGATGTTAGTGTTGAGAAAGATAATAGGAAATAAAAAATATTAAGTGGTTTTACAAGTACTAAAGCGTATGAACATTTTTACATAACGTACATGAGGAAATCGAACACAAATTCATTGTGAATGCAGAAAAGGTTGCATAAAATATTATGGCAGCAGAAAACTGGGAATAAACTGTTCAGTATTTGCGAGAAATGCACCACTGGCTTTAATTACAACGAAGTTTAAAAATTTGTGAAGAAGTTATTGATGTAGATATTGCAGTGGAACATAAATATATAATTTAGTAATAAATTATAATAAAGAAGACATATAAGAAAATCTGTAATTTTAAACGCTTATATCTCAGTCAATTTTTATCATACATGGTTTTATTAGGTAAACCACAGGTATAAGTAATATAGACTTTTTTTTATTTTTTTTTACCGCATCAATCCCTAGGGCTATTAGCGGGGTGGAATATCTTTATTTTAGAAAAGTTACACTTAGTATATTATTAAAATTTACATAACAGTTTTGAAGAATACAAACATGTTATGTTATGTTACAGTTTGTTATACAGTTTACAATAATCGATAAATATTATTGTATTACTGATGTCTTCTTTTATAGTTTCTTTCAAATTGTGTCTTATTTTTGCTGTCGATCTTGCTGTTGAGTACACTGGACAGTCTATCATTATATGTTGCACTGAAAATGGTATTTGACAGGTGTAGCAAATAAGCTAAGGGTCCTTGGAGATGATGTATCCATGTGTAAATTTTGTACGACCTAGCCACAGTACATAACTACTTGGTCATGTTTTTGAGCTGGGAGCGGTAGTAAAGCAGAAGTAACATCTGGTTTGATAATTTTTAATTTTGCTTCTGTTTGGCTCCATTTTACGTGCCAGGTTTTGTTAATGTAAGTTTTTATTAATGTTTTTTGGTCTGAAATTGGTATGTTTTGCATAATAAGAATTATCATGTTATTGATAGGTTCTGTTGCTGCTTTATCAGCTGCTTCATTACTATTTATCCCAACATGGGATGGTACCCATAAAATGTTATGTTTTTATCACGTGTTTGGGCATTGTATAGCATGTCTTTAATTGGTGCTAAATTGGCATGAGTAGGATACATCTGCTGGACACCATTTAAGACACTCTGAGAATCTGATATAATAATAAAATTTATATCATTGCTTGTACATTGGTTCAGTGCGTTGAAGATTGCTTGCAGTTCTCCAGTATATATGCTACAATCCTTGGTTAGACGGATGAGAAAGGTGTTGTCTTCAAAAATAGCTGCAGCAGCTATACCATTACTGCTTTTAGAGACATCAGTAAAAATTAGTTTGAAATCAGGGTATCTGGAGATGGTACACCGGAATTGTTGTTTTATTTCGGAAGGATTGTGTGAATGTATCAGAGAGGGTAAGGTAAAATCTACTTTTGATATTTGAACTTTCCAGGGAGGAGACTGGCATATGTTTGTAGAAGTGGCTCTCAATTGATGTATATTGAATTCAGATCGATTTTTCGTTCATTGAAAGGCTTTCTAGGGCAATATTTTGAGTACAGATTTGGAGGGTTGCTCCTTATTAGGCTTGTTATAAACGGGTTTTCATTTACACTAAGATATTTAGTAGCACAACACATTGAAAAATATTGTCTTCTGAGAGATAATGGCGCTTCTCCTGCTAGGACTTAAAAGCTGCTAATTTTCGTGGTTCTGAAAGCTCCGAAAACCATGCGTAATGCTCTTGATTGGATGATGTCTAGTTTGTTAAATTGACTTTTGGTAGCAGTTTCGTAGCATATACATCCGTAATCTAGTTTTCTTCTAATTAGAGCTTAATATAAACGTAGAAAAATAGTTGTGTCTGCGCCCAATTTGCGATTGGAAAGAACATTTAGAATATTTATTTTCAGTTAGCATGATTTAATTAGTTCATTTGTGTGCGATGTCCATTTGAGTTGAGAGTCGAATGTCATTCCCAAAAATTTGAATTCGTTAATTGTTTTAAAAGTATTTCCGTTCAGTTTTAAATTTAAGTGGTGTAGTGTTGTCCTTTTGTCAAATATTATTACTTTAATTTTTCGGTTTAAAATCTCAAGCCTATATCTAAAGACCACCCTTCTAATTTATTTAGTGTATTCTGTAATATTAATGCAGATGATTTTAGGTTTTTACTTCTCATATATAATATAGACTTTGTTTTTCATGAACCACAGCATATATTTAAGTCTACTTAGAAATAAGTTTTAGTAAAAATAGCCAAATTTTTTTATTTTTGGTTGTGTCTGAATTTATTTTATTAGAAAATAAAAATTGGACTCTAATATTTGACCGTCCTTTTGAGAGAAAATTAAATTCTGTTTAAAATAATAAAGCTCGTATACAATATTCACCAAAATCGTATAATGTTTGAGTTATATTCAAAAAACGAAAGGTAGACCAATTTAGTAGGATCTCAAAAACGCAAGCCTCTATTTGGTAACACCCTTTAATTTTATCATTTTTGGCGGTAAGTTGACGATATGACAAAATAAAATTTCGTAAATGCCTTAGTTCCATAATATTGAATGACAATGACGTATTCAGTAACATACAAAACGTAACTTTGCAATAATAAATTATATATTATAATTTTGTTTTGACAATTTTGTGAGACCTTTGTTTATTTAATATTATGATTAAGCCTCCACCATGGGTAGCTGTGTTATTTTGATCTCTCTGTCCGATGTCATATCTACCAACAAATAGTCTTGATACATATATATCTTAAGTGCCAGCTACCAGGTCTAATTACTAAGTAATACTTCTCCAGTAAGACTTAGTAAGTATAACAAATCAACAACTTTTATATACAGGTATTGGTGTGTTTGTCCAATATAATATGTTAAATTACAGTCGTTACAATTGATTTTATAAATAAAATTTTATTGATAATCTTTGTTAATACTGGATTTAAATTTTGAATAACATTTACGATATAATTTTAATGGTTCATGCCCAACATTAATATTATATTTGGCCAACATTTTTGACATTTCTTCAAAAAATCTATTAATGTATAGTAAGGATAATATAGTGTTGGTTTAATTTAGTGGCATTATTATTAATGTTAAATATAAATCATCAAAAACATCTGGAAAATATTTTTCAAAATTAAAACCCTAGGTTAATAAATATCATCAATCGAATGATGTTCATAAAATAAATTGTAATGACTGTGGTTAAACATATATTGGGCCAACACACCAATACCTACATAAAAGGGTTGTTGCACACAAACATAGTGTACAATTTAACAATAATTAAATACAACAGCACTAGCCAAACATTGTATAGAACAGTAAACAAGCTTTTTTAAGCAGCGATGCACATTAGGAAAGACATAAGGAACTTTAACACTAAGGAAATAACTGATACCGTAGAACAAAACAAAAGCCTAAAAGTTCTAAAACGAAAGTTGAAAATAGGAGCGAGGAATATTTATAAGTTAAAAAATAATCAAGGACATGTCATACATGAACAACAAGAGATACTAAAAATCATCGAAGAGTACTATAGAACATTATATAGTCGAGATGATCACATTCCCGAAGTAGAAATTCCAGCAATACTAAATCAAGGGTCAGAGGAACTTCCAGATATAACCGAAGAGGAAATTAAGTCAGCATTAAAAGGTATGAAGAACAACAAAACACCTGGAGAAGATGGCATTGTAAGTGAAATGATAAAACTAGGAGGCGAATGCGTCATAAAGGCTTTAAAAACCCTTTACAATGCCTGCCTCTTTGAAGGAAATACGCCAGAAAAATGGAATAATGCCATTATGATAATATTGCATAAAAAAGGAGATGTAACAGAAATTGGCAACTACAGACCTATCAACTTATTATCTCATTTATATAAACTCTTTATGAGAATAATTACTAACAGACTGGGACCTAAGCTAGATTTTCATCAACCTCTAGAGCAGGCCGGATTTAGGAGTGGCTTTGGAACAAATGACCACCTACAAGTAATAAAATCCTTGATAGAGAAAGTTATAGAATACAACAAGCCATTGATATTAATATTTGTAGACTTTGAGAAAGCATTTGACTCAGTCCAGCATAGCTCCATGTTAAGAGCTCTTACAGAGTGCAGTATTGACCATAGGTACACAACTCTTCTTCGAAATATATATGATAGCGCAACAGCTGCTGTAAAAATGTACTATGGTGACACAGACACATTTCCCTTGGAGAAAGGTATTAGGCAAGGAGACACTATCTCTCCTAAACTATTCACCGCCCTATTACAGAGTGCTATGAGAAAAAATAATTGGGAAAATATTAGATTAAATATAAATGGGGAATTTTTGAACAACTTGAGGTTTGCAGACGACATAGTTCTTATTGCAGATCAGGTAGATCATGCATGCCAACTTCTTCAAGACCTTCAGAGCTCTTGTGCACGAGTTGGCCTTAAAATTAATTTTTCCAAAACACAATACATGACCAACCTGGTACTGGCAAAAAACATTTCCACTAATGGCACGCAAATTGAACAAGTGTATTCATATAAGTATCTGGGCCACGAGATTAAATTGGGAAGAGACAATCAAACAACAGAGTTAAAAAGGAGAATAGGACTGGCATGGGCAGCTTACGGAAAACTGAGGGAAGTCTTTAAATCAGCTATTCCCATGTGTTTGAAGAGAAAAGTTTTTGATCAGTGTGTACTTCCAGTTCTGACATATGGAGCAGAAACATTGACACTTACCAGAAAAGTAATTAATAAGATACAAGTGGCACAGAGAGCGATGGAGAGGTCAATGTTGGGCGTATCACTCAGGGACAGAGTTTCGAGTCAGATAGTAAGGAGAAAAACTGGTGTGACGGACGCAGTTGAAAGAATTACAACCCTGAAATGGAACTGGGCAGGACATGTTGCTAGGGTCAGAGATGGAAGATGGACTAAGAAAATTTTAGAGTGGAGGCCTAGACACGATGCTTATCGTAGTCGAGGACGTCCTCCAACAAGGTGGTCGGACGATTTAAAGCGCATCCAGTCTAACTGGATTCAAGTTGCTCAAGATCGGATGCAATGGAATTATTTACGGGAGGCCTATGTTCAGCAGTGGACGCAAAATGGCTAATGATGATGATGATGATGATGATGCACTAACCTACTCCTTACAGATTCGCGACACCCTTATATGTCTTAAAGATAAGAAACAAGATCTCTCGATTTGCGCAACTATTCATAACGCAAGTTTTGTCAGTTAAATTTTAAAAACAGAGAGGAAACAATTACGGATTGGCATTTTATTGATTAGTAAATGGTGGTATATACCTATATATACTTGTTGAATGCATGATTGGTATATTATAACAAAAAAAAATATAAATAAAAATATCGTATTCGTAAATCTCGCGACACACCTGATAGGTTCTTCCGGAACACCAGTGTGTCTCCGCACGGTGGTTGATAACAGCTGCTCTAGAAAATAGCCATTTCATTGATTTCGAATATGTACAGATTTTGGAAATAACCAAAATTACCACAAAAGGTGCATATTGGAGATGATTCACATAAAAATGATCGTTCCAATATGTATCATATTTTAATAAATTGAGTTCTTTTGATAGATGTCGTCTGTCAATGTAAGATTGTCCCCTCACTTGAGACGTACCAGTATCGTGTTCTGTAAAATAAATACAAGAACTGTCTCTCGGCACTGAGGTCTCAATCTGCCTACTCCTCAGTGTCGAGTGACAACCGGTTTTACCCTGTGTCGCTGCTTTTATACTCGCTGTATGTGCGGTAACGGTATGCGCTGACGTGGTCTGAGCTGAGGTGGCCAGAGCGGTGTGGGCGGGAGGTCGCTGAAGCAGGAGTCGCCATGTCACCGGCAATCATTTCGCGTCATCGCGCGTATTTAAGCTATTAGGTTTAGCTATTAGTTTTTCAATTTCGGTAGCTTCATGAATAATTCTTAATTTTAGGGAGCGGATGGGGCGATGGTTTTTGCTTTTTCGAAATCTATTCTGTGGCCTGTTTAAATATGATGTTGAGCTAGGGCTGAAGTAGTGTGACTGATATAGAATGTTCGTAAATACGGTTATGGATTCGTCGTTTTGTCTGTCCTATGTATGTACGTGGGCAACTGGAACAAGGTATCTCGTAGACAACATGGTCTTCATTAGGGATTTGGTCTTTTACGGATCTGACAAGATTAGACAACTTGGAGTAAGTAGTGAAGTTGGTTTTGATGTTTAGAGGAAGAAGAGTTCTACTGATCTTGTCAGTGATAACTTTATTAAAAGGTAGAAAGATTTTGGGTTAATCCGGCGGTAAGGGTTCTTTTTTTGGAAGGAATGGGGTTTAGATGTTTTTGAATGCTCCTATTGATTTGGGTTTTGTGGTGGCCGTTTTGTAAGAAAGTTTACCTTATTAAATTTATTTCGGATGACCTATGTTTGTTGTTGCTAAGTCTTATGGAACAAGAAATAAGAGTGTTGAGAACTGAATTGAGTTGGGCGGGGTGATGATGTGACTGGGCTTTAAGATATCGGTTTGTATGAGTGGGTTTCCGGTACACGGAATAGGAAAAACTGTGTGGTAAGTTTCAAAAAACTAAACTAAACTAAAAACTATTTCAAAGTGCACACTGGCATTCATCATAGATTTTAAAAATTTTAGTATCTGATGTAGGTGGTATCAGCAACTCAGAAATGAGTGATCCTTCTGAGTATACAAATAAAATTTTAAAAGAAGCAATAAGTAAGTAAGGCGACGCAATAACGGACTTTTTCTTTATCTCAAACAGGTCTAAAGTCACTGACCTTTTAAACGCCACTGTGAAGGTCGACGTGAATGTTGCGAATGCGTTGCTAAAAAGGAACGACAAATGGTTGGCTTTGTAGCATGCCTTGTAAGGGAGAAAGTGCTTGTCCTGCGATGCTATAGGTGTTAAGCCTATGGACATACCAGAAATAAATGTAAGGAAGAGCGATAGGAATGCTGGAGATGTGGCCAAGAAGGAATGCGCGCCCAAGATAAAGTGTTGCATGAACCACAGTGTAAAGGGTTATCTGAGTATGTCGAGAGACTGCCCTAAGTTCAGATACCTGGTCGACGAAGCCAGATGTTGCTCCGGAAGTGGGGCCTAAAGGGACGCGTATCTTCCTCTCGATGTGGAGGATACGAGCATTTTCCAGACCAATGTAGGTAGGACGAGACTATCACACGATTTAGCATTGGCTTGCGCCGCTGAGGGGAGATATGGTTTGCTCGAGAAATGAGAGACTAAATCTGGTCTGCTGCTATATTTCACCGAATCTAGTGGTAGGTGAGTACGAGAATAGCTTAAATGCAATTATGGAAGAGGTCAGGCGACTGAGTAATGAGTACGTGGTGCTCGGCGACTTTAACGCAAAATGTGTGGAATGGGGCTCGCCGATCACTGACACTCGGGGTTAAATATTAATGGAATCGATCAAGGCACTAGATGTAGTGGTTTTAAATAGAGGTTTTTAGCCAACTTTTGTAAGAGGCGAATGTATAAGAAAGAATGTGAATCGGGTGATAGTAGAATATTAAGAGAGGCCCTTGACTTAATCGGCCCTTCCATTCTGCCTGGTGTCACAGAGGAAAGGTTTTTAGTTGGACGCCGACCATCTCGGACTGGTGACGGGACAAAGGTTTGAATCCCTCGGGCCCTGACACAGCTTCTTTAGGATATTAAGAACTCAACCTATTACCTCAACCTATTACCTGTGTGATTCATAGGTGTCTGTATGCAGATTTTTCTTTTTGATCATGTAAAAAAACAGATCTAATGTTTAACAAGTAAACCTTTACTACACTAAGACAGTTTTTGACAAAAATATTATTGGTATGAAACAGTTCGGTGTCACCTTGATACACAAGACCTAGGTACACCGGAGACAAATAAGAGATCCACCAAGTGTTGACGGTCATAGTGTATAAAGCATGTCTACCGAAATCCTGAGGACTTGTGTCCATCATTTTGTGAAGTAGCTGAGACAGAGGGTTCATCCGTAGGAAGAACCACCGTGGACACAATCGTGAGAAGCACAGCGAGTTTCCTTAAAATTAAGATTTGGTATTTAAAAAGGTTACAATCTGATTATTAACTTATTAATAACTTAATTATTAACTTTAAATAAATATATTCTTGATATATTTATAAACCATTGGGGCACTAAATAAAAGATTTTGTTTTAATTCACAGTGACAAAACAAAGATTACTTTTCTTCTTGTGTTGATTAGAGATAATTGAATCATTATTACTAACTTTATTTCTTCTAAGGCAACCCACAGTAAATGAATAGTTTTTGTTTTAATATATTAAGGTATTTCTGTACCGTGTTATTTTCTGGATAACAGTGTGATTGTCTCAAAATGCACATCATTACTTACTGAATTCTTTAATTTTTTTATATTTTTATGTTGCAAACATATTTTCTTATTTTTCCGAGATGTCTTTGGCGAAATTCAATCTTTCTTAGTATTTTTCTTAAGGTGGCGTTTTATTATTAATCCTTCCGGTATTAGAATCATGTCGTGTTTTGATCTCAACGCCCAAAAAATTAGCGGTTATTTCTTAAAACGGTGACGATATTTAATTATATTTTAACAGAAAGGTATAAACTTGTATTAAAACCGGAATATACACATATCTTCATACTTTCCTGACAAAAAATAAAACAGATTCATGTTACTTGAACTTCATTTGGTGCAATACAATAACGTAAGTATGTACAAGCTCCTGGCCTATTTTTGTACGTCATAATAAAATACATTCTTACTATATTAAAAGCCCCATTTTCGCGATTATACCGGAATAATCGGTTATGAAAATATCATGGGAATTATTGCCGGCGGTATTTAGCACGTACGCTTATTCTGTTGATTTTCCAGCTCTTTTCTTTACATTGCCTTACCTCCACTAGTTACTTTATCACACCTCCACTTGGCATTTTCAGTTCATTTAAATAATATTCTCGGAATAATTTCACAATTTTCTCGGCATACAACATTACATCTGCGATAAATTGAAATTTGATAAACGGATTTCAGTTTCATTATAGGTGATGATTTTACAATCTTCATCTATTAATATATATAAATATATACATATTTATATATATATATATATATATATATATATATATATATATATATATATATTTATTTATATATATATATATATATATATATATATATATATATATGTAAATACTTTTTTCTTTTTGGGTGTGGTAGTCAATAAAAAATAGAGCTTTGCTAAGGCGTACTATTTATTCTGAAATCTAAAATATAAAATCTAAATTCTGAAATATAAAAGTTATAAAAACTTACCAGAAAGTAAGATTCATAGCATATAAAACACAACGTTAAATAACATAATGTGATCTGAATTACTGAAGGCATTAAAAATTTTAAAAACTTTAAAATAACTTAAAAATTAAAGAACATGTTACAAAGTTTAAAAAGTAAAAAATAAGACGACATGTTTGACAAAAAACAGTCGTCTTAGCAGGTTTGAATTCAGTCACATCTCACGAACAGAAAGAGGTAGTAGGAGGAACTATTGTTGTTTAAATAGTTCGATGTAACTACAAAAAACAAACTTTCAAACTGATGTCTAACAAAATGCCGTTTGTGATTTTAAGTACTACCAACCATGTTACCAACTTAAAAATGAGAGGGAAATTTAAAAAAAGTTTATTATGTCAAACAATAAAAAGAAAATAGTATTTAGTAAGTAGGTTTAGAAAAAACAAACAACCAAAACAAAATGAACATCTGAATAATAACTGAAGTTAATCATGATAATTATAGCAATTAATAATGGAATTTAAGAAATATGAAACACTCTGAGATGCAAAAAACCCTAGTCAAAAGTCAAAATAAAATTGTAAATTTTGCTAAGATTCTGGATCTCAGATCTTTTATTCAGATTGTTGTTATCACTCCTGCTGATATGTACCATTTCTAAGAATGTTCTCTTAAATTTATTTTTCTCTCTGGCTAATATTTTTACATTGTTGAAATCTATCTTATGGTCTAGATCGATAGTGTGTTCTGCCAAAGCACAAGTGGGTTTATTTAGTCTACAGTCACTCTTATGAGAAATGATACGACTAGATAGATTTCTTCCAGTTTCACCAATGTACGTGGATGGACATTCAGTACATTGAATGCAATAAACAACATCTCTTGACTCTAAAGTAGTTAGGGGTTGTTTTATTCTGCTATATAGCTGACGTATGGTTTTGATGTTCTTGTTAGCTATTTTGATGTTCTTAAATTCTTTGAAAATTTTAGTAAGTTCTACGGTTAGTTTTGGAATATACGGAAGGGAATAAAAATACACACTTGTTTGAGAAGAATTGTTTTGTGCTGAGGGCACTGATTGAGAATTAGTGAGAATGTTATTTCTGTTAACAAATGGAACATTAAAAATTAATTTATTAAAATTCATATCTTAGAGGATATGAATTTTCAACAAAAAGACACTGATTAATAAATATATGACATAACTACTGATCCTTTCAAATATTCAAAGAAGAAGAATAACATGTGACGTTTATAACGTTAGAACTTTCAGGTAGCGTATGATATTGTTGACAGATCTTAATTATATTTAGCTATGATTGAGTTTGGAATACCATTAGGAACAATGAGGAAAGTCAAATGTATGGTGCGGGTACAAGGGGATGTTTTAAAAACATTTAAACCTACAAGAGGACTCATACAATTTGTACAACAATAATATATTCTACTGATAATATCGTGACAATTCAAAGAAGCATAAATAAAGCAACAACCACAAAACTAAATTTTTTTTTATACATAAATTATGCCTTTACGATTAGATCCAGAAAAGGTATCTCTTTATAAATCAGACTAGAAGACTACGTGATTACTTTCCTTTAAAATTTACCAGCATTCTGATATATTCTTATCTTTCGTTATCATCAGTATGACATGGTCTCGTGTATCTTTTCTCACAATTTAGTGCCTGCCTATTTTCTCACCTCATAAATAATCGTTTTTCTCTAGCTGGTTTTTATAATAAGTTATTAAGTTTTAAAGTTGTTCTTAAGATTTCTTTAAGTCATGTTACGTTTTTTTTTTACTCTTATATTAGCTAAAATATATTTATATTGAGAATCTCAATCTTGGAAATATCAGAAATAAAAATAATAAATCAGTATTGTTCAAACTTATTTTATGGTATTTTTATTTGAATATAAAAAAATATGCTGTAATAATTTTAAATATTATTAATTTTAATATTAAATATGAATAAATATACATTATTACTAATATAATTTTCCTGTGATCGTCGCCAACAACAATCAAACAGTGGTATTTACTCGATAATAATTCCAACCAATATTGATTACCTAATTGAATTTATTTACAAGCCACATACAAAATATGCAACGGGAAACCAAAATTCCTAATAAGTGGACAATAAAGATTTTCAGAATGGTATAAAAAGACTGGTTGGCTGAAATTCATCATATTGATAAATCAGTAAGCATACTAGTTTATCATGAATATCGCAATTGCCTTGTTCCTGTGCGTATTGGTAGCCAATGTGTTGGCAGCTCCGTCGCCTATAGAAGAAGTTGAAGAAAATGGTAAGCCAATTTTTGTGATTATTGTTAATATACTTTGTTACTATATATTTATGCATATTATTTACAAGGGTGTATTTATGAGAAGAATCCGTTAGAATGATAGCCATCATATGAAATTATTTTGTCTACTGCTCTTGGGTATATTCATAATTACTATTATTAATATATAATATTTTTTACTTATATTACAAACAATTATATCAAAATTAACCTGTAACTTTGAATAAATATGAATTGTCTAGTTTAATATTCATATTTGAACAATTTGTTAAAATAGTTGTAGGAATAGCATTACCGTTTTAACAAATATTTGCAATTATTTGAAGAAATAATTACGTAATGTGTTTTTATTTCTGATATAGGATATCTTTTAGCTGTTTATTGTTATTGTTTATTGGGTAATCTATGTAGCCCTCAGTTACTACTAATATTTTTCAACCAACTTCCATCTCTCCAAAGTCATAACTTAACGTCCTGCATCAACATATTGAAATGCCCTCCTTTTATTTTACCTTATTTAGATTAAATAAGGTCGGAGATAGCCCCTTTGTTATTGGAAATATTTCAGATATAAAGTTTTCTTATTTAACGACACTTTGTACATTTTTGCACAGTGCATTTTTGTACATATTAGCGATAACATCCACATACTCTATACTGAGACCTACTTTCGTCAATGTAAACAGTTTTTTTAAAGGTACCGTATCGTATGCCTTCTCTAAATATACAAACAGGAGGTGGGTAGATAGCTTTCTTGCCTTTTGTTTTTTGATTACCTACTGCAGAACAAATATACTATCAGTGCACGATCTTCCTGCATGAAATCCATTTTTTTGTTCTATGTTTTCGTATTCTGATTCTTCTTTCTTTTATTATTCGACCGTACAACCTCCTCACTGAGCTGATAACAGTTATTCCTCTATAATTAGGGCATTTGAGTTTATCTTCTTTCTTGAATATTCAGCTGATGTATCGAACATTCCAATCATCAGGGATATTTTGTCCTTTTAAGCATTTGTTAAATAGTTGAACCAACATCTCATGTAATATTTTTGTTCCATACTTTATTAACTCAATTGCGATGTGTCATCGTCAAGCGTCAATGTGCTTTGAGGGCATCGCTTACCTTTTTGGTTATTATCTCTTCCAGTTCGATGTCTTGGAATTTACATTTATCCTCAGTCAGTAGGACCTTGTAATGGTGTTTCCACTGTTTCAGATCTATTAACTGTAAGTTAGATTTTTCCTTTCCTTCCCTCCAGAGAGTCTTTATCACCTTTCTCGCTTGCTGAATCTTCCTGATTAGCTGTAATTATTTTTGGACGTCCTTGATCTTGCTTTGGATGGAATTTCTTTTTGATAACTTAAACTACACATTTTGTACTTTTTAAATTGTCTAGTAAATATTACTAAATAGTCAACTTTTACAACCATAATAAAGACAAAATTTTTAGGACATGTCCGAGTAAAGCGATTCACCTGCGACGTAATTGGATCCATTTCATATGCCAAGTTTAAACTGAATGACGCTGCCTGTGCTGCTCACTGCAGACTCAAGCATAGACCAGGAGGATGGTGTGACCAGAGAAAGGAGTGTCATTGCAGATAAATGTCTAATAAGTCCATAGCATTTTATATTTCCTTATTTATTACTTTTTAGTAGATGTTTCTAATAAAAAATTATAAACGAACTTATTGTTTCATTGTCATTTTTAAATAAAGACCCAAAATAGGTCAACATTTTTTGGTCAAAAATACGGTTTTAAAAATAACCTAGTCTTGACAGGACATAGAATTTTTCTAACATGTTTTACAAATATTTGTATCCATAGTTTTTTATAGTACTTTAATTTATATTTTAAAGTGTTTGTATTAAACACGAGTATTAAAGATAAAATATATACAATAATAATCAAACTAAAGAAACAACAACTGGTTGGAAAAAACGTCAAATACCTGTCAAAGCTAGTATTTGTAAGCTGATTTTGCTAACATTGACTTCTCTGTTTAATAGATTGTATCAGAATCCAAAAAAGAAGGCATTTACCCCAGCGAAAAACCGCAGCTGGTATGCTTCGCCCTTCTTTATTAGACTCAATAACACGCTCATATTTCTCTCTCGCGCAATTTTAATTGCTTCTTTACTACTTCTTTTTTTAAACTTTAAGTTCTGGCACGAGTATTTTATGAACGGTTTATTGCAGACAATACTATATCGTAGCGTTTGTTTATTAAATAATCCTCATTTTGATGTGTATTTTGATTGGTAAACACATCTGTGCAGTCACCTATATTTGCTTACCTGTTTATACCTGCTTGCCCGGTAGCCATGAACGTAATTACGTTACAGACCCATTTTATATGTTTTAAACTTTTAGTTTCAATAAAATTTGATTCCTGATTTAATTTGATATATTTTAATAGTTGCAGGCAATATATGCAAGATGTGTTTGTCTATACGTTTGTCTATAATTCAATCCACGGATCTCTTGTCCCGTGGTATATTTAAACCAAAAACAATTTTTTTTTTGTTTCGGGGCATGACTGATTTATACATCATAGTTTTCGTTTCCATTGTACGGTATTTATTTTGTGATATTAAGTTTTTAAGACATCATAATGCTTTGGTCACCTCATTAAGTAATTTTTAAATTTTTCTTTAATTTTGCGTTGCTCCACAATTTGATTCTCAAGTATTTCGTTTTCATCATGTCATTGTGTTCTATTATTTTGTTGTTAACAACTAGTTGTTTTTTAATTACATTTACGTGCTCGACAACTATGGTCAAACACGAAGTATAATAGCAATCGTAAGTTATGTCAAATTAAAATATTTTGGGTTTTATGGTACAATAATATTTTTCTCAAAAACAGAAGAACTCTGTTTGCCTGGTTGGGATGACTTAGAATATCGCTTAGCTGCGGTTGGAGTTTAAGATGTCCTCTTACTTTACTGTATTGATGACATTCGGTAAGAAAGTGTTTCACTGTTAGTGGGCACTGGCATGTTTGAAAGAAAGGCCGGACATTCATAATATCATCAGGAAGCTGTGTGCTAGTTTGGTGTGTATATTTGTGTGGTTATACAGTTGGGGCTGGATTGCACGTAACGATGTATTTAGGTAGCTGTAGTGGGTTTTAATGAATCTTTTATACCTTTTAATTAAAAAAGAGATTGGAGATTTTAAGGTTTCTCGTTGCCATATGTTTGTTTAATTTTTTTTTCCAAATTTGGCTTGGGCTAGTATTTTTACATATAGCGATCACCATGAAGTTTTCTTACATAATTTAATAGAGTGTCTGCATTTGGCACGAAACGCGAAGTATAATAGCAATCGTAAGTTATGTCAAATTAAAATATTTTGGGTTTTATGGTACAATAATATTTTTCTTAAAAACAGACGAACTCTGTTTGCCTGGTTGGGATGACTTAGAATATCGCTTAGCTGCGGTTGGAGTTTAAGATGTCCTCTTACTTTACTGTATTGATGACATTCGGTAAGAAAGTGTTTCACTGTTAGTGGGCACTGGCATGTTTGAAAGAAAGGCCGGACATTCATAATATCATCAGGAAGCTGTGTGCTAGTTTGGTGTGAATATTTGTGTGGTTATACAGTTGGGGCTGGATTGCACGTAACGATGTATTTAGGTAGCTGTAGTGGGTTTTAATGAATCTTTTATACCTTTTAATTAAAAAAGAGATTGGAGATTTTAAGGTTTCTCGTTGCCATATGTTTGTTTAATTTTTTTTTCCAAATTTGGCTTGGGCTAGTATTTTTACTTATAGCGATCACCATGAAGTTTTCTTACATAATTTAACAGAGTGTCTGCATTTGGCACTTTTTGGCACAAAATTTTAGGAGCAAATTTTTGCTGCCGAGAGTCTTTGCAAGAGGACTTCCAGCATATGGCACGTTTTCGTTTAGCTGAAGCGACTAATTTTTCGATATGTGCCTCAACTGCAATGTGATTGGAGTTTTTGAATTGAGTGATGTCCTTTTCAGTTGCACTAATATAAGTAGACCAATTACATTTTTTTAGCGCCAAAATCTTATATTTGTTGTAAATGTATATGAGTTAGTTATAAAGATTGGAAAATGATTGCTATCGTGCAGATCATCAGATGTAACTCTTGTTAATGTCAGAGGTAAAAGCTTAAAAATATTAAAACAAGTATGAAAACCAGTGTTTAACAGACATAGACCGTAGGTACTAACATTTTCGACAATTTTACCTCTACAATATGTGTGATTGAAACCCTTTACCACATTGAAATCCCCGACAAGTGTGTAAGAGCTAGGTACTTCAAGTATTGGCTTTAGCAGTCCTTTTTTTAAGAGTGTAGTTGAAACGAACGTATAAATTATAGACTATGAGTTTATTTGGACACCAACAAGTTAGCCATAGCTATGGCTTTTAAATTAGAAAAACGTAAAAGGTGTTAGATGAGAAAGAGTGTTAGAAGAAAAAGATGAGAAAATATCGGAAGAAATAAAAAAAGAAGTGGCTTAACTGGCCGTTATGCAATCGGTCCTAATATAGTACCCCTCGAAGTGTTTTAAATGAGGGAGTTTAGAATTGTTTGTATTGGTTTCTTGCAGACATATAATGTCTGGTTTAAATTGTAATGTTAGATGTTGGATTCTCTCCAACCAAAGCAAGAATACGAAAATAAGACAAAATATGAAGTAAAATTATACAGAGAGAACAAACTAAGAATAAATGCAAGAAAATAAAAGGGATTTCTATTCAGCGGAGGTAGGCTGTTGTTTTAACTTTTTTAAGATGCTAGTCGTGCGGTTTTTTAGTAATCTTTCCTTTGTACCTAAATAAATATATAAATATTTAATAAGTCGTTTTAAATACCATACCATTTGAATACCATCCATGTTTTTCGGCAAAAAAAATTTTGAGCTTCTTGTTGTTGGGTGGGACACAAAAAATAGTTTTTATGAAAAGCAATAGGTTGAGTGGGATTGAGTGAAAATTACCTGGATTATCTTTGAAAACCGTTTCTATAGTAAAAATACAATTAGGTTTCATTAAATAATCCGATCAAAGATTAGATTTGGAACTTTTTAAGGCTGGTTTAATAGGACTGTCACTTAAAGTGTCTTATTGATGGTCCTACTGTCAATATGGGCTTTAAATTAGTATAAGAAGGGGTGGATAAGTTGATTATGGTAGCTGGGATGGGTGTGACGTTAACGGGGATGGACTCCATTTTTGAAAATGGAAGTGCTTTTGATGAAGTTAAAAACTCAGCTGAAAATGAAGAAGAAGGAGAAGCATTGGCTGCAATAGATGTATGGTCTGGTACAGGCGCAAGACTTCGCAGTATACCCCGTAAGATTACAAAGACAAAACTCTAGTCTGTCAGTGGAATAAAATATTCTAAAACATGAATTTTCATGCTTAATTAGCAAGGAAGATTGCCCGTCAAAGTTCTTCTTGTCAGGGATTGCAAATGTTACTCTACCTTAGGATATGTGTATATTGATCGTCTCATGTTTCGCATTTTACAAAATAACAGGTGCTATTAGCTGTAAGCTAATATCTTTTAGGGACTGTTCGATTAGTGGATGCGGGATAAAGGACACATTTGAAATAAGGATTCTTTTGGCAGGAGAAATAAGCTTTTTAATAGGTATGACGGTAGAATTAATTCTGACATGCGATGTATTTTTAATAGTTGATCAACGATGTCGGTAGATGTGAGAAAAATGCAGATTCGATTATTCGAAATAGGTATGGATTTTTTTTTGTTATTATTATATTGCATGTTTACAATCTATTTTATATACAGGGAAATAAGTAAATATATATATATATATATATATATATATATATATATATATGTATATGTATATGTATAGATATAAACTCCATTTTTTTATTTGGACTTAATACTTCTGCTAAGCTTACCATATTCAAATTTTATTTGTGGCAACTGGTGTACGAAGTATTATTGGTGTCTTATATAGTCTTATAAAGAAAACGTAGTATATCCTTTGGAGAAAGAGGTAAAGCGTTGTAACTCCTTCAGCTGTAGGATTTGTTTATTGGTAGCGCTATTTTGCGTGCCGTAAACAGCATTATCTCCACACAAGTGTTAGTTATTTTGATTGACAGTATAATTGATAGTAACAAAAAATAAAAGCAAAAATGAAGTTTAACGACTCGAAAATTTTTCGAGACGATTTCGAGATATTTAAGAAACATGTGCAGTTGTGGAAAAAGTGAAATCTGAAAACTTTTAATGTAGACGGTAATTAGAAGTAAACGATGAATAACAATATATTTAACTTAACAAAAACTTGAATAAAAATAAATAGGCAACTGATAACCAAATTAAAAAGAAAAGGCGTTATAATAAACCAGACACTTGAAAAGTAACAAAAAAAGTAGAGGCAACATAAGCAGGATAGGAACACATTAATAAATCAGGTAAAAGTATAAAAGCTAAAGCAATGCTGTATTTGTCAACTAAAATATTCAAACAAAAATAGCAGAAGCTTAAATGCAGCAAACTTTTGAGAACTATTGATGTAACACAAAAAATTTGGAATTACAGCTTTAATCAATTTGTGCGGTCGCATATCACCCTAAAACGTGTAATAAGTACGTCGTAGATCTAAAAACCATTCTAAAAAGCCTAGAGATGTCAGCATTTCTTATAATTTTGACTTAAAGTTTCATAAAGTTATAAAAATAATTGACGTATCTAAAAATTATTTTTTAACATTCTAAATGGGTGTGTGGAAGGCATGAACGATTTGACAAAACACCTGAAGCAGTTTTGAATCGAGTACGAGAACACATTCAGTCGTTTCCGTACTACGACATTCATTATTCTCGATAAAAAACTGCAAAAAATATCTTGGACCGAAAGTACGCCGTGAAAAAATGTATAAATTATATACCTTAAAGTGTGAGGAATAAAGTATTTCAAAGAATGAAACTATTAAATTATGACTGTATAAAAAAATTGAGCTGCATCTGGCTTTTGACTATTTGCCCTAGTTTAGAAGTAGATGACAATAAATATTTACTAAGAAGACACAATAATTTAGAAGCTAACCAAAAAGACACTATAATTGAAAGATCTGGTAAAAAAACAGCCAACAATGCAGATCGTAATGCTTTGGACTTGGCAGCAATTAATCAGTACCGTAGGTGTTCACGTGATTAAAATAGACAAGTACGACAAAATTTTAAACTACTTTGCGCTTAATTTTAATCCCCGTTTATTAGTAAAAAAAAACAACTAAAAATTATAATTTTTTGATTTCAAACATACTCAAATTCCGTGAAAAAAAAAACACACTGACTATAATTTTTATAAGACTTTTAAAGAAATTAGACTCAAAGAATTTTAATTGGCTAGAAGATACCACTGCCACCAATCTTTCAGAACAGTTACCACTACGTTATGGAAAACCGAAAGCTATAACACAAAAGAATAATGATCAATTACTAATACCTATACATTGGATCCGCAGTCAGTTTCATGAGTTTTATCAAAATTTAGTTGTCACCAGACAAAATGTTAATCATATCAATAATGAATATATCTGTACCCCGGAGGTAAAAGACACTTTGTCCATTTTGATCAAAATTGGGATTATTGCACTTTTGAATATAACTTTTCTGGTTCCACACAGAGATAAACCATATTATCTCCAGAGACAATTTTACAGCAAGTTACAGACTTTTTTATAAACACAAAGTCCACTTCCAGTCAGAGGTAAACAACACCATGTAGACTTGATGTTGCTTACCTCTACTAAATGTGTGCACTGTTATTTGCTATCCGGACATAGTGTTATGTACTCTGGTACCTGGTAGAATTGTCATGAACTAAAATAATTGTTATTTAACATCTATTCGGAGTTCATAATGCGCAGAGTTTTGGATGGTTGGGAGGGAGGATAAACCTAGGTGGTGTTAAGATATCTAACTTGCGTTTCGCAGACGACACTACACTTCTAGCCTCTACTCCAGAAGAAATTACTAAATTATTAAAAAAACTCGAGGTAGAAAGTGCTAAATTTGGACTCATGATTAACTACAACAAAACCAAAATCATGGTTATTGATCGCCAATAACAGTTTACTGAAACCCAAACTATTGCGGGATGCGAGGTAGTCTCATCTATGATATATCTTGGAGCTCTAGTTAACAACACAGGCAGTTGTGAATCCGAAATTAGAAGACGCATTCAACTAGCAAGAGCAGCAATGAGTGAACTAAACGGGGTCTGGCGTGATCGTCACATTACTATGACAAACAAAAAGAGACTCGTTTCAACTCTGGTCTTTTCCATATTTTACTATGCATGCGAGACATGGACAGTCAAAGAATCAGATCGACGACGTATAGACGCCTTTTACAAATATCTCGGTTCTGGATGAAATTAAACCGGATCAGCGTCTCTCTAGTACCGTTTACTCTAGAATTTTAAAGTTCTTTGGCCATATCCATCGAAGTGATCACAAAATGGAGCGGTTGGTGGTCCAAGGAAGGCCTCAGACTCAACGCCAACGCGGAAGATCTCCACAGCGATGGGCGGACATTACTAAAAAGCTTCTCAATAAACAGTATACTGAGGCAATACATATAACTGATGACGGCGACCAGTGGAGAAATATTATCAATAAAACTGTCCGAGCTGCTGAAGCCCAATTATGAACCACAACACATCTACTAAGATGTTAATGACTGTGATGATGATGAAAATAATTGTTATTAAAATAATTGTTAACTAAATTAATTATTAAAAGATTTACAATACATTAAAAACTCGATCCGAACCCTCGTGGAAAGAGAGTACTACAATTACTGTCATATAATATTCCTAATGAAAAACACCTACAGATAAGCTATTGTTTAATAACACTGATTTATTATTTTGTTAACCTCAAATATTTAGTATTGTATACTTTTTTGACGGATGGATATTGACGATGATAATAATTTGTTTGGAGATGATGATAAAGTCTATGAGCGTCAAAGTGGTGAAAACACAAAATCGGACGACAATGATGTGAGTATACATAGGTCCACCAGCGAAAACAAAGGTAAAAGAGAAAAGTATTACTACTCCTACGACTAGTGGGGCAATAACAAAAAATGTTTTTAAGGACGATTTATCCCTTAGCAGTGATGTAGGCAATTCCAATTATTAATATAATAAAGTTACCATGAAATGCTATGAAAGGTTGCTAGAATATGAAAGCTCATACTGGACTGATACACACGTTTCAAATGTTAAAATGCAATCTATCTTCTCATATGTCGAAATCCAACCTACTCTTTGATCAAGAAAAAGGGACACAAACTCTACCAAATCTAAAAATAATACACTACAATCTTACAGTAAAGAGTCAGCGATTGAAGGTGTGCAAGGTTATGTTTTTAAACACACTTTGTATATCTAATTTAGTGTTGTAGTAAATATGTTTAAAAAAATTGAACCAGGAAGTTTAATAAAAGCTGATCAAAGAGGTAGACACACGCCAATCAATAAAAATCTTACCGAAACCGTAAATAGTATACATCAACATATTAATTCGTTCTCAAATTGCGAGAGTCATTATTCCAGAGAAAGGAGCAAGAGAAATTATTTGCGCACAGAACTTACAATAAACAGATGTTATTACTGTACCTCCATTGATGAATGCAATAATTACTGTACCTCCATTGATGAATGCAATAAAAGACATGTGAATCCAAAGCGAAGAACAAAAAAGTGGTTGCACGCAGATATTTTTATTAAATACTTTATGTTGTTGTTATAACCACCAGAAATAGACACTTGTGATACATGCAGTACAGTCACTTCTCAATTGAAGAGAATCTTATGAACTAACTAGTGTACAGGCTGATTATGATGCTGACCTAATTGAATCTAAAACTCGGTATAACTTAAAGTAATTGAACTTTATAATGGCTAAAGAGTCACCAAAACACAAAGTACTATCTGGTGATTTGCAAAACTGTTTGCCTTTGCCACTTACAAACAATTGTATTAGTTTTTACAAAAATAAGCTTTGGACATTAAATTTTACATTATATGATGCCAGTAATTTTCCTGTACAATGTTCTGTACAATGTAGAGGTCATAACTCTTTAGACCGATAACTGCTATGGACAAAATAAAAACATTATAATGTGCTATATTTGTATACTTTATACAAAACCTCAAATAATGATGATCATTTAAAAGTTTTTACAGAAAGGGTACATACATGGAAGCAGACAGTGTTCATGCTTTGATCGAGAGAAATACACAACATGGACCTTGCAGATTTCAAAAACTTCAAACCGTTGTTCGATAAGAAACTGTCACAAAAAGAATGTGCCTAAACTACTGTCAACATGTGCTTTTCTACAAGTCCAACAAGAACACATTGGAAAGCTCTTTTATAAGACCGATTATATTAATTAAAATTTGTTATAAAGTGGACTTTACGAGGTATCGAACACAGCAAGTAACGTTTCCAGCCCAAGTCTCAGTAATCCCATTTCCAATTACAAAACAAAAGTGCAATGACTTAATTGCACTATTGCTTTGTGTTCTGTAGGCTTATCATGAATTTTATCAAAATTTAACACATACCATTGTAACCACAAACGACTACCCCAAGAAGATAAAGATGATATGGAGCCTCTAACACTTTTGAGATTTGTCGTCTATAATTTTACTTAATTATTATAACATTTTAATAGTTGTCTCTAATAAAATAATGGTATAGTTTAATGTGTTTTTCTTATTTATTTCGTAGAAATGTTACAATTTAATGTCAAATTATTTAAAAAAAGTTGTTAGAGTTATACAACACTATGTCCAACTACGCATTTTTTTAAAAAAATTATAATATGAACGGTAAACTTCAGTTATATAAGACTTCATGGAAAGAAAAACGATTATATACACAACAATAATAATATATTAATCTTGGTTAAATATAAGAAGCATTTGAGTATTTACTGATTACAAATTAAAAAAATGTTAAAAATGCTCACCTGAAAAGGTAAGAAAATGGACATAGTGTCCTTTACCTCCGGGGTAGGTACAGATATGTTTTTATCAGTTTTTGTGTTTTTATTTACGCTTACATAGGTACTTACTATTTAGACTTTGAAAAACAAAAGCAAATGTCGAGCACAATTTTATTAATCAAATCTTGCCTAATTACTTTTGCTTTCTAAAGCACCATCAGGGGCATTTCGTCAAATTTGGGCTATCCAATAAGCACAGAATGTAATAAACATAAAATTAAACATAAATTGTACATAACACTACACTAAACTTGACAAACAGTTTAAAATTTTGTAAAGATTTATCGACGCTACATTCTTGACGGCAACAGAAGAGAGAAGTTCTCTCATTAAATCTTTTTTTTTTTAAGTAAAATTATACTGCAAATAATCTGAATTTAGTAAAAACATTTTTTATGACTGGTTTAGAGCTTTATGTTTAACTATATATTGGAATTATTGCAAAACAAGTATTCTAAGTGTACGTTAAAAGTGAAGATAAAACGGGTTCCTGATGGACCCCTGTTGGTTTATATGAAGTTTCGTCTTAATTTGTTGTGATTATTGTGTAATGTTGTTGTGATATTGTTTCTTAAAGTTTTATTACTTATTTGTATATGTTGCTTTTGGAAATGACAGGCAATGACAACTGGAAAAGGCAAAAGTTTAATTTGTTGGTAATAACCGAAGATAACATCCAAGGACTTAGGGACTCTGTTGAAACGGATTCGTCAGAAGGTGATTATAGCAGTGATGATCCACACATCGACAATCATTATCCGTGAAATGCAAAAAGGTGAAACAAGCGACTACTTTATTTAAAACGTGAACATGTCCCTGAATATCAGTGATATAGAAGCTGACGAATGTGTCGTATCTTTAGAAAAGGAGAAGGCTAGGCCGTCTACATATATGAAAGCAATTTCATTTACTTCAGCCACCGATGCCACACGTATTGCTATTAGTTTTAAGGCAACAATACGACCCCGTTTGCCATTACCTATAATAAAAGGTTTTGGTCTTTTGCTCACGCCTTCGATTGGTGGTTTTACTGGAAGCGTAATAATTATATATTTATGCTTTATTAATACTGTTCTATTTTTATTCTCATTTCAGCTATTCAGAATATTAAAAAACGGAACACTTTACCAAGATAACGTAGTGTAAGTAATCAATGCGCTTGCATGTAAACGAAGTAGCTTTCCAAGGATATGCGTGGTTGCTATCGTCAATAAAAGAACTAAAATAAGAATAGAACTCTTTAATATTATAATTATAATAATAAAACGGTGCTGTGTTAGTTTATTTACATGCAAGAGGAATCTATAGCCTTGGTACAATACGAAAAAATAGAATCCCAAACTGTAAGCTTTCGTTGGATAAGGATATCAAGGATGAAGAAAGAGGATATTCTGTTGAATATGTTGGATCTATGTACTGTGTTGATTTCTGTACAATTTTATGGAAATATACCAAGAACGTGCGGCTGACATCGACTAAGGTTGGCATTGAGCCCTTTTTGAGAGCAAATCCAAATCAACATATTAAAAAAGTATCGCGATATGATCGAAAGAAAAAGAAATACATCGAAGTGAACTATCCGCAGATCATTCGCGAATAGAACAAACAGATGGGAGAAGTCCATCTGATGGATGGATTGATAAGTCGCTACCCTATTAGAGCAAAGACACCAAGTACAATGTTTCGAGTTTTCGACCACTTGATCGATATGATTGCAACAAACGCTTATATGCGATTGTACCGTCGCATACATGCTAAAAAATTTAATGATTCGGGCAATATTTCAGCAGAACATGAAAAGTTGTTGCAGCTACCAGAATTCAGAGAACAAATTGCTGCTGCTTTCGTTGTATTCAGTGGAAAATGTGTATTTGGCCGACCTTCAACATCAAAATCGAGCTTACCGCAACCAAATACTTCTGGCATTGGAAAAAAAGCAAAATTATTGATGACATTCGCTTTGATGGTATTGATTACTTTCCACTTTGGCTCAACAAAGAAAGTGGTAAGAATTAAACTTTGCAAAGTATCGAAAACTCTTCAAAAAAATTTACAACTGAAAAGAATAATTTTAATATAATAATCTTGCCAGTTAGAGTGTTAAATTAAGTGTAATTGGCGTACAATCAAACAATAAGTTTATTTATTATTTTTTATTGGAAACATATATTAAACAGTAAGAAAGACAAAAATCAGGAAATATGGGACACTACGGACTTATTAGACATTTATCTGCAATGGCACTGCTTTCTGTCGTCACACCATCCTCCTGGTCTGTGCTTGACTCTGCAGTGAGCAGCACAGGCAGCGTCATTCAGTTTAAACTTGGCATATGAAATGGATCCAATTACGTCACAGGTGAATCGCTTTACGCGGACATGCCCTAAAAATCATATATTTATTATGGTTGTAAAAGTTGACCATAGTAATAAAAAAATTGCACATAATTTACCTTACAAAAGATATGCAACAATAATACGATGGAAGTGAATACGGATTAAAAAGTACAAAACGTGTAGTTTGAGTTATCAAAAAGCAGAAATAGGTCAGTTTTGTAAAAGTTAAAAAGAGTACAAAGAATAAAAATGTTAAAATAGCATTGTAGTAGATTATATTTATTTAACTTTAGGTAATATTATTTAATCGGTTTGTTCTAAGCAATAAATGACACAGTTGAATTACCGACTAAGGCACAATGCGAACACTTTAAAGGTTGTACATAAATTCAACAGATATTCGTTTTAAAGTGTGTTAATTGAATATGAGTTGAAGCGTATAAATACGAGTATACCCGAAAACCAAGACTGACATTTCATACAGCTCGAACAGCAGTAATTTTAAATCAGTTAACATAGGGTTTTAGAATTATAATATATATATATATATATATATATATATATATATATATATATATATATATATATATATCCTATTGAAACATCAAGACGAAGCAGAACTAATCTGACTTGACAATGGCAAGTGTGATCTTGCCGAAACGTTGTCAAAACAATGGTTTTTCTAAAAACCAAAATTACCTAACGCGGAGTCAAACCCGGAAAACAACTGAAATCACATATAGCTCTATCAATCTACATATATATTGTTTGTACTATTAAAGGGAAAATAATATAATATGTATTAATAATAGTATATACTCAAGAGTTGTAGAAAAAATATTTTCATATAAAGATATAAAGGCTATCATTCTGATGAATTCCTCTCATAAATAGCACCCTTTACATAATATCCATAAATATATGTTTATAAATATAATATTATCTATGATTAACAAAATATATTGACAATAATGATAAAATTTGACTTACCATTTTCTTCAACTTCTTCTATAGGTGAAGGAGCGGCCAACACATTGGCTACCAATACACACAGGAACAATGCAATTGCGATATTCATGATAAACTAGTATTCTTACTGATGTATGAATATGATGAATTTCAGTCAACCAGTCTTTTTATATCATTCTGAAAATCTTTATTGGCCACCTAATGGGAAATTTGGTTTCCCGTTGCATATTTTATATGTGGCTTGTTAATAAATTCCAACCAATCAAAATTGGTTGGAATTATTTATCGAGTAAATACCATTGTTTGATTGTTGTTGGCGACGATCACAGGGAAATTATATTAGTAATAATGTGTATTTATTTGTATTTATTATTAAAATTATTATTATTGGAAATTATTAAAATAGCATATTTTTTCATATTCAAATAAAATTACTATAAAATAAGTTAGAAGTTTACGTGATTTATTATTGTTATTTCTAATATTTCGAAGATTGAGATTCTCAATATAATTTTATTTTATCTCATATGAGGACGTAAACTTTGATTAATTATTAACAAAGTTAACA
Organism: Diabrotica balteata; assembly: GCA_918026665.1. Taxonomy (NCBI): domain Eukaryota; kingdom Metazoa; phylum Arthropoda; class Insecta; order Coleoptera; family Chrysomelidae; genus Diabrotica; species Diabrotica balteata. The sequence goes on from OU898278.1 coordinate 59,515,459, forward strand.
ATATATAAAGGGTTTTTACCCTCATCTTTAGTTGCTTTCCTCTTGTATACCTAGTAACTGCACTGCTGATGGTTTTTTTAGTTCGAAACCGTTTTGTGCTGTAACCCAAAAGTGCAGTTTTAGACCATAATGTGGCGACTGCCCAAAAACTTACATCGGTCAAACTGGTAGAAACTTTAACAAATGAATAGCAGAACATAAAAGGGCTTTCAATAATAGAAAAACAGATTCTACATACACACTTCACCTTCTGGATCCCAATCATTCTTTTAACGACGAATTTAAAATTCTTCACATTCAAAATAAAGGCCTTAAGCTATCCTTGTTAGAATCTATGGAAAACAACAAATTAAAAAAATACAGATATAATTCTGAATGACCAACTTGAAACAAACAGTTCTCCCCTCCTCAACATATTTTTTTAGAGACTTGAGAAAGGCAAGATCACTTGAGAAAGGCAATCGGCCGAAACAGCTGTAGTGATAAGAGTTAAAATAATTTTTTGTGAAAGTTTGAAAACAAAGTTTTCAGTGTTTTATTGTTACATAAATAATATTTTTTGATTTTAAAACACTTTTTTTATGTAGCGCAATTATAAAAATTCATTGTTATAAAAGGTATTTAACTAAAATTAATTTTATTGGTTATTTTTCTGCTACAAGACTGCTTTTCTTCTTATCCCATTAGCGCCCAAGTTTTTTTTTTGAAAATCTTTACTTTTAGGGTGAATTAGATGAAAATGTTAATAATTTAATCCAAAAAAATAAGTTTTTGGGTTTCATGTTTTTTTTTAAATTACATGGTGTTACCATATGGTAACGCTGGGCGCTTAAGGAATTTTTAAGATAGTTGAAATAAAAATTTTTAATTTTTTTTTAAATATTTATTTGAGAATATTTTTATCGTCTGGTGTGGTATCCTATAAAACAATTAACACACAAACCAACGTTGCATTTTTGGCACATTGTTCGTCCAGATATTGTACATCCTTCACCAGCACATCGCCTTCTACTGCTTGGTGTAACGAAATGATCGATGCGATGAAAACGAAGATCTGGCAAGTTCTGTCTATGTAGACTAGGTCTTCTTGTATATAAGGGAGGACTTCCATATCTTGCGAGAAGAACTTGGGCCAATTCTCTCCTAAACGATAGCAAGGATATATCTTTTTTATTTTTTTATATAAATGCCATGAATTATGGACTGCAACATCCAACAACCATGTTACAATTGGCCAGTACCATTTTTTCCTGCGAATTGCTACTCGGTAGGTTGAAACACCTTGATCCATCAAGTCGGTACCCCCCATATTTTTATTGTATTCAGCAATACAGTGAGGCCGACTTACTTGAATATGGCGTTTTTCTTCATGAGAAAATCTTTTTACCGTGCCCAATACTGAACCACCACAACTCGTAGATGCCATTGTGACAACAGAGTTATCTTTCCATCGCACCAGTAAGATACCGCTGTTTTTTTCTATTGTATGTTGTGAATAGCCACGTTTTCTTTTAGAAAACTTCTTCTTTTTTTCAAGGGACAGCTAGATGGAGTTCTGTTTTCTCTAATTGTTCCAATTGTGCCGTACCCCAAAAATCGTAGGTAACTAAATAAACTAAATCCTGAAAATAGGTTCTCAACGTGTAAATTGTAGTGTAAATCTAAGTGATTTATCTCTTTAAGCATTTGCACCAAAGGGGATGAACACTTGCCAAAAAGTTTATCGTATTGTTCATTTGAACGTGGATTTCTTCCTTGGTATAGGTCAAACTTTACCAGATATCCAGTAGAAGTATTTAGCGACCACATTTTATAATTAAAACGAATTGGTTTATTTCGTATAAATTGTTTACATTGATAGCGGCCATAATACTTTTTCATAGACTCGTCATATAATAGATTTTTTGTTGGAACAAAATTTTCAAGACATTTTGTTTTTACTCTGTCAATCAATGGTCGAATTTTCCATGCTTTATGACTAATATTAGGCTTTGTATTATCTGCGAAATGCAAAAACCTTTGAATTTGTAGAAATCTATTTCGTCTCATTGAATTAGAAGCTAAAGTGTTCTTTACATCATCATGAGTATCCCAATACATTCTCTTCGATGGTAATGGATTGTACCCCGATAGCAGGAGAATACCTATAAAACAACGTATTTCTCCAGATGTAATGCATGGGTCAGTTTGGTTTACAAATTGTGCATATCGTTGGGATTCTTCCGCTAAGTAGTTTACTGTCTCATCATCAAAAAATATACTGAACATATCAAGACATGATAGATTTTCATACCTAGAATAATCTTCTTCTGGAAATGAAAAACTTGCAGACTGTAAGTCTCCTTGAACCCAAGCACAGTTTTTCAATACATCTTTTTTTTCATTTTGCCATAGTTGAAACGATGCTCTAGTTTCTCTTTCGGGTGTCTCCACTACTGCTTGTAACTGTAATAGAAATAAATTTTAAACCTAAGTAAATTAAAAAAATTACTGGTTATACTTACATCTGTCTGCACTTCTTCATTGTCAGTACCGATCCTTTCGTTGCTACAAAGTTGTATTTCTGCTTGCGCTCGTAGCTGCTTACCTGTAAAAATAAACAATTATAATATGTACGTATATCATTATTTGTACAACTAAGCACCTGTTAGGTTATTTATGAATCCACCTTCATCTTCATTCGCAGAATCCTCGTCTGTATCAGCACCATTTACATCTGGCGGTGTTATAAAAATCATGCAAAAACAAAATATCATGCAAGGAAAAATAGCAGGCAAACGCAGTCCAGGACGAAGAAGAACCTCATGGTTGAAGAACTTGCGAGACTGGTGTGGTGTAGATACAAGCATGCTATTTAGGGTAGCAGTGGATAAAATTAAAATAGCTATGATGGTAACCAACGTTCTGAAAGGACATGGTACATGAAGAAGAAGGTGTTATAAAAATATTATCGACTTGCTCAGCTAATTTTTTGTCACCGTAAACTATATCTAGCGCTTCTGCTAACGAAAATCCACGACTGAAAAAAAAAATTAAAATATGACTCCGTAAGCGCCCACCGCAACCATATGGTAACGGCGTAGTTTGACTATTCCTACCAAATTCGCCAAATTCGGCAAAGAAGTGGAGATTTCGGACTACTTATAATTATGTGGATTCTGTTGAATTAAAGATTGATTGAATTATCTTTGGTCATAAATCTACTACGTAGTTTAAAACAAGGACGAGAAAAACTACCAGTTTCTCTTAAACTTTTTGCCTTTCTTTCAAATACTTCTTTGCCATAATGTCTCCTGTCAGGATATCTTACAAAATATATACGTGAGGAAATAGCGGCATTTTGGTGACATTCGAAAAAAACTCCAATCATATCATACAATTTGATATACTCATCACGAATTATTTGTACTGATAATTAATTACTAATATTACCAATATTAATATATATTGAAAAAAGTGCAATCTTTAATTCGAATTATAATATAGCACTTCTTAACAATATTTTGACTGCTGTCAATAAATAAACAATATGAACTCCCCGTCAAATTCATTGTCGTAACCTACTTAGTTTCGAAAAAACTATTTTTTTCAAAATAGGTATCAACATTAAGATTATTCTGCTATAAAAAAATTTGAAAATACCTACTGACTTATTTTTTAATGTAATTTATAATACAGGGTGTGTCAATACTATACTTACTTATGTTTATGAGTTTTTATTCATATCTCGAGTTCAACAAAAGCTACTAACATGCGGTTTGCTCCATTTTGTTACTAATTTAATCCAGTTCCATTATGAGTTACAATAAATGGGTGTTTCTATTAAAAATTTTGAAGAAAAACAAATTCAAATTTTTTTTATTTGATAGTCCCCTCTACCTACGACTATGAAAACTAAATGCACGTATTTTATAGTAGATGTAAATTCATTCATCCACACTCTTTCTAATGACACTAATTTCATTAAAATCGGTTGATCTAAACCAAAGTTATAGGTATTTATCCACAAATACTTTCCCACTCTCCCCCACCCTTTATTTAAAAAAATAAAAAAAAGTACTTGAACAACTTTGTGCAGAATTTATGCCTCTTTTTAGTTTACCTATTTAACACCTGGTATAATAGGACATATTTTCCAAACAACTGGTTTTCAAAATTTTCTTCGCAGATTACGCCCCCTAGCGGTTAATCCAGAATCTTAAAAGTTATTTCCAGCGATTTCTCTTGGCCACTTTTACTAAGGAATTTTTTCTCCTATAAAGTTATAACATGAATAGTTTCTGATACATAGCCGAGAGATCGGCTTATTGGACCACCCGGTACATTTAAATAAATGTACACTCATTAATAAGAACGACTTGGGAGAAACCGAAATTAAACACAGAATTAGTTAGGGACGTAAAATTGAATGATAACTAAACTTCTTATTAAGGGATCGCAATATTTCCAACAGGAAAAAAAGAATAGGGCAAACCATGGTTGAATCTGGTTGAATATTGAAATGAATTATTTGAGAAGAAGTGCTAACATATTAAGGCTGGAGAGGAAGACTAACGAATCTATAAGAACTAACATAAATGATATAGAAACGTTCATTGACAGAATAGAAAGAAGAGGTTTAAAATGGTTTGGAAACCTATTGAGAATTCCTGACACACGTTGACCCCAAAAACTTTACAGATGGAAGCCCAGCTTCCAGAAGAAGAAAAAGAGATAAATTTCGACGCTCCTGGAATGAAGGAATTAGAAGAGCGATGGAATCGAGAGGTTTGGAGGAGGAGCAAACGTTGAATTGGGAGGATTGACGTAGATACAAAATCTGCGTAAAGAGGAACATGCCAGGGGGAAAGCTTAGTTTTTTTTTCAAGAAATAAAAGCATTCCACAAGAAACAATCAAAACCGCTTGTTCTACCATCTGTCAAAACCAGTTTTATAGTAAACTAGCTGAATTGGACAGAACGAGAATTTTCCAAGGTTACTACGCACTGGCAGATTATAATAGACAACGGGATTTTATTTACAGTAAAACGGATAAATACTCTACTCTAAAAAGATGTACTAATACATATTTACAATCTAAATGAAACATTTCGGTAACATTTGTTCTGCCGAAGAATAATAAAAGAATTAAAGCTTACTAAGACGATGTTTGTAAATACGCTAGGAATTAAGAAGGGATTAATAATATTACTATGAAAAAGTGAGCATCTAAAAATACAACAGAGAGTAATAACAGGAAAAATCACGTGAAAAAAGTAACTGATTCGACAGTTTTAGAAATGTTATGTCACATATTAAAAGCTTTCCTAGCATGCCTTCCTATTATTGCCGATTATCTATTAAACGACATTATCTTGATTCATCCTTAAATATCACTCTGATATATCGACTTTATTGTGAGTTGTATGATTCAAGATCTGAAGAGAGAGTCAGCTTGGAAATGCATAAAAAAAATTAATGAAAATTTTAATCTAGGTTTCCTAGATAATTATCCTAAAAAGGTCAGTGTCGTGTTTGTTCTCATTACATCAGTGAAATCATTAATGAGAAATCGTTGCTTAAATTAGATTATACAGCTCATCCCCTTTTTAAGGGTCAAGTTGGAACTGAAAAACTTAAAGATCGAGTTTATGCTGAATTTTTTATGGAGCACACATACGTGATAATTTTAATCTCCAGCAAGTTTTATTAGTACCTTCTGATCCAACAAATAATGCACTCTTTTACAAACGTAGGCTTGATAACTACAACTTCACCATTTACAATGTTGTCAATAAGCAAGGAAATTGTTTCATTTGAAATGAGACCCAAGGATCTCCAGACAGTTGTAAAATAGCCAGTGCAATTTATATTTATCCTAAATCACTACTAGGTACAACAATATGTGTCACATTTTGTTGGGATAGATGTGGAAGTCAAAACTTGAAACAGTTTACTGTAGCAATATTAATTAAGACAGTAAATGATTTATATAACTTAAAAGTCATTAATATAAAGTTCTTGGTTTCTAGGCACGTGTAGGGAAAGCCTTAGGCATGAAGATTGGAAGCAAATTGTTCGGGGAGTAAGAAGGTCAAAATTAAGGAAGTCACAGCCTTTCATTGGATATTTCAATTTAACCAAACGGACCCGCTCTTCCATTAAATCGCCTTTACAACCTTTGTAACAATCACGGATTCCAATATCCAATACAAAAATATAACGATCTAATATCACTATTTTTTATGTAACTATTTGGGAGATTCCTGTAGGCCAGTTTCCTTTGCACCAGTCTGCCATACGAGAACAACGAAGATTTAAGTAAAATAGATGATGGTCAAGACTATAAAGGTGAATTCAGACCAAATTTTTCTTCATAAAGTAGTTTTTTGTAAATAATTTATTTTTTTATATGTTAGTAGGTACTTTTTTATTTTTTATGTATATCTGTATGTAATTTTAACGTAGAAAATAAAAAATAACTTCTACTAGTGCTAATGTTACTTTTTTAACAAGAACAAGGGCCAACACAAAAAAATTATAGTAGCACAAGTACCCAACTGGGTTTTTGGTATAAAGCATTCATATGAAACAACTAGATAACTGGGACTTTTCCAACCTTTCTTTTGATATTCCTTATCTTGGAAACTATACCAATTATTAAACCTCACGAATAGTGCGTTAAGAAGGTAAGAATGTTAAAAACGAAATTCTACTTTAATATTATATCAGTTTTAGGCTAGAGAAGAATTCAAACTTTGCAGAAATCTTTAGAAGCGTTTTTTTCAAAAGTGTTATATTTGGAGTGTTATATTTCAAAAGTGTTATAAAACTGTAATTATGTCAAAAATATATTCCTAAAAAGTTAACGTATACATCCCAAATTTTAATCAAATATATAAGCACCACTTTCGATATATTGCTCATATGCTTTCTGTGTCTTGATAGTTAGCAGTAGTTAGATTTTTGACATTAAAAATAGTTTCAAAATTTTTAAGATTCATGTCTAAGGATCTAATGCAATGTTCAAGTGAAGGACTGTTGGAAAATTTTCTGCTAATACCTACACCATAAAAGGTTCTATTGTTGCATATGCCCGTCATAGATTCTCTAGTTTAAATGGATTTCCCGCTTTCAAAGTTAACGAATTGAGTTTTTTTGGAAATACCAGATACTACAGTCTTTGACGGTGACATCATTCATTATTTATAATCTTTTACTTTAGGTACTTTATCACCTATAGTTAGCTCTGCGCTTGATCTCAGACTGCAATAAACAAATACAACATCAAAGAAATTATTTCTTCTACATGTCTTTATCAGCTCAACGAGTGTCTCAGAAAAGTTAATTATTTCTGGTTTTAGTCTTTTCTTCTTAATGGTAGTAAAGTCTCTATCCACTTGCATCATAAAGTGTCCTGGAATAGGATACCATATTTTAAAATCTTTAAAAACATTACGTTTGCATAACTGGTCAATGTAAGTTAAAAGAATTAAATTTTTGTTTTGGGTAAATAGATTGTCAAAAAAATTAACTTTAACTATAGGGAATTTTTATGCTTTTCAACATAATTATTCAAGCAGGTATTAATTTCAATCGGCCCTTTTTGAACAAAATTTTTGGTGTTAGTATACATTGTTGTTTTATGAGTTTCTAGATCGTAAATGCCAAAAACGTACAGCAACAATTGACTAACATATTAATCTTGTGCGTTTATAACAAACAAAGGGTTAACTATATTTATTTCAGAATTATACGATGGTTCTGGAACTTCAGCTGGTAGTCACGTCTGAGAATTGACTATTGGAAAGTGTTTTAAATTTTGATATAGTTCATATTCAGGTATTTCCTATTGTGGCTATCATATATTGTATAATGAGATTCTCAAGCTGGTGTGAGTAGCAATATGTGGTCAAGTCCACACTTAGCTCTTTGATACTCAGTGGCGGCTCGTGGCTTGAGAGACAAGGTCGGCAAGGTATTTTTTGGTATACCGTCTAATAAAGACTTCAATCTTCATAGGAGATTTTTTGTTTTCTTCCTTTTTGTTTTTTTTTTTTTATTTTTTCCTTTAAATTTAGAACCTAAACATGTTTATAAATTAACTCTAGTCTACGTTGTTTGGAAGTAGCAAAATGGATAATAACGTTATCATAAAATTTATTAGAGTTTTGGAGAGATTTTAAAAGTTTTTTTTTCTATTTACATTTGAAACAAGCTTGACATTCTCTCTTGTTTCATGGTATTTCGACAATAAGTTTTGATTCTTTTGAGGCAAGAGAAATCTCCCATCTTCGGAAAATATTTGGATCAGCATATAAAACTTTTAATTCATATTCTAATTTTATTTTATTAAAGAATGATGGATAATTTTTAATCAACCTGTCTAATAAATATCTTGGAAATGCTTTGGCGTAACTTTTAAATTTTGAATCGTCAAAGAGGTCAAAAATGTGCAAATCTTCAAAATTCGAAAAACGAGTATCTATTTGCATAATAATAGTATTCAAAATTTCAAAATATACTCGTTTTTCGAGATCTGTTTTTGTGTCATGCCTTTGTCTTTTTTTGGGAGGTTCGGAAATATCAAGCGAGTCGAAAACGTCACTGCGTATATACTGGAAATTACTATCATTACGAAAATCTGACTGAGATTTTGCACCAGTCTTGTTATTCTATTTTTGGAATGAATAATGTCAGTTAACTGATTCTGAACAACATTGAATATCAAATCGGTTTGGGTAAACACTTTATTAAAAATATTTAGAAGTATGTTAAAAGAGTAATCATTTAATAAAGTTTTCAAACCGATTACTTTAAGGGTCGAGATATCATCACTTTTAAAATCGTCACATTCAATAATAAAATCAAAAACTTTCAAAAGCTGTTCATGAAAATCTGCTACAGTGAAAACTAACCGAGATTTAAAATTCCATCGCGTCTGACAAACTGTTGGCATTTTTTTCGAAACAAACCGTTCTAAAACATTAGTCCGTTTAGGCAAGCTTGAGAAAAATGAAGCAAATCCGCTTAAACTCGCAAAAAAAGACGACATTCTTTAATTTTTTTACATGTATCTTGCAAAACTAAATTCATTCTATGCGCATGCCAATGAGTAAATAAAGCTTGCGGTGCAATAGTTTTAACTTTTGCCTGGAGACCATTTAATTCACCAGACATCACGACAGCGCCGTCATAAGTTTGCCCTACCAATTTATTTTTGATATCAAAAAAATTTAATTTGTCCTTTAAAACACCAAAAATATGTTCTGCCTTATGGCTTTTACTCACGTCTGTAAAACCTAAAAACCTCTCATAGATATTACCACGTAACCCATATCGAACAACAATTGATAATTGTGAATGACATGATATGTCGGTAGTTTCATCTACTTCTAGTGAAAAGCAAATGGTTTCCTGAATCTCAGATTTAACAACGTTACTCAAAATGTAACTAATTGGCTATTTTAATTCATTCTGGATTGTTTTAGATAAACCGCTAAATGTCTTCGAATCAGAAAGTAAATTAGAAAATTCCAAATCATATTTTTAAACATTTTTAGTAGTTCTCTATAATTATCTTGATTTAACGAATGCTCCGATTCATCGTGTCCCCTAAAAGATAATTCCTGATAACTGTAAAAAATTACAATATCAATTAAACGACGTAAAACTGCGTGATTATTTTTTACAATTTCGTTATATTTAGCATTTTCACGTTGGGCAATATCTAATGAAGCATGGATATTTTGTTTTCCAAATAAATCTAATTTAATCTGGCTGTAAGTATGATCTTTCGAAATATCATGTTTATGTAAAGCCCTAGATAATTCCTTTAAATTATTGTAACCAGATTCACACCACGAATTTTGATGTTTGCCCCTATTTGTCGATACTAAAATGCAAGGCCAACAAAAAAGTTTGTTTTTTATTTCACTCCCGGTAAGCCACGAGTAGTTGCTGTACCCGCACTAATATTTATAAGCCTGGACATTTTAGGCAAAGGACGCCCCTTATTTTTAATAACAATTTGTTCTTCGTATGGAATTGATGAAAACCCATTATGAAAAATATAATTTACAATATCAGACTTATCAATACTTACAGTTTCTCCCATGGCTTTAGGTGTTTACTGAATTTGTTTACACTTTAATTAAAAAAAAACTTCTAATATGTCAAAAAACCCTTTAACTGTTAACTATTTACGGCAGACGTAACGTATCACAGTATTACTTTAGAAAATAAAAATAAATCACAAAAGATAAGCTAGTTCGTGCACTGAGTATCACTTAAGTTTACTACATATATGAAATAACATTTCGTCCCACGCTCGCAATGTACAGTTCGCGACCAATCACCAATCCAAATGAAACATCGGCAGATTTAAATTTGCCGGACTTGGTAATTAAGTTCATATGGAAAGAAATCTATATTTGGTTGCTAGCCAACCAATATTCCGTTGATTTTTACAAGTAATGTCAAGGTTGGGATCGGCTAGCCGAAAAAACAAAACGTGCCTTTTTAAGAATTCATAGGCGGATGGATGTCTCCGATATCGAAACATTTATTTGAAAAGTGTCTACGCAAGGATCACTTAACGCTCAGATTGGACGAATTCTTTTAAAAACCATGAATAAAATTTAGTCTTTATTATCTCACAGATATTTTTTTAATTCACAAAAACAAATCAACTGATTACCTGCCACAATTATTTATTGAAATACTGAATAAATTAAATATTAAAATAATCTATAATATCTATAAAGATGTGGGTCGGCACTGCCGACCCTGCCGACCCTGACCGGCCGCCACTGTTGATACTCTTACACTGAAATGATAGTGACTCAAAATTTCAACATATATGTCAACTTATAGTAAGCAATTTTTTATGTAGATGTCGCCTTAACTTATTAATAGAAAAATATGGATTTAGTCACTTTGTGCACCGACCCCTTCAATTATTTTATTTCAATTATTTTATTTTATTTTAGTTTCTTTTAACTTTATACATCTGTCAACTTTATCTTTTATTTTAATATTTTTATTCTAAAAGCAGTTGCCGCTCAACTCTTTAATCAACTTTATTTATTTACTAAATATTCCGTCATAATATAAATTTAAATTTTTAATTTTCATTTATTATTCTAATGCTTTTATTCAAACCACATTATGTTTTATGCTGTACAACGCAAAATTTCTGGGTTACACTCAGCCGACAAAGTATATCTCAGGTCAGGTGGCAACTCTGTTCTGTTACTTCACTTAAAGTCTGAAGAAAGAGAAGTAGTCCTTCATCTATAAAAAGGCTTACTTGAATTTAAAATTCATTTATATGGTTTATTAATTTGTTTCTTCAGGTAAAATATATTTAATATAACCAATATTCAGTGTCTTTTTAGAATTTGACTTCATTTTATATATACCTAATCTCAAACGAACATGTTTCTTTTATCGTTACAATTCTTCCCATATCTAGTTACTATTTTTAATATAATTTAACTAATTCATTTAATAAAAATTAAGATAATTTTATTCTTGCCAATTTGCTGTTCTCTATTAAATATTGTAATTATTTTCAATCTTCATATGGCAACAAAATAAAACATATGCAGTGGCTAAATAAGATTTATTATTTTTGTTTTTTTGGCTTAAAATAAATGTTTCCTTTTTCCGCTTGTTGGATGGAACATTCTAAAAATCTCATGGTGCACCATGCAGAGGAATGAAAACTGCAGCAGCATAGCAGATATGTAGAACTCAATAGTTCTACATATAGAACTATAACTCAGAAGTAAGACTGGCTCGATCTCGACACTAACCTGAAAACTATTCATTCAGCTACAATTCATTTAACCAACATCAAACATCAGCAAGTTGTCCTGTCAACCACATGAAGCCACAAGTATAATTTTAAAGTTCTTGTCAAGCTTTAGGCTAGATTTGTTTTGATTTTTATTTATTATTCAAATTTCAATTTTATTCTTCGTTTATTTGTGCAAGCCAAAAAAACTGAGCTAGTTGAGGCCTAACAATTAGATTTTAAAGAAAGTTGTGAGCTTTATTGTTTTACATTGGCTCCCAACTTTCAGGGGCAGTTATATTGTTAAACTTTGGCACCCATCGCTTTTGATGGGTCGTTCGAATGTTACAAAGTTTACGAAGATGTAATGACAGTATATAGATACAAGCATGCTATTTATAGTGGCAGTGAATAAAATTAAAATAGCTATGATGGTAACCAACGTTCTGAAAGGACATTGTACATGAAGAAGAAGAAGAATGACAGTATATGTCGTATCCCGTGACACACACATATACGAGTGTACAACCCAGCTCTTGGAAAATAAATATGTCATTGAACAGTGGGACCCATATATCCAAAGATCAAACCGTTCACACTCCGTTATTAAGAAGTACTTGTCTGAAATGATCTGACACCCAAGCATCTGATGATAAATTTTTAAGGCTCTGTCAGTAATATATTTGATCTTGAAACTTTTTAGCGTTAGTTATTTTAATCTGCTGTTAGATCCCGTCTAGCAAGGTGTATGTAAGTTCTATTGTGCATTTTCTTCTTCTTAGAATTTGGTTTTTCCTTTCTACTTTTTCCGTAAACTCCAAGTCCTCATTGGAGTGGTAGTAATTTGTACATCCCCTTTTTAGTGTGTCCTACATGATTTTTGATTTATTCTTTCGATATAAACTATTGGGTTTTTTTCATGTAGAGACAATTAGCTCAAGTTTGTTGGCAAACTCGTACAGAGTATTTATTTGTAGACCACAACATGATTGTTGTCTACCAAAGCACGAAGTTTTCTTAACGACTGTAGTCATTTATTAAACTCTTGTTGCAACTTTTACAATTTGTTTATGAAAATTTGATATATTTTCTCTTTTTTTTCTGCTGTTGTTTCGTAACTTTCTTCGTTTGATGGCGATTTTTTCACCATTTTCACGTAGCTAATGCTTTTTGTGGCCGGTGTTATTTGCACATTTGAGCTTCTTGTGTATTGTAGAGATTTTTATCTCGGGAGTTTTGGGTACTCTCTTTAACTTGCAGTTTGTGATTTTCCATAGCACATTTCGAATCTGTGCTTTTGTCTTTCGAACACTCACTACTGACGAGAATTTTGCCATACTTAACACATCCACAACCGCAGTGGCAGACCTTTTAGCCATTGGTAGTTAAAACATTGCATTATTTATTTTTCTTTTTTTATCATTTCTTCTATACTGATCCTCGAAAAACGAAGATTTGTACTATTTTTAATATTTTTGTCGTCTCCTCTTTTATGGCAATGAGGAACAATAGCAGCTCCTTTTTGTCTTTCTTTTTGGAAAACATGTTCTTCCAGAACATTTTTCAGCTCTTGCTGGTTAATTTAAGATCCGTGGTTTCTCTTAGACCTCTGATCATAACATTTTTGGTTCTTTCCCGGTCGATGATGTTTGCAATAAATTATATTCTACTATTAATTTTTTTGAAAATTTTCTCACCATATTTCTTCAGCACTTTCACCATTGCGAGATAGTATTTTCTGTCTTTGGTCTTTATTGTCAGACTTGCCAGACTTTGCGAATTTGTTTAAGAAGATTATTCCTCTTTTTACTTCTATCTTTACAATATGTTGCATTTTCTCAACACATTTTAATATAACCACCAGTGGTTGGTACCAACCGCTAAAGAATGGTTAAGTGCTATATTTTATCTGAACTTTTGTATGGGACAGAAGTGTGGACACTAAAAGTATCAAGTACATTAGAAATGTGGATGTATATACGTGCATCATTTATTAAACTTAAAAAGTTTCTTTGTTGTCGGGATATAAGGTTAGAACTACGCCTGAGAATGCTTCGATGTTACGTGTTCTCTACTCTTCTTTATGGTCTGGAAGCTTGGACACTCAAACAAGTTCATCTGAATAAGCTGGCCGCCTTTGAATTTTGGTGTTACAGAAGAATCCTACGAATATCATGGATTCAAAGAATATCAAACATGGAAGTAATTAGAAGGATAGGAAATGAGGCGGAAATAATATTAACAATTAAAAGACGAAAACTTGAGTACTTGGGACATGTGATGAGAGGGCAAAAATATGCATTATTACAACTTATTATGCAGGGCAAAATCCGAGGAAAGCGAAATGTGGGAAGACGAAGAATATCCTGGCTTAAGAACTTAAGGGAATGGTTTGAATGCAGTAGTGCAGAACTTTTTAGAGCGGCAGTCAACAGAGTCCGCATAGCCATGATGATTTCCAACCTTCGATAGAAGATGGAACTTAAAGAAGAAGAATACAGATGCTAAAGATGCCTTGGACAGCAAGACTAATAAGTAAATACTAGAAAGGGTCAATAAAGTTACAGAATTGCCAAAGACTATTAAATACCGGAAAATATCTTATCTGGACATATAGCGAGGGGAAATTGAAACAGGTTTCTTGGTTAAAAAACATTCGTGAATGGACTTGTGATGGAGATGGAGACATTCAATATAGGATAATTATTCCACGTAACAGAATACCGAGAAGCTTTCGTAATGGTGATCGCCAACAACGTCAAATCATTCTTATATGGTACCTGAAGGAGAGGAAGATCACTGACATTTTTCTGAAACTCTAAAATATTCATATTTTAATTAAACATTGTGTCGTAAGTATATTTTTGTTTTAATATTGGTCTTTTGGATATTGTTAAAGATTGTGTTGACGTGGATTTTGTCGAAAGGGGTTTGCCAGTTCGCCGACGTTTTCGAAAACGATTAAATCTTAAAGCTTGATTTACTCAGTTGCTCACAGATTTTTTTTAATTCCCATTTATTTACAATCTGTAATAATATTACAATAAGTATATGTTGTAATTATTTTACAAGTAATATGCGAAAAGTTGTCCTATTTACATTCTACTTTTAACAAAACATATTTGTAAATTTGGGATCTACACGAAAAATATAAAAATAAATCAATTTAGAAAAATCTCGTTGGAAGATCCCTGGGAGTATGTAGCTTTAGTCTTTAATGTGGTAGTGTTCTCATAAGGTTCGTTGCAAGACTTAAAAGTCATGTGTAATAAACTAAATATGTACATACCATGGTGCATTTTTAATAACGCGTAGAATTTTTGATTGAAACCCCTCCAAGATATTTATATTAGACCTGGACGCTAATCTCAATATCTGGATCCCATAACTCCATACTATTTTTATAACACTGATCTATATACCAATACCTTGTTATGTAGAGTTGTGATATTTTACCTAGTAACCAGTAAAGTCTGCTAAGTTAAGGACCCAGTTGTTTTCATTTTATAAATGTATGCTTGGTATTTTGTAAAGATTATCGTAGGTAGATCAGCTGTAAATATCAGATAGGTAATAGGTCGTCCACCATGTGGAACCCAAACTTTACTTACCTAGACTTGTGATAAGCAAATAATTTACGGAAAGGACTTATCTAAGGTTATAAAGTCGACCAGTATGCCAAACCCTATTAAAGGCTTGAGAAATATTCAAAAAAAGGATACTGAACAGAATTTATTTTCTTCTATAGCTTCATGAATTAAATTACAGACTATATGTATTTGGTCAGTGTTGGCAGGTTGTTCTCTGAGTCCAAACTGCTGGTTAGATATTAGTTGGCGTTCTGCAAGAATTGATTGTAACCTATCCAACAGTAGTTTTTCAAAAAACCTTTAACACCATCGGCAGTAGGTTAATAGGTATTTATGACTTAATGCCTTCTGTATATTTACCTGGCCTAGAAATTTCAATAATTTGTGCCACTTTTAACGGAATAGAGTAGTAGCCCGTTTTTATAATTGCATTGAGTATCTGTGTCAAGTACAGCATTTCGCTTAAGGAGAGTTTATTGATTATTTTAACGACAATCAGATTATATCCAGCAGACTTTTAAAGATTAAAGTCCAATAGTATCTGCTGGTGAACTTGATATTGTCATTCTAAAACTTTTGGGTCTCATTTATTATGTTAAGGTTGTTGTTGTTGTCTGGAAAATTTATCTGACACACATTGATTAGGTAATCGGTAAACACTTTAATTTTTGTTGCTCCTAGCCCATCTTTCATTACCTGTTTAAATATAAGTGTTCGTTAATTAAGGTCGATATAATTTTTGTGTTGTCTTTCAAAGTAAGTACACGGTGATTTCTATTGCTGATAAGATTTTTAGGTAATACTAAATTTTACACAATCGAATATCTAGAAGAATTTTTAATTGGGCAGTAGCTTAGTTCAATTCATATACGTATAAACACAGATGGACTCAGATGAACACAGTTATTTACATAAAATTGTGTAGTCAAAATTATTTGAATAGGTCATATTCTCAGCACCTTCAACTGTTGTCACGTTTTATTTTAAAATTCCTTATTCGCGAGTCGCTGAAAATATTACTCCGTATTTTATACTCTACAGGTGCTATCAAACCAAAATAATAATTTATTGGTTAGATTAATATATTTAATTGTAATCAAAATATAAAGTGTGCACATAGTGTGCATTATCATTTAATAATAGCGTATAATAGATATCAATCAATTATTTTAGAAGCATATGTAGAAGCACTGAAAACTATTTATAAATGGCAACGGTTGTTTACATTTCTCTGTCTTATGGATCTACGTCAAACTTCAAATGCTGTTCCATGTTTGTTTACTTTTTAGTAAAAGTTATTTTTCGATATTTTGGCTGTATTTTGAGTGATATTTGTGAAAAGTGAAATAAAATAAACGAAATATTTACATCCCGATCTCTCATTTCATTTGTAAGTACATACATTTTTTTTATTGAGTTTAATCCGTCGACAACTAATGGTCATTGGCATGGTACAGTGAATTTTTACAGTCAGGTGTGTAGTGTGTGTGTATGTGTGTGTAGAGAAATTGTCTTGATACTTACCAAAGTCGACTTCATTGTCTTTGCTAAGAGACGCTAATTGTATCCGAACGTCTGTGGTCTTTCCGGTGAGTACCGATCGCACAAGGATAGAAATTATTTTCATTTATTAATTTTTAATAAACGAAAATTTCCACTCAGGTGAGATTCGAACTCACGACCTTTAGGTTCAAAGGTAGGCGCTCTTACCACTGAGCCTCAGAGGGGGTTTACATACAATTTACATTATTTAAGATGAGGAAATAAGGAAGCGTGTTTGTTTACATTTTAATAGGCGTACCATTGGGTTTATTCATGTTCATTAATGTATTGAATAAGATATAAGTTCACGAAATTAGTAGACATTTTTAAATTGTAAGTAGACATCATCTGATTAAAAAAGATCTGTTTAGTGCCTTTTTATATTAATATTTCTCATGGATGCAAATAAATTAGTGAAATGAATAAAACTCATTTATTTTTCTATGTAGGTTTCCAAATAATATTGACGATTGAACTATTTTGGTAGCAAATTAAGGAGAAAACATAAAGATTTTTTATTGTAGCATTATTTTGATACCTATTAAGAATTAACTTGAATTCAACTATATTTTATTGTATTAATTTTAAAGCAAATAAAATTGTATTTTAATTTTTCTATAAAGATGTGATTTGATAATAGTTAAACTCTCGTTTTTTTTAAATTCATTGAACGTGTTTTTATACATTATTACTACTTCCAATTTTTAAAATCTAAATAATTACCCGCGAGTAAAAATTCAACCACGCTTATGCTCATTGCGGAAGCATCACATTCTATCGAAGCTTCAAAACATTGTATGTTAAAGGTATCTTATTGCTGTGTCCATCTCTGTTTATACCTTCGCTTGTTTGTATTTTTTTTATTTCGTTAGGCATATGTTGCTATTTAGTTTTCAAGAATTTGATTGGTGTTGACGGCCAAGTTGCATCTTGTACTATTTTAGGAAATTGCTTAACAGCTTCGTTTACATCGCCGCTACTTTTCAGAAGTATTTTTGTATCCAATTTGTTATTAATACTAATCCTAAATAGTTCACAATTTGTAAATGTATTACCTAGGAATGGTGGATACAATCGAACAGTGGTCGGATGACAAAACTGTTCGATGTTTAAGTATTTCGAATTTGGAATCCCTTAGTTACAAAAAAATCAACTAAATATGGAGTTCTGTTGGGATCGGTTAGCTAGTATGTAGGTTCACCTGTTGATATATGTACACAAAGTTGTCTGCTTTTCATGTTTATTAATCTAGATCCCCAGTAGGTGTGTTTAGCATTGTATTCGCCTCGCGCAAGAAACCTATTGCCGATTCCGTTGAAAAACTCTTTATATTACTATTTACCGTTCCAGTTAATTATGCTATAGCTAGTTGCTTGGACATAGTTTGCAACCCAATTGTAATTGCAGTGACTCCATGTGCGGTGCCATCTAAATGCTTTATATAATAAATATATCAAATAGTTTGAAATTTTAATGTTACTTCAGTTTCTAAAATGAATTTCAGATAATAAAATTATGTCAATATTGTGAGTTTTTATTAAAGCTTTGACCTAATGGGTCTGTTTTGCTAGTCCGTTGGCATTCCAAATGGCTATTTTCATGAACTTATTAATTTCAAGAATTGGGCTATAACAGTTGTGAGTAGGTTTAGCATTTAGCACATTTGCCCATTTGTTCCATAAGCGTTTTTAACATGCCTTTTAGTTCCTTTATGTCGTTTAGGGTTTTTGTTTGGATCATATTGGATTATACTGGTACTCTGTATTTCGTAAATATTCTTGTTACTAGCGACTTGGGTAAAGTTAGTGCCAGGTTCTGCAGGATGTGCAGAGACTGAGTGAGTGGCTTGCTAGGTTCGCTTAGCTCTAAGCGTGGGAAATTTTTTCTCTCGTAGTTCTTTGTAGACACTACAAGCTTTAAAGTTTGCCGGATGATATCTCTTCCGAAAAGGACGCATTTGACATCAACGGATTTATTCTTGTAAGTAGATGTTTGGTTGCGTGATCGCCGGTGCATTTTAGGCAGCGTTGTCTTAGTAAGCAGTATGATTTTGTATGTCCATACCGCTGGCATCTTGAGCATTATGGTATCTGCTATTTTGGTGAGGAGGTCCTATTTAGACCTTGTTCATTAAGTAATATATTTTGTATATCCTTGGTTTTCTTCAGCAGGTGTTAGGTCAATTAAAAACATCGGAAGCTGGACTTAGGTTTTAGGATGTCTAATATTTCAAACGTTTGTAAAGATATGACCAAGTTCTTTCAACTCATTTTTTAAATAATTTGTGTCAATCAAGTAATGCAAATTTTGAAGTACAATTCTAAAATTGCCTGAAATGTATGTATTTCCAATATTTTCTCCATTAACGCTTTAGTGATTATTTTATGAGTATCATTAATTTTGGGTTGTCATTTTACTTTATTAAAATTGAGAAGGTTCAGTTCATAGTTATTTTTGGCTTTTAGATTTAGTAGCTCTATTAATGGAGCTATCGTTTTTACTCCTTAAATAAATATTGGTAGAGGTTTAAGTCCTTTCTCTGGTTTTTCTGGTTCCTTGAGGTTTTTGCGTAAAGTCTCAATTTTATTAAAAGTAGATGCTGGCGCGTTAAGCCAGTAATCATTGAGTTTTGACTGTTTTACGACTCGTTTATCTGGACTGGTTCGTTGTCTTCTATTTGGATTTTTATCGACTTTGGAAGCTTCTGTTTGGTTTTGTATGGTTGTTTTCAATGGAAAAAGTACAAAAAAGTAATTATAGAAAATAATATCGCACAATGTTAATTAATTTGGCACAATAATTAAATAACTGATGGTCTGTTAGACTCTCAAAGACATTACCAAGCAGTGTTCAAATATTCTTATGTTATTATGAGCTTGTTTTCTACATGCTACAAGATTTATTATGCTTCTGGTACCGCATATTTTAATAATTATTAATTACACTTTTCTGCGGACCACCCTCAAAGCTTTCTCTAACCAACTTTGGTATGCGGATCATCGGTTGGGAAACATTGCACCAGAGCCTTAAGATTTGAGAAGAATAGGAATTAGTCCTAATATGGAGAGAAGGAAAAGGATAACAAGAAAATAAGAATACAAGAAATGTAATAATAACAAAAAGTGACACTATTGCCTAATAGGCTATTGATTATACACTTTAGAAATGCACTATAACGTTAAAGGGGTTTTATTATTTTATATGATTAATGGGCCCCGATATAATAAAAAACCGGGAGTTTTAACATTTGTAAGGGAGTGTTTTTGAGAAAGGAGTGAATTTAACCCTAAACACTAGAGTGCATTTGGGTGAGTTACATGCACTTTTCGTACATATACATCTACAAAAAAGTTGTTACAGTTTTAATTTTCTGTCGAAATGTTACCATATAAGGGGCGGTTTAGGAGGAGGCCCAGGGTTAGGAGGGGCATATTTGTTTGCATTTTTTGGGTCTTAAAATTAAGATTATCAGCAAAATTCAGCTTGTTCATATGGTTTTAAAAGGTCTAGAGGCATTTTCGTCTCTGACCATTGCGACTGGAATATTACCTATTTCCTTGTACATTTAGGTATACATATACAAATCGTTGCAAGTATCACAATTTGACGAACCATACCTTCGTTACCATTAGTCCTAGAATATTTTGCATTAGATTATTAATACTACAGAAAATAAGCTTTTTTAGTAAATAATCCATATACCTAAATAAACACGAAAAAAAGTTATAAGTTTTTTTGACATGACTAATTATTATATTATTCTATAATTAGGTCTATTAGGACTCACAACTAGTGACACAAAAATGTAACTACATTTTTTCCCGTTTAGAGATATCTACACCATTGAACTTACTTTAGTGAGTTCTATTATGTGACACAAAATTGTATCTCTCTGAACACCTAAATTCATCTTGAGTCTGGTCATTTTGAGAAAGCATAAAAAATTGTGGACATATTTGGCCCCACTGGGTGGTACTCCATTTTAAGAATTGCGTCAAAGAAATGAAAATACACTGTACACGAGAATGGACAGGAAGAAATTTATAACTTTTTATGAGCTTTTGCCACAATTATAATAAAAAACGAAAAAGTGGACATCGATGGTAGTAGTATAAATTGGCTAAAATTAACATGCCTGCAGTACAGAAAAGACGATAATAAACATTTATATTTTTAATTTTTTTTTTAAATAAAACAAGCAAAATGAAAATTTTGGGTCTTTTGAGGTTATCATTGAGGTTATTCAATAAAAGAAAAAAATATAAGGATTGAGAAGAGCTGTGCAATAAAGGCATTATTCCATCCCATTATCATATCTTACAATAAGTCGTTTCTCACCAACAATAAGGACAATCAATCAGATGTGCAAAGTGGTTGAAATAACTAAATTTATTGTTTAAAAATGTTTTCAAAGTTTATGTTGGATTAAAAAAAATATTTTATGATTTTAAATAAAGTTATTAACGTTTCGATGGTAATAACAACAATATATTTATTAAAAAAGGAAACTTCATTGACGTTTCGACTTCTAATTCAGAAATCATTGTCTAAACATTTTATAAAGTTTCTTTTTTTAATAAATATATCGTGATTATTCCCATCGAGACTTTCAAATAGTATTTAATGCCACAAGAATATAGCTTTAGTACAATATAAAGTTATAAAATGAATTATGATTATTATTTTTATTATTATTAGTAAATTGGGTAACCCTCAGTTGTGAAATTAGATCATAATGCTACAATAACAAAGAATTACAATTAGGTACCATTTCATTTTAGAAAAGCTTAGTCTTACTCCTACAACAAAATCGTTTGTATTTAAATGGCGTGGTTAAGTTTCCGGACCAGGTAGAGATTACTAAATTTTAATCTATTGTACTTTTAGTCATTATATCTGCCACGCAGTATGTTCATCTCTCGCAATTTATCGATATTACTCAAGTACAAATGACTTTGTAATAGGATTAAGATTAAGCTTTTCTAAAATAAAATGATACCTACGTAAGTCTCTATAATAATAGACTTTTCAGTTATCTTTGCTAGTTTATCTAATTGTTAATATTTTAAAAACACAATTTATCCATTAGTGCGTATGATGTGCGGAACAAAAAAGTTTAGAATAAACTAGAGATCATTACAAAATGCAAATATTTTTTTTTAAAACCCTAAATAAGCTCTTCTAAAACACTTTCCGTATTTTAAATTTTTTATCAGTTGACTTTGTTGTTTGCTTTGGATATTTTTATATTTCCCAGAGTAATGTTTTTGTAGTTAATATTTTTAAAATATCTTACAATATTTTACATCTAACATCATTTAATATCTACAAAAATTTAGCTTTGTTTATAAAAAAATTCTGTTTATTATTGATTAAGTAGAATTAATTAGAAATGCCTGGTTTTCCAATTATGCCATTTATGTGGCAATAACCTTGATAATCTACTTATGCATGCATTACCACGCATTACCTCTTAGTCTTTACATACCGTAGTGTTACCCAATGGGTTTTTCTATTTTTGCTCAATATATATTATGAAAAGATTGTAATTTAAATAAAATAGTGATTGCTTATTGATAAATATACGGTATATCAAAATCTTATACAATAATGATATGCTTAAAACGTTAATTATTTTAAGTTTTAATTTAATTTTTAATAAATATTGAATTTAGTTCCATTGTATTCTATATATTCCAAGATGTAAACACCTGTTACAACAACGGTACAAAATTTTTTAATATACCCAAGTATATTTAACGCTGTTTTTAATTATGTTGCTACTAGAACAAATTATACTGTCATATATATATATATATATATATATATATATATATATATATATATATATATATATATAAATATATATATATATATATACATATATATATATATATATAAATATATATATACATATATATATATATATATATATATATATATATATATATATATATATATATATATATATATATATATACAAAACCACTAGTTTAATAGGGCTGCAGTTAGGTAGGTAGCGGGTAGGTACCTCTCTATGATCCCAATAAAGGGTAGATTTATTTCAGGGAGGTAGCGTCCCTGCCCACACGAGCTCCTGGTTTTCCTCCATTCCCTAATTAGAGGAAACTAGGTCCAAACCCCAATATTATGCCACCCAAACCCCAAATTCCTATATCCCCCCCACCTATTTCACCGAAGGATTGCCGGTATAAGCAATCCCCCACTGACTTGCCAACGGCTTCGGGCGGATAAGCTGATAAGTGACAGGGCACTGTTTTGTCCGAGGGTGGTTGGGAAACTGGCCCTAAAGGCGAAGGAACCTCAGTAGAGGTCAACGGCATAAGGATGTAGAAGGCCGAGGACAACCACTACATTAAAGATTCCATTAAATAATTCTAAGTATAAAATCATATCTGGTAATGCTCACAACTAAATACGATTCCGGAGTAATTCGTTATGAGTACCTATGAAAAAGAAAAAGCAGCAAATCCACAATATTTAAAAAATTTCACATGGAATGTGGAAACTATGGCAAGGAGTGGAAAAATAGACAATGCCATTCAGGAAATGGAAAGAATGACCATTGACATAATGGGAATAAGTGAGATGAGATGGCCCGGAACAGGAAGCATTGACAAAAAAGATCACAGAATATTCTACTTAGGGTCACTAGATGGAAAACTAAAGCATGGAGTTGGTGTGATAATAACGAGAAAAAGTAGAAGATGTATTTTCAATTTTGTCCCAGTGTCCAACAGAGTAATACTACTGCAAATAAGAGCCAATCCTGTGAATGTAAACATAATGCAAATATACGCTCCCACTGCAGATAAAGACGATGAGGAAGTAAAGACTATCTACCCAAGCATAGAGGATATATTAGAACGAATACCTAAACATGAAGTCAGCATCATAATGGGGGATTTCAATGCAAAACTTGGGGCCGAACGGGAAACGTCTCTAATCGGACCTTTTGGGTTAGGACAAAGAAACGAAAGAGGTGACAGACTAGAAATATTCGCAGAAGATAACAAGCTAGTGGTTGTTTTTAAACACATTTTATAAACTACCACCGAGGAGATTATATACATGTAATGTACCAGCAGATAAACCCCATAACGTAATTGAAAACCAGATAGATTATATATTGGTAAATAGAAGATTCAGAAACAGTTGTAAATCTGTCAAAACATATCCAGGAGCGGACATTAAATCTGACCACATACCTTTGGTGGGATTCATGGATGTGAGACTGAAGACAATAAAGAAAAAGTCTAGACCTAACTACGACATGACAGCCCTGCAACATCCGGAAGTTAAAAAGCAAGTGAAGGGAATATATTAACAACCAAGTTAAACAACTAAAAGAAGAAAATAACATCCAACGAGAAATCAATCAATTCGAAAAAATAATTAAGAAAACTAAACAAGATTTGCTAAAACCAAACAAAGAAGAAATCTTGGATGACTCCAGAAATCCTTCACTTGATGGAACCCAGAAGGTTAATTAAAGGAAATAAAGATGAGTATAAAAAATACAGGCTTACATCAGAAGAAAAATAAGAGAAGCTAAAGAAAACGAAGCTGTAGAGAAATGTAAATAAATAGAAAGACTACAAGCCAAACATGACAATTTTAATGTACACAAAAAGGTAAAAGAAATAACGGATACTTTTAAAAAGCGAACATAAATGAAACTTTTACACTTTTACAAGATCAAAGAACGGATTATAGGCATTCATTTTCAGAGAGGATGACGGGCACGGACCTACTTAAATCCGAGGTAAAAGAAGCAATAAAACGGATGAAAAGCAGGAAAGCTGAGAATCAGAATTCATAGCGATACCTAAAAAACAGGGGTCTAGAAAGTGCAAAGAACATCGAACAATTAGCCTAATGAGCCACATGTTGAAACTGTTTCTTAGACTTATCCATGGAAGAATTTATAAGAAGTGCGAGGAACAAATATCGGACAGACAGTTCGGCTTCATTAACGCAGTGGGTACCAGAGAGGCACTTTTCGGAGTACAGGTACTGATTCAAAGATGCAGGGACATTAACTGCGACGTATACGCGTGCTTGATCGACTATGAAAAGGCATTTGACAGAGTTCAACATCAAAAGATGATAAACATTTTAAAAGAGGCAGACCTGGATGACAAAGACCTAAGAGTAATTTCAGAACTCTACTGGAATCAGACCGCATACATGAAAATGAACGGAGAAGAAACAGATCACATAAAAATACTACGTGGAGTGAGACAGGGATGTATCCTATCGCCGTTGATATTTAATATGTAGAGAAAATTTTTAACGAGGCTCTTTACGGAATAGACGAAGGCATCCTTTTAAATGGTGAAAGAGTAAACAATATTAGATATACCGACGACTCTATGGTGATAGCAGATAGTTTAGGGGGACTTAAGAACTTAAAGGCTAATGGACAGAATAAACAAGTACAGTCAACAGTACGGACTAAACATTAATACCCACAAAACGAAACAAATGATTATTAGCAAGGAGAATATAAACGGGGCTTATCTATACATTAATGGGACGCAGATAGAGCGCTTAAAACAGTATTGCTACCTGGGAACTATTATAAGCGAACAGCGGAGCAACGTACAGGAAATAAAGTGCCGCATAGGAGAGGCAATAACGGTCTTTAACAAAATTAGCGCCATTTTCAAAAGTCACAACATATCCCTTGATACAAAAATGAGACATTTGAGATGCTATGTTTTCTCTGTTGTTGTACGGGGCGGAGGCATGGACGCTTACAGACAACACTATTGAAAAACTTGAAGCATTTGAGATGTGGCTTTATAAAAGAATGCTGAGAATATCATGGACAGCAAGGATCACGAACAAGGAAGTTCCAAATAAAGAAATGAAATGAAGAATGAAAAATAAAGAAGGAATCAGAGATTGTGTTTACGATCAAACGCATAAAATTGCAATATTTGGGACACGTTATGAGAAATCAGCACCGTTACTCCCTGCTACAGTCTATATTGCAAAGTAAAGTCAAAGTTAAGCGAGGACCCGGTAGAAGGAGAATATCATGTCTGCGAAATTTAAGAACATGGTTTAAAAAAACCTCAACGGACCTGTTTCGAACCGCAGCAAGCAAGGTTATGATTGCCAATATGATTTCCAACATCCGAAACTGATAGGAATCAGAACAAGCAGTCAGCCCTAATAAACTGGTGGTTTTGTTTATATCGACAGTCACTAATATCCTGTATTTCTTATATATATATATATATATATATATATATATATATATATATATATATATATATATATATATATATATATATATATATATATATATATATATATATATATATATATATATATATATAACTCCTAGTTATATATATATATATATATATATATATATATATATATATATATATATATATATATAACAGCTAACTATAACAGCTACTTGTTACAAATCCAAATCAGATTCAGAAGATGAACTTTCAGAACCAAGATTTATAATAACTGGCTCGATCATTTTATCATAATATTGTCCAGCTTCCACATTTTTTTTTCTTCTTTAATAGTGTGATTTACTGCCTTTTCCCAGTTTTCAGGTTTTACATTATTTACGGCCTCCAAAAATAACTGTTTAACATCATGAATTTTAAAAGTGGTATTTTTTCTTGAAACTTCACTCTTTATCTGTGCCCATACCAGTTCAATCGGGTTTAATTCACAATGATATGGTGGGGATCTAAGTACTGTCATTCATCGATTTTTGGCAATTTCATCAATTTCGTATTTTTTAAATTTTTCTTTATGAAGGGCACACAACGAATAAAGTTCCTTTCTTATAGATCCGGGATGGTACGTAATATTTTTTGAACTCAGCCAATTCTGCAAGTCTTTTTTTAACCACTTGGTTGTGGGCAGTACTTCTATAAGTCTGGAGTGATAACTTGCATTATCCATTACTATTACACAGTTCTTAGGAAGAAGATCTATCATTTGTTCGAACCATTCTTGAAAGACATCAGCGTTCATGTCTTCATGGTAGTCACCGGTACGAGTTGATTCAAAAGTTAATAAACCACCTTCAACAAAACCGTCTGAACTGCCAATGTGTACTATTATCAGCCTGCGTCCCTTTCCTGATGGTGGGTTTAAACCAGTAGGTAAGTTATTTACAAAAGCGTGCCTTTGACTTGTAACAGTTTCATCCTTAAAATATTTTTCTTTTTTGGTTTCTCATTTCCTTTATGGTTCTTAGAAAATGTCTTCTCTGTATGACAATATCGCTTCTTTCTAATAAAATAGACTTTCTGGGATTCTTTTTCCAGCGGAAGCTTATTTCTTTTAAAAGTTTCCATAACTTATAAGAGACTCTAAAAGCAATAGGCGAAATTGGCGTAGATGTAATGCTGGATATGTGCAACATGATATGGATCACAGATGAATGGCCTGATGAGTGGTGTGAATCAACCTTGATCCCTATCCATAAAAAAGGATCACTAACTATATGCAGCAATTACAGAACCGTTGCCCTTATCCCTCATGCAAGCAAAATCCTGCTACATATAATCAATGAACGGCTAAAGAACTTTCTACTTCCAGAGATAGCCGAAGAACAATGTGGATTTGTACCAGGAAAGGGAATGCGTGAGCAAATACTCAACACCAGACAGATAGTAGAAAAAGCAAGAGAACATAACATACCAATGTTGCTCTGTTTTGTAGATTACACAAAGGCTTTTGATTCAGTAAAATGGGATCCTCTCTGGAGTATAATGGAAAATATGGGAGTACCTAACCACCTAGTTAACCTAATAAGAAATCTGTATAATAAAAACTCAGCCAAAGTTAAAATACATGGAATATATTCAAATGCATTCAAAACAGAGAAAGGAACTAGACAAGGTTGCATACTATCACCATTATTGTACAACATATATTCTGAATATATAATGAGAAAAGTACTAGATGAATGGGATGGAGGAATCACTATAGGAGGCAGAAAAATCAGTAACCTGCGATACGCAGATGACACACTTATACTAGCAGCGAATGAAGTCGAAATGATTACCATCATCGAACGGCTAAGCCGAATAAGTGAAGAATTCGGACTTCAAATCAACACCAGAAAAACAAAAATAATGATTGTAGACAGAGCAAATAATAATCTACCGCATATACGCCAAATAGGGATTTTCGAAGTAGTCGACAGATTTGTATACTTGGGCTCTCTGATAACCAACAATGGTGATTGTTCCTCAGAAATCAAACGTAGACTAGGAATGCCCCGAACCGCAACTGCTAAATTAATTAAAATATGGAAAGACCGAACAATAACAAGGAATACTAAGCCTAGGTTGGTCAGTGCCCTTATTTTTCCCATTGCTACATATGCAGCTGAAACATGGACTCTCAAAAAAATCGATAGGAGTAAGATCGAAGCTTTCGAAATGTGGGTATTGTAGCGTTTACGCTACTGATTAATCCAATATTCAATTTAAAAATCGTATTCACCGAGCCCCTCACGAAATTTTTGTGTTCCGCCAGCGATCGATTTTTAAATGGACATTTTTCCCCACACGCGTAGTAGTCGCTTAAAAAGTAAGGTTGGTCGAGTTGGTACGAGAACGATCAGTTTTGGTCAGAACTGATACGCAGCCACGCCAACCGGTGAAATTGTTCACCTTCAAAGTGACGGAATTGGAGCAAGGAAGATAATTTGGGGAAGAATAAAATAGAAATATTTATAATAATAATTAATTTTTTTTAAATAAATAATAATATAAAATCAATATTAATCTAAGAGTTCCACATAAAAGGAAGATTTTTTTGGCGTGCTGCAGTTCCATGTAAGTAAATCATTTCATACGTATTATCTCTTTATCATATAATCAAATTTATCATTGTATTTAGTATTTCTTTAGAGATTTACTTTTGAGTTCCGAAATAATTTAAATATAAAATTTCCTTGATTTACTTGCAAAGAACAGAAGGTCATTTTTTTTATATAGTCAAACTTAAATTCCGATCTATTTCATATCTTATCATTAAGTTTTTTTGGTTTCCTTTTAACTAACTTTTTTTGGTGGAATATAAAAAGGTTCTACAAATGTGGGACAGCCTTCTGTATTCTGCGCATGTTTATTTCATGGCGCAAGCTTGCCATGCCTACGAAAGTAACTTCATAAATTTGACATGATGTTGACTTAACCTAATACCAAATGTTTTGATGTTTTGTTTTGGTGCAGTCAATCCATGCTGCTACACCTATTGAATTGTATTTATTAAATTAAATAATAATTTTAGATTCCGTCACTTCACTTGAGGATATTCTCTTCAATATTCCGTCAAGGACTCAAGTAACTAAATCCTTAAATAGTTAACAACCCGTGGATTTTGCTGTCACCCAGAGACCAGTGACTGGTTGTGGCTTTGTGCCCAGGATTTGTTCTTACAGCCATAAACTGATGTAGCCGTGCCAAGAGGAGTTTTTCCTATGGACTTATAGTGCTGTAAAGATAAGTTGTTTAACTATTTGACTTTTTGTATTACGTATTACTATCTATTTACTTTGTTACTATCTATTTACTGTTTAACTGTTGTTACTTCCTATTTAGTAGTATACCCTCTTCATATGCATATGATAAGGTGAATACCTTGGTGATAATTTAAATTTTGATATAATCTAATTCTAAAATATTGGGGAGAAGAAAATACATTTCATGTTTTTATTGGGTTTTTAAATAGGATTTCAAGAGTACTGACCAAACTCACTTTTGCTATAATAGATTTTTTTAATACAATATATTTGATAAAATAGGTACAATTTTGATATTGGGGAAAGGGAAATAAATTTCATGTGGTTTTTAAAACATTGTATAAGGAGTATTGAAGACTCACTTTTTGAATGTAATATATATTTAATATAATTGTAATAGAGATTTATCGAGTTGATATCTTTATAATATTGTCATTAGTATCTCATATTAGTAGAACTATTTAAATCTAAATTACTAACCTTAGTGTTAAGACTTAGGCTACCCTACGGACTATTCTTGGTTTATACTAATATTTCATATTTTATTTGGCCAGTGGTAGTGACTATTCGTTTGTTGAGGGACTATTAGGTCCCATTGTATGTGTACACCATCCACTACCACTGTTATTTGGCTTTGCATTATATGTAAATTGTTTATACACATATACATATATACTTTTTTTATAAATATATTTATTGTTACTATTTTGAGTTTTATTTCAGTTCTACTAACCAGTATATAACATAGCAAAACAAGATTATTATTTAGTATTTTTTGTATTTCAGAGTATTATCTCCAGATTCATTTGTTACTTCAAAATCTCAACTATCGTTGAGTTGGCGCCCTTCTTTTCTCTTCTTATTGTTCTCTTTCTATAAATTTATACCCAGTGACCTTCTTCAGTTGTATCACGTTTGATATTACCAGGTCTCATTTCTTTCTTGTCTCATTAGCTCATTAGCTCTTGTTATTGTTGTTTATATCTTTAAAGCCACACTCCAGTGCATTGAAGCTAGCCCGAACACTCACTTGAGATTTAGTGTCTCTTTGGCCATTTAAATTCGTTCCTCTGAGCTTAGCCCTATTTTTAGTATTTTTTTTTTTTTTCATCACTTCTCTTTCAGTTCTTCTGAAATTTGGAAGTCTTACACTTCCAAAAACCCAATACTCCCGGAGTATTGAGCGTTTCAGTATATAGAAGAATTCTACGCGTGTCCTGGACAGAACATAGAACCAACCTGTCAATTCTGGAAGAGCTTCATATAAAAGACAGGCTACTAAAAAAAGTAAACCAAGCATACCTAACTTACTTCGGCCGCATAGCTAGAAGAACGGGCACCATGGATCTATTGGTAGTAGAAGGTAAGGTAGAAGGCCGAAGACCAAGAGGAAGATCTCCAATACGATGGGTGGACCAAATGAAGAGTTTGGTGGAAAAATCCCTACATGAAGCCGTCCATATGGCACAAGATCGCAGTCAATGGAGACAGCAGACTAATAATATTTAGGGTGTCACTACGCCCTGACAAGGGCTAAAGGATTGAGGAGGAGGATATATATATATATATATATATATATATATATATATATATATATATATATATATATATATATTCATCATCAGGAAAAACTGCAATAAAGTAATACTGTTATTGTAACATCTCCGAAATCTTTTTGAAAAGATTTGTAAAAATTATTATTACTACTTACGTTATTGCGATTGGAATTTAGCAGATATAACAATATCTGGTGACAATACTACGCAGTATAAAACAGTATAAAATTGTCATTTTATAATTTTTCTGTAAGGGCCATCTCCGCGACGAAGGTTGGCAATCATTATGACTATTCTGACCTTCGAGGCAGCTGCTCTGAACAATTACCTTGAGCTGCAACCAAATCACTCTCTCAGGTTCTTCAACCAGGAAACGCGTCTTCTTCCTACGCTTCTCCTATCCTCTACGTTTTCTTGAATTATGAGTTTCAAGATGTATCTTTTGCCTCTAATTATATGTCCGAGATATTGCAATTTTATTGTTTTTTCCATTTCCCTTTCTCCGCCCATTCTCCTTAACACTACTGTAGACCCATGGAATCCTTAACAATATTCTAAATGTCCACATTTCAAACACGTTGAACCGATTTATTGTATTCCGGTTTAATGTCCATAATTCAACTCCATAGTAGATTACACTGTGTACATAGCATTTAATTAGCCTTATTCTGAGGGCCAATGTCAGATTTTTGCTGCACAAAATATTTTTTACTTTCACGAATTTGGCACGTGCTTTTTCAATTTTGACTCTTATTTCTATAGTATAATCGTTATTTTTTGTGATTATTGTTCCCAAGTAAGTATATTTTTTTATTATCTCAATCTGCTGGCCACCTACCGGTAATATTTAGTATGTATTGTAGTTCTTGCTAATTTTCATGAATTTGGTTTTTTTGATTTTAAGGGAGCGTCCATATTTTCCACTATATCTTAATATTTTGTTCATTATTCGTTCTAAGTCTTCCAAGTTATCGGCTATTATGGTTATACCGTCGGCATACCCAATGTATCTTCGGCGTACCTAATGTTGTTAATTAAACTTCCGTTCACTTTTATGTCGACTGTCTCGTTTACCAAAGCTTCTTGTATGATTTCTTCAAAATAAAAATTAAAAAATAACGGCGACAGTATGCAACCTTGCCTGACCCCTCTCCTTATCTCCACTTCTTCTGACACTTCTCTTCCAATTCACATTTGATCGTTGGCTTTAGTATAAATTTGATATTAATGTTACATCCCTCACATCCAAATTCTTGTTTTTAAGTATTTCTATAAGTTGGTTATATTTTACCTTATCGAATGACTTTTTGTAGTCTATAAAGCATACATAAAGATCTCGATTAACATCCAAACATCTTTGGGTCAGCACGTTAAAAGAAAATAGTGCCTCTCTTGTGCCCACTCCATTCCGAAATCCAAACTGGGAATCACTATTATCCAGCTTAGAGCATATTCTATTATGGATGATTTTTAGCAGGGTTTTGAAGGTATGTGACATTAGACTGATCGTTCGATAATTACTACATTCCTTAACATTTACTTTCTTTGGTAGATAAATTAATGTTGATGTCAGCATTTCAGGTGGAATGATTCCCTTGGAATAGATTGTGTTCAGTAATTGGACTAAAAGATCTATGTTTTTCTCAGTGACCAGTTTTAGCAATTTACTTAGTATTTTATCTAGACCAGCAGCTTTATTATTTTTTATGGACTTTACTGCATGCATAACTTCTGACTTTGTAATTTCATATATATATTTTTCTGTCTCTGGTCATGGAATAATTCCTGTATATATTTCTCTATATATAATTCTTTAAACAATCGTAAAATAGTTTCGAAATACAATTCAGATTTTTGCTTTATATTTAATAATTCTTTAACTTTCTTATGGAGTTTTAAGTTGCCATATTTGTTTTCTAAATCTTCTATTTCTTAGCCTTTTCCAGTGTAATAAGTGTCTTTAGCTTCTCTTATTTTCCTTCTTATTTGATTATGCAGCTGTTGATACTAAGTTATGTTGATATTCTTTTGCCTTCTTCTGTCCTCCATCATTTTCAATATTTATTCTGTCATCCAATCTCCTTTCTTGTATCTGGTTGTTGTGAGTTCTCTGCGACTTGGTTTGATAATTGCATTTTTAAAGAATTGCCACAGAGTTTGCATTAATTTCTTGTTTTAGTTTTTTTTGACGTCTTCTGATTTTAATTTTTGTATGTTTAGTTTATCATTTTGTAGGTTTTTTGTATCTTTTTAAGCGGAGTTGGAATTTTGCTGCAAGAGGATTGTGGTCCAAAGCCAACGTCTGCATCAATTTGGTTTCTGACGTTTCTATTGACCTTGTTAGCTGAAAATTTCTAAGTGTAAATGCGTTGGCGTCGTTTCGGCAGTTTGAAGAAAGTATTTATTACCGCAAGATTATGTTCTAGGCAGAATTCTATAAGGCGTTCTCCTCTCCCATTTTAAATACTAAGTCTATATGATCCTACAGTAGACTCACATCCTTCTTCTCCAACTTTGGCGTTAAAATCACCCATGACTAGTGTTATATCTCCGGATGTTGTATTTTGTAGGGTTTTTTGAAGGTCATCATAAAATTTTTTAATTTCATCCTCTGTTTTATCGACGGTTGACGCATAAATGTAAATAAGGTTTAATTTCCCATGTGTTGTCATCATTTGTTTTAGCATAATTTTTTCAGATATTGGTATAAAGCCTACAACTGATTTTGCAATTTTTTATTGCTTTACATTAATTGCTACTCCACACCGATGTTAACTGTTGATACTACTGGAGTAGAAAAGTCGACCATTGGTTTTACTTAGTTTGCCAGAGTCGAGCCATCTTGTGTCACTTATTCCCAAGATGTCGATCTTAAGTCGCATCATTTCATGTTCTGTGTTGCTTAGTTAACCAGGGATTTTTTTGGTTAACGACCTGAGGAGCCCTGTCATCATTGTTATTTCTTCCCCTACCGAATCTTGGCATCCGATAACCATGATTAGTACGGTGCTGCTTGTCACTAACTGCCATGACGATTTCTAGGGTTACTCTACGAATCTAATGCAGTGGTTCCCCATTGCCTTCTGCATTCTTATGTCCATTCCTTGGTTCATCCGCCAGATAAATTTCTCTATCTCAAGACAAAATAGTGCCCTTATATCTATCAGCTCCTCCGCCCGAAACCGTTGGCCAATATTGGACTTGATTCTATATCAATCCTAAAATCGAAGGTTGCCACTTATGCCACCTTACCGAAACTTTGCTTCTCCGCCGTGGCTGCCGTTGTGGACTTCAATCGTAACCCTGGACAAAGTACTAGTTTCCCGGATCAGAAAACCCCCAAAATCTGCGGAGGGCAGGGATTATTTCCTTTTCCCTGATAGTACTATCATCAAGAATTTAAAGAATTCCTACCCGCTACCCGCAAAATACGAAAAAGAAACGTTAACAATAAACCACTTAGAACTTTTGTTTTCAAAACTTCCATATTTTTTTTTAATTTCTATCACTACAGCTATTACCTACAGCTTTAAACTTATCACTGCAGCTTCAAACGTTAAGAAATTAAAATCTTATGTGCCGGCTTAGCATAAGTTTGGTTATAGCATAGTAGTACTTATTTGATTTATGTCACTCCTTTTGTTCATCGTATTAGGATTTTAAGAAATAAATGCCATTTCTAAGAACAATATCTTGATGTGATTACATTTTGTGGCTAAAATTTTTTAAGATTCATTCCACATCGTGTGATTTACGCTATTAACATGTAACGTGTTTTTCGTAGGTATTACATGAAATTTGATAAACAAGATTGGAACAATTTTTTATTATTTTTGTTTTTAATTTTCAACAAAATTCATCTTGAAGTTCATGCAGTCTTAAAGGCTATTTTTACGCTGACAATGTAGCTGAACACTGTTGTCTCTTAATATTGTTACATCAGCAAAATCAATCTGAATAATGTAGGTAGTAATAATAATTTTTACAGATTTTTCAAATAGGCTTCGGAGATGATATTAAAATAACAGTATTACTTTATTGCAGTTTTTCCTTATAATGAAAATAAACCTTTTCGAAATATTAAAAATTTAGTTACAAATATATTTATATATATATATATATATATATATATATATATATATATATATATATATAGAGAGAGAGAGAGAGAGAGAAAGAGAGAGCTAAGATTATTACTATTACAAGAAATAATATTAAACTCTTAAACACAACAGTCCTCCCGGTAAAATCGCGTCAATTATCACTGCGCCGAGCTTTCGACATCCTCTTTGATGTATTATTTAGGACTTCCGAGGTTTCAGTCTTCCAAGCCCCCAGACACTACTACACTGATCACTAACCAATGCATTACTGCTAGTGAGAACAGATGACGGTTCATTCATACCGTCAATGGTGACGTGGTTTGGGTGGACGTTGACGTGAGGCTTAGCGTAGGGATTAACGCGGGATTTGGGGCGGAGATTAGCTAGGGATTGGCGTGAATATTTCTGACTAGAATTTGGAGTAACAGGTGAAGCGGACATTTTTTTTTATGAGAGGTCTCCATGTTGAATGTAATCATCTGCCGTCATCACTTTTATTGAGACATTTTGGCCTTGTTTAAATTTCTGTGGCTTCTCGGATAAATCTTGATTTATAGATGCTGACAAGGGCTGTGGGTATGGAGTTTTGAAAGTAAATTTTGTGACCTGCGTAAAGATGGTGTTGACCTAGAGCTGAAATTGATTTGGAATTGCGAACAAAAATAAAATGTTCATATTTTGGATTCTACGATTTGTTTGGTCTATGTAATACCTGGGGCTGTCTGCACAAGGAATTTCATAAACTCCGTGTTGTTCATTGGAATGTTGTCTTTTATTGATCAGATAAGAGATGAAAGATTTTGTTGGGGGGTAAATATTGTCTCTATTCCCCTTGATTTTTGTCGATTTTGTTAGTGACATTTGATGTAAGGTATAAAAGTTTTCGTGTGATGGTCTTTGGATTGAGTTTAAACATGATATTGATGTCTGTGGATACTCATATTATTGTGATTTTAGCCGGTAAATGTTTTAGATGAGGGCTTGTTTTAATCTAGAGAGCTCAGCGGGTATATTTTAATCATCGCAAAAGCGTATTGATTTAGAGACAAGGGTATTGATAACTGAATTAATTTGTGAAGGTGGATGATGAAAGTTGCATGCAAGTAACGATTGGTATGGATGGGTTCTTGATAAACAAAGTGATTAAAACCTTATTTTTATTTATGATAACGTCGAGACACGGTAGGGATGAATTAAATTTCACCTTCATCGTGAACTGGATACTAGGATGTATACCATTCAGATGGGTTTTAAAAGATACCAAAGCATCCCTGCCATGGAGCAAAATGACGAATGGATCGTCAATATATCGTATGTGGGTTTGAGAATTGATGTGAATAGTGTTAAGGTCTAGTCTATAAGATATTGGCAATAACTGGATAAGTGGAAAGCCCATTTGGGCACGATTTATTTGTATGTAGAATTGATTTTGGAATATGAAATAAGTATTGGACATAAAATGTTCAATGAGAGATAAATGTCTGATAATCTTAAATAATATGATAGGGTATTATTTAAGAAGTTTGATAAAATGAAAAGAATTTTTAAAAAACAATGAAGCATTTTCGGCGGGAGGTTGTAGGGTTTTGACCAATGGTTGTGTAGGGCAGTTGTATGGACTGCCAATGGGACATAGAGGAGGGATATCGAATTTGTGAATTTTGGGTAGGCCATATATTTGAGGTGTTATGGAAGACTTTTCACGAGGAATTAGATATTATTTTATGCCAACAGGAAGATAGCTTTTATTGATAATGGCTTTCGTTGATTGTTTTCAGAAAGGTTGTTATATTATTAGGAATTGGTATGTAGTCTAGAGTACTATTGAGATTTATGAGCTTATTGATGTAAGAAGCAGTGGTTAGGATAATGGTGGAATTGCTCTTATTGGCGGGAAAATGACTGGATTTGTCTTTGACTGTTCTTTTAGACATTTTTCTCGCATTGGATAATGTTCGGAGTACGAGACTTTGAGTTTATAAAAAGTCTAGTGAAGCCTTGTCTAGCTTTCAGCATCTGTAAAAAGTAAACTGAAGATTGCTTCCTTAGTTTGAGAGATCATTGTCTCAATTAAAATGTGACTTGAGGTAACAGAGTAATTAAAACCTTTTGCTAAAGCTTAAGTGGCAATGGTCAAAATAAAGGTATCAAAAAAGGTATATACCATGTAGGAGGTTTCAACATTGTAGTTTTTGAAATTTGTTTGGCAATTGAATGCGCTAATTAGCTAAATAATAGTTTCATCGCTGAATGGATCTACAAATACTACCAAAAAAATATTAACGAATATCAAAATATACGAAAAACCACAAAATTTCTTGCTAGTTAGATGATCAGTTAGATTGGTTAATAATAATAATTTCTAGGTAATTAGTTATACTGTGATAGTGTAGAAATTCTAAAAGTAAATATTTTATATATAAATATTTTTTACAGTATCCGTTTTTTATACTAAAATTATTCCATCGGTAGAGTGGTACATCCTACTATTAACAACCAATTATATGTAAATGCTTGATAAAAGGACACATATTATTTTATTTTCACAGTCATTCGAATAATAATTTTATCTGATTTATATGATTTGTTTTTCATATTAAATTATTAATTATATTAGCGATAACCTAATATAACCAATTTAAATGACTCAATCCTTGTATTATCTTATTTGCATAATTTTGTGTTAATGCGTAAAAACCTATTGGTTGTTACCAAATCCAATTTAGCAAAGGCCTTAAAATTTACCGGATATTTTTGATATTTCATAATTAACCGATAGAATTGTTTAATTCTAAATTAATTAAATTATTAATAAAAAATAACCCACAATATATTTTATCTCTATTTAATCACGTTTAATAAACTAATTAAAACAATAATTTGACCATTGATCTGTAATTAATACAAATAGAAAACTACTAATAAATAAATTTGTTTATTCTAGTTTATGAGACATATACTACAAAACCATAAACGACACATTTAAAAATAAACCAATTCTTGGCGTCGTGATTAACGCATGATAAATCTTTTGCATGTAGAGAAAAATACGTAAATTTCTGATTCACGTTTTACCTTTGGGTACGTTGACCACTTGGTTTATCGTGACCAATAGCTACCTTGTCTATGAATAATTTACAAACATTGCAGCGGCGGCTCGTGACTTAAAATAGTGGTGAAGACGAGGAAACCTTGCTGGAGCGAAAAGGAGTTTTGGTACCTACGTCGAGCCCAAATCTCATTAAAAATTCATTAAAAATATGTACAGTTCAGGGCTCTAATAACTTGAAAATAGTTTTTTAGTACACTTATACTAGATATGATTCGTTCTGCTTGCCTGGAGTATTTTAGTTATAAACCTTCGACATTTCATTGAGGGTTTTTTGGCGATTAAAACACCATGCCTGGTAAAACGGGTTTGTTGAGTTGCTGCAGTGTTTACTAGTTTTGGTCCGCCTCGAGTATTTCATTTCCCCAGTACCACCTATATCTAGCAGACATTCCCCTATCCGCCACCTGGGAGGCGCTCGATGGGGTCCAACAATCTCTCACGGGATGACAGAGAAAGAGAGAGAGAGAAAGAAAGAGAGAGAGAGAGAGAGAGAGAAAAAAAAAGAGAGGACTAAAGTGATAGATGTCATAGAAAAAATTGCACAATATAGTAGGTGGGCCAAAAGACGCATAAAATGTAGACCTAGAGAAGATAAAAGATACCGAGGTAGACAGTGGGAAATTCGATACAGATGGCACAAGATAGAAGAATATGGAGGAGATCTATATACAAAATTGTATGCAAGAGGTTGCGGAATGATGATGGTGATGATACAAGGTGATGATACAAAACAAATTATAGGCTTCTGCAACAATGTCTTTAATTAGTTTTTTAATTACTTTAATTTTGAAAAGCGTCGGAAGGGAAGATCAAACTGTATGACTTAAATTTTGTTGTATTTTCTAATACGAATTTTAATTTATCACAATCCTGAAAACGTATATCCATTTCCATTAAAGTATAATCATATATTAAAAAAAAAATGTTCTGTATTGAGTAGTAATTGCATTCTTGCTCATACCATCATCACACCTAAACCCTTTGGAAGTATTAATGATTGTCATTATGCTTGCCTTTTCAAAAATAGAATTAAAAAATTCTTCATTTCTTTTATCACTTATTATTTGACGAAATATCATTCTTTGGTTTAAACAAAAATTAATATCTAGGGACTTTTTTAAAGAACATCATATAAAATATCTATTATATGAAAATTGTCGCTAAAAATGTTGCTAAAAATTTGAACTCAAAATCATCTAAATCTCTTAAAAACCCTTTAGCCAGCTGAAATGATTTGTTGTATGACTCTTCAGAATTCGTTATATTATCAAAAACCTCTTCTAATTTTTTCCAGTTTTCAATAATTACACTGATTAATTTTGAATTAGATGACCATCTCGTATCTGTAATTGTTGGCATAGCATTGTTGGCATGTAATTGTTGGCATTCTACGTCTAGCCAATGTAGATGCAAGAGCGTACGATGGTTTTGCTAAACAATGAAAAAACGAAGTGATTCCGGTAATAGTTGCAAAAAAATTCAACATTTTGATATTTTCTTAAAGCTCTGTTGCAAAACAAGCTTAAGTCGATGGGCTAGACCATGTACAAAAATTGCTTGTGGCGCATGTGATTTAATTTTTTGTTGAAGTCCATTTAAGTGCCCTTTCATCACACTTTCTCCATCGAAACACTGTCATACAAGCTTATGTCGGTATTCCAAAGGCTCTAAAAGTGTCGCAGCCATACTGAACAAATGCTCAGCTGTTCTACCGGCACTTACATCGTTAAATCCCCTAAACCGTTTAATTAATAGTCCTTGAGAATTTACGCATCTTAATATTATGTCAGTAGTATCATCAATTTGGAGGAAAAAAATGGACTGTTTTTAATTAATTATTAAGTTATATTATCATTTATGTATCCAGAAATGCACTCAATTCATTTTGACTTGTTTTTGATTTTCCACTAAAAACATTTTTGATTTTTTCGTAATGATTTTTAGTTTCCATAGGGCTTTAAACAATTAACAGAATTAATAACTCTTTAAAATTACCCCTGTTACTCGAGTCATTTTTCTTACCATGTCCCCTAAAAGACAAATCTTGTTTGCTGAGGTACAAAACTGCGTCAATAACTGTCCGCAAACAAATCCTGTTTAGTCCAACATTTTCATTAAAATTTAGTTTATGTAATCTAGCGTTTTCTTTTAATGCATCGGCAATCGTGTTTTGATTTTGTTCGAAATTTCTAAACATTAATTGGTTTTCCAGAATCTGCGTGCTTATGTAACGATCTATTAATATTCAAAAAATCAACAAAACCGTCTCTATTAAACACAGACTGTGTATTTGAAAAGAGGAGACATGGCCAACAATACAATTTTTCTAACGCTGTGCTACTACACAACCAATTAAATTCTGTGAACTGAGAAGGCTTAAAATTAATGTTATACGGCTTGTATGTTTATTTAACTTCCTTTTTTAGTCCTTTGTTTTAAATACTGGTTGGTCGACCATGTATAAGAACATCCCTTTTATCTTTATGTTTTGAATGCCTAAACAGAGTCTCTAATATATTACACACCAAGTCATTAATTGAATTCATGTCTGTCTAAAATTATTTTTGTTCAAATGAAATCTACAAGAACACTCAATATCCGAAATCCGAAACAAACTACAGAAAAATGTATTAATAAAGTGCACTAAACAAATAAACTTAATACTGTGACTCAACTTAACTAATAAATACACTACATAAACTATACTATATAAAAAATATCTATATAATAGACTTAATTTCAAAATATTGTCGCCGAGAGAAATTTCCGAAAAATAGGAATACTACATACACATTAAACTACTGGGTGAAGACGGATAGTTTATTTTCCAATTGATCTGGATTTACCAGTCTTCTCAGCGATCACTAACGACAGGCTGACGTCACGTTGCCATGGCAACCGTGAACGCTTGTGCAGATGGATTCCGCATTTCAAAAATGATATTCACCTATTCCTGAATTGTACACTTCAGTGACACAGGTCAGGATTTGACCGTTAAGTACCTACCGCTAATAAAGCTAGTTATCTTTTTTAATTTCTAGATTAATTCAAAGAGAATAAATAATTAATTTCAGAATTTAGATATAATAATGTTGCTCATATTTAGTTGTCTCAATTTATTATATTTTTTTGGTGGACTTCACCTTCACCTACTTCACCTAGCCGGCCGCCGCTGAAACATTGTATCAAAATGTTTACAAATTTACCTACATACAGTTTATCCAAACAAAATACAGTCCAAGTTTTAAAGACAAACAGTTAATAACTTAAAATATTATTATCATT
The DNA here is from genome assembly GCA_918026665.1 of Diabrotica balteata. Taxonomy (NCBI): domain Eukaryota; kingdom Metazoa; phylum Arthropoda; class Insecta; order Coleoptera; family Chrysomelidae; genus Diabrotica; species Diabrotica balteata. The sequence goes on from OU898278.1 coordinate 59,556,971, forward strand.
TTTTAAGTAATAATACATTGAGTTAAATTATATCTCATATGGTCAATAATATAATAATTTAAAATTATGAATGGTCCTCCTTAATCCATCTTTTTTTTTTCTGTACCAACTTGTCAAAAATTATTCTATTAAAATGAGAATTTTACGATTGTTAATTATTCTATTGTTTAGGAAAGTTTTTAATGAGAATTTCTTTAATAACGGTTTTAATACGAGAAATCAAATCTTACTACTTTACTCTAAAGAACCCTGAAGCACTATACTATCAATGAGCATAAATATTCCTTTACACGATCCTTGTACAGTTACAGTTTTGGATCCTTTCGTGTTTCAAGTATAACTCTGAAGTCTGGATCATGTGTTCGTCTGTCCCATCACTCACGTTGGCAAGTGACAACTAGAAAAGGTGTACTTTAGGAATATATCTGGATACCATATTGTCAGAAATCATCATCCATTCGCTATTGGTGTATAATTTATAGCACTGTGATTGCGAGGCAAACAAGTTTTTGCAGCTTCCTTACTTTAAGGGTGGCACTTTTTTGCTGCATTTTTGACCACCATACCACTGCTAAATATTATGTAACTGTTGGTTTAAACACCATATTAAAAATCGCATATGACGTGTTGTAAAGCACACATTTGTCCATGAGCTCGTCTGACAATCATATCGAATTCTGCTTAATACGCATACTGTTTTTTTAATCGGAGCTTTAACTAATAAATCACTCCTAATATGTATATCTAGCAATACCGAAAAAAAAAATTGTAGCGTCACTTCAACACAATGCACAAATACCAATCAGAGTTTCCACCTAATACTGAAGTGAGTAAGAATAAACTCCAAGCACTAAAATATCTTTTAACTGCCCAAGAAAAAATGTTCTGTAAGCCGAATAAACCGTCTGAAGGCTGTAGCCAAAGCTTCATTCTTAGTTTGTTATGAAATTGCGCAAAAGTGTAAGATGTTTTCTGATGAAGATTTATCAGATTTACTGTTTGTTAATTTTAAAAACAAAAATGAATTAAAAAAGTATACATGATCTGCAGCTGTCAAGAAATACTGTGATATATCGTGTATAGATATAATGTGTGTGAATCGTATGGATTGTTGAGTAAAAATCTTAATGAGCAACTGCAAAGAGATCTACTCCGGTGCGCTGCTTTTTTGTTACAGATTAATGAGTCGACGGATACCATGGATACTGCACAGTTACTTATTTTTATTCAAATGGTCTTTAATGATTTCTCAACAAGAGAAGAGTTACTAAAAATGGTATCCATAAAAGGCAGAACACGTGGCATTGATTTATTCACGGAATTCAAACATTTTATCGGTAAGATTAATTTACCTTTATTTAAGCTTGTTTCAATAATGATAATAACGACAGATGGGGCCCCGGCAATGATTGGTATTAGTAATGGATTTATATCACTATGCCACAAAGATGAAGATTTTCCGGACTTCATTAATTACCACTGCTTTATTGACCAAAAGGTCTTGACCAGTAAAAGTTTTAACACAAAACACGTTCTGGATATTGTATTTAAAACTGGCAATTCAATAAGAGGCAAATCTCTGCAAAGACGGCTGTTTAAGCAACCACTGGATGTCAAAGAACTAGATTTAATCTTACACACCGACGTAAGGGGGCTGAGTCGCAGCAAGTTTTTGCAAAGGTTTCGAGATTTTTTAAATGACATTAATAAATTTTTTGAAGAAAGGGGTGATTTGGCAGTTCTAGCAGATTTTACTGGTAAACTGAGCACATTGAATCTGGAACTGCAAGGCAAGAAAACATTATCAGAAATGAAAACATTATCAGAAAATTCTTTTGCATCATTCAAACCTCAAACAGTATCTTTAATAGTTAATATTATAAAGAAAAGGTTTTTAAGATTTACGAACATTAAATAACATATGGAAAACAGCCTGCCTATGTTTTCAAGATACAAAAGTATACAGCAGAAATTCAGTCAGTGGTATCAGGCTTTTCAATCCGTTTTAGAGATTTTAATAAAATTAAAAAGTTGGCCGAATTTATCAATTATCTATTTAATAATACTATTCATAACACATTTGAAATATCCAAACAATTTGCAGAGATATTCCAAATGGACCAACTTTTTCTTGAAAATGAAATAATTGCTATGCGTTGCGATGTATTTTTAAAATCGAGGTCAGGTTCACTTCTAGATTTCTGGCCATTGGTGTGCATTGACAAATATCCAAATTTAACAAAAATATATTAAACAACTGCATTAATGTTTGGCTCAACCTATAATATGTGAATTAGCGTTTTGATATTAAAAACAACAAAGAGTAAACAGCATTTCAGCTTGACTAATGCTCATACGTTGAATTCTATAAGGTTGGCCATTTCCAACTTCAAGCCAGACCTTAAGAACCTAGCAAAAACTGTTCAAATGCAAATCTCACATTATTTTTTTTTATTTAATAAAGTTGAAAAAATAAATAAATAAGAATTACTACTTTTGTTTAATTTACGTATTACAATTACACACTGGCGAGCAATAAAACTAATCCATCCAGAATTTTAGCTTTCAAAGCCGAATCGGTTTTACTCATATTCAAAATTCGTTTAGATTTCGAAAGCTGATAAAATCTGAGTCTTTCAGAATCAGTTATTGATTTTCTGAGATATAGTGAGCGACTCTGAGATATTCAGTATACTTTTCAAGTTAAAATTTTTAGTCCTCGCCAGTATAGTAAAAAAATTCCTAGTCAGTAGGTAAGAAAGAATTAAAAAGACAGACAGTAGATCTCGAGTCCGATTAAGTTGGCCACCCCTGTATTAGATTAAGATAAGATTAGATTAACAGAAAGATTTGCTTGTCAACAACTGAATTTTAAACGCTCGCAGGTAAAATCTTTTTATATAGAATTAGAAAGCCCATACTCATTATAATCTTTTCGTTGTTGGTATTTGCCCTAGGATTAAGATATTGTAATTAACCTTTTGTTATAGGAATGAATTATGTATTTGTAACCAAAGGGAAAGCAAAAGTTTCTCTGAAAACAAAATAAAGCTTTGATTGGATTGGACAGTTTTTTTTAAATAGGAGAATAGGAATAGGAGAGAAGATGTATGAGAGAGAGAGAGAGTGGGCAGTTGTCATTTGATCATTTAAATGAAAGGTCACGTCTCGATAGAGGGTGTGTTCGTGAGTTTGAATACCGGCATTGTGAAAGGAAGTTATCAGAATTGTGGAAGGGAATTACAAGTCGATGAAAAAAAATCCTTGGATCTAAAGCAGTACTTTGGAGCTAAAATAGTTTGGCGGTACCAAGTTGACAGAAAGAGGTCCTTGTGTCATTGAGAAGTAGCTGGGTGTTTGGAGTATTAAATTTCAAGTGTTAGTTGTTGGAGAATTGAGTCAGGTGTATTGTACAGTCGCTGCATGAGGATTGCAGATACGAAAAGAAATAAGCTAAGGCGAATAGTAGCAGATCACATTGCTGTGGAGCGTGGACGATTTTGGGTATGTTCCAAATACAATCTACGAAGGAAAGGTCAGTGATTTTCTGTTCAGAAATGAGAAATTTTGTAACTGTGAATGAATTTTGTTGACCAATCATTCTCGTTACCATTTTAACTCAAGAGTAGACTTCATTTGTAAAATATTTTTGTTTTTACAATAAAGTAAATATTAAAAAATTAGAAAGTTAAAAAGTTTGAGAGATATTTATTAAAATTGGCTTTAAATTGGTTGTGTCTCTGAGAAGGCTTAAAATATTCTTTTTGTGTAAATTTTATTGTATTCATTTACGATGATTGATAAAATAACGGCAAATTTGATAATTGTTTTATTCTTCTTTAAATCAAATAAAGAATACGAATTTTTTGTAACATACTATTTTAATTATTACCTTTTTTTCTCCGTCCCGATAAAGGACAACTAGGAAATCTTTGGAATCACACAACATAGGTTAATACTAGCGGACCAACTCGACATCGAGTTTTTTAAATGAAATTTTTATTTTGCGAGAAAAATTAAGAGATTAATACAAACAATATAAGCAAGAATATACATAACATTCATCAATACTAATGCAAATAAAAAGTGTATTAAATATCACGAAATATTTCGTCGAAAACAAAGTTTTTTGTTACAATGTCTCCATCTTCTGAAAACTTTTGCTTGGCACCGGGAGTTATGTAAACTTTTACTTTTGAGTTTTTAATAAAAACGAAACCGAAAGTCGACCTTAAAACCGGAATGCAATTTTTAGTTCATCAAATGTCGACATGAATATCATTTAGCAGTTAATTTTGCATGCTGATCATGAATTCGGTGTCAGATTTGCTCTATCTTGACGTTTTATGCGCGTTTCGGGTCACTTCCGGTGTCGATCGCAACCGGAAGTACATATTTAGATTCGTCTCGATGAGACCTTTCGATCCATATATATATATATATATATATATATATATATATATATATATATATATATATATATATATATATATATATATATATATATTGTGGGGTCTAAAACTTAAAGTAAATTTTAACTTCCGGTCATCTCAAAACCGGAAGTGAATTGTTGTACCAAAAATATATCTTCACAATCTCATACGTAATACTAATAATATTTCGAAAAAATATTTTAATTATCTAATATGGTTTTTAAGTAAAGTGGTGGACAAGAAAAGGGTTTAGCGTTTTAGTATATAAGATAAGGAGATTTTTCACCCTGTGAACAATTAAGTTATATTTTTGATTTGCTGAATTAATCAAGTAAAAAAAGTAATAACATGACAATATATATATAAATATAATAATATTTACATATGGTATAAATACTTTAATCTACAGCTCAATAGTATTATTAAACTTTAAACAAATTGAAATCTTTAGTATATCCAATGAACCGTTTTTTGAAAATTTAAAAGTAAATTTATTTACACCAATCTCTAACAAAACGATATATTTTTTGATATTTTCCTAACCGATTATTCCGAGATAATCACGAGAATGGAGCGTTTAATATACTAAGAGACTGTTTTATTATTATTATCTGGAAAATGAAAACAACGCGAATAAAAATGAACCATTTAATTCCACTGACTACTCAAGCTAATCCAGAGAATGCGGAGACTTGGAACTTTTGAAAAACGTAAAAAAGATAAGTTATATTTGCGGGTGAATATTAGTTCCGCTATTTTAATACCAGGATAAAAATGCGCTTTTATTTCCTACTTATAAATTGTCGGCATTTTTAAATTATTCAATTTTTTCTCAATATATTCAAGAACAAAATTTACCTGTTTTCACTAAGAATATTATCTTCATTTACGTTACTACATTAGCATGTCGAAAGTCTTTTTTCCGTATTTTTTTATCTCTTTTAGGATTTGAATCATTAGTTTTGTGAGTAATTGATTCATCTTTGTTTTATTTATTTTTCTCTGCAACCAAAGGGGTTATTAGTAAAATAAAATATAATACAATTATTGTTACAATAACTTATATAGAAACCAATATCTTTTAAATAACCTATTGTATTTTCAACATTCATATTTTCTCCTACTTCCTTCCTTGGCTTGGCTTCCTTTATATTCATTGAGATGCTTTTTTCTTCATATTTCGCCGTTCTCAAAATCATAAGAAGAAACTTCTTTAATGTAAATGGAATCATGGGTGAAGTATGCTAAGCGAGCTAATTGCTCTTCTTCTTTATTTTCTTTTATACCAGAATGCGATGGGACAGTTATAAAGTAGATGCTGATCTTGTTTTCGTTTAGGTTCGCTATTTCTAATTTGATCTGTAAGGCGATTGAATTATTGCTATCTAAATGTTTAATAGCGTGAAGCGTGTTAAGTAAATAGGTTATTATGAGAGAATGCAACTCCTTTATATGGATAAGTGCTTGTATTATTGTATACAGCTGTGCGGTGTATGATGTAGTAATGGGTTTGAATTTAAATATTAAACACGTATTTAGTGTAATAATGGATAAAGCAATACCATTTGATGATTTGGATGAGTTAGTGTATATCTTGTAGTGATTTTGATAAGATTCCACTTATTTTAAGAATGACTTTTTGATCAGGTCTGTTAGGGTCTAACTTTTTCTGTGTACACTGAGGTTGTTATTAAATTTGGGAATTGGTATTAACCAAGGTGGAAAGGTTAGAAAATTTATTGGAAAAACGTCTGGAAATTGAAGATGTTGATCGTTCACATTTTTTCTAATTTTAAAATGGTGGATCTAATCTTGCTGCAAAGAAAGGGTATTTCGATCGATAAACATATTTGTATAAGTAAGATGTAAAAAATTAATTGTCCTTTTTAATTTAATAAATAAAACATTTTGAAGTTCCCCTATTAATAAATTAAAAACCTTCAGTCAGCTTGGCATGCCTTCTTCCTGTTGTATTGTATTTTTACGCCTGTCAGTTTTTCACATTCAAAGTATCTAAATCTTACTACCCTTAAATCACTTCGTCTTTGTCTTCTCAAATAGAAGCGCGCTAGGTAAGAGTCCCTCTTTAGCTTCTCAAATAGAAGCAAGTAAATATTTCATCTAATTCATGATTTTCATGATTTCACCATCAGAAGAAAGTCGACAGTTATCATTCGTAAATACCGGTCCGACAAGTTACAGGGTTGCCGGATATACAACTAAACTTTTTGCTCTACACATTTCATTTGTGTAATGTTACGAATACTTAATATAAACATTTGTGTATTCTAAAAGCAATAATGTATTTTATTTTTATTTAAAAATGTGATTTGTTGGCAATTCCCATATTGCTATTTATTTATGTAAATCCTAAACTGAAAATATTTTTACCGGAAGTCTTATTATTATTCTATTTTCAATTTTACTACACTCTTAATATCTATTTTTTATATCTATTTTTTGTTTACCAAATGTAGGAAGGTGAGAATATAGTTTTACAAATACTGGCTTTTACATAAATCACTGAACCAGCTACCTCATTCTTACCCCTACATGTTGTTTTGGTCCTTAGAGCCGGATCAGTAATGGTGTAGTAAAATTAAAAATGAAGCCATATGTTCTCTTTCCTTAAATGGATTTTGTGATGCTAGTTAACTAGCTAATGGAGCCTGTGTGTCTTGTTGTTTCTTCTTCTTCGCATGCCATATCAGAATTATCCTACCAACTTTTTTTTATTTACATATATAGACGGTTTTATATGCTGTTGTTTACTTATTACGAGTATTTTGGTTTTCCGTATGTTCAGATCCAGACCTGCCTCCCTACAACTCTCAACGACACTATCAAGTAGTGTTTGCAGATCTTCTTGACTGGAAGCTAGGAGTACTGTATCGTCCGTATATCGCAAATTATTCATAAAAGTATTCCTTCTTGTTGTTGTTAAATAAGTCATGTTTAGATATTACATCCTCCATTTCGTCGCACCTTTCTCTTATCCATTTTTCTTTGGCTAATTTGATCTCCTTTTTTATTCTTTTCTGCAGGTGTTTGTATTGTGTTTTATTACATTTTATCGGTCGACGTTGTTCCAATAATTTTAAAATGTCAGTCAACCCTTTATTTTTCTTAAGTAGGTTGTTCTCCGATGTTTTTTATTTTATTGTTAAATTATTTTTTAATGTTATGTTTTATGTGAAAAAACAGCAAATATTTGATTTCACGCAAAAAGCGCCGTTGTATTTGTTGATACGTATTTCGACCTAATAGGTCTCATTAAAACAGTTATTCAAAGGTGTTCTCAACGTGAAAGATCAATATTTTCTGTATTTTAAGAAGCAACACTAAAATGGCTTCAATGCGGAAGCAATAGCGACATCTGACAATAAACCCGTAAAATAGTTTCGAAACACAATTCAGATTACTGCTTTAATCTGTGCTTTCTAAAAATTGCAAAGCAAAACAGACGTTGATAAAGGTGTTAAAAGAATGTGAATTGTGTTTCGAAACTATTTTACGGTTTTATTGTCAGATGTCGCTATTGCGTCCGTATTGAAGCCATTTTAGTGTTGCTTCTTAAAAGACAGAAAATATTGATCTTTCACGTTGACAACACCTTTGAATAACTGTTCTGATGAGACCTATTAGGTCGAAATACGTATCAACAGATACAGAGGCGCTTTTTGTGCGAAATTAAATATTTGCTGTCTTTTCACTTTTTTTTTGGATTTACTCTGTACGAGTACTAGAAACCAATTCGCCAACGATTTCTGCTTAGTTGATAAGACGTGTCGTGGAATGCAAATTTTAGATTCCCCACGTCTCTTTCAACACATTTATCAACGTCTGTTTTGCTTTGCAATTTTTAGAAAGCACAGATTAAAGCAGAAATCTGAATTGTGTTTCGAAACTATTTTACGGTTATGTTTTATGTTTATATCGTCAAAGTTAAGTAGATTAATTTTTGGTTTTTGTCGCTGAATTCGTTTTAACCTTGTTTTTTTTAGGAATGAGGTATAAAGGTTCGAAACCGACTAGGGAAGGTGTCCCTAGTACTGTCGGATTCAACCAGAAAATCAGGACCACACGAGAACGGCATAGAGTTCACATGGAAAACCGTTCATTAGAGAACGAAACATGGGGACATCCCGCGCAGTCTGGAAGGGTGTTTTTGCAGAAGATATTAGGGCTTGTCCTACAATGTATACCTAATAACGGCACACAACTAGGGGGGGTCTGATTCCTTTTCAGAAGAAAAGTTAAATCACTAACTTCTTGATTGACTTTTTAAAAAAGATTTATTTCACAAATAAAAGTTACACTTAGTTATACGATAAAATGAAGCAAATAAAATTATATAATACAAATGTTATTAGTAAGAAACTTATATGACGAGTGAAAAAATATAATGTTAGTCCTGAATTTATAATCTATCTACAAAATGTGGTGTCGGCATTTCCCACGAAAGGCCAGCTTTGGTCAGTGTTTGATGTCCGTGCATAGGCAGCTATCTCTATGGGAACGCTTGCTAAAAGAATGATGAAATAGGAACTGATATTGCGAAACCAAGGTGTCGGTAACCCTTGAGTGGTTCAAGGTGACTATTTTCACATATAACAGAGCCCCTCATTAGTGAAAAGTCGATGCCTTGCTTCGACTTTTAAAGCTCAATTGGGGTTTCGGAGACTTCTTCATTTTCTGGGCGTACGTCTGGTCTTCTTTTAAAGGTTAATCCTTTAAGTTTCTGTTTAATGGAACTGCTGCGATGTGGTGAAGGTGGAGGTGAGTCCTGAGGGTAGTTCATGGCAAGTCTTGGAAATCTTTTGCGTCTACATTTGCAGAGGATGTATACAAAAACTAGAATGATAACTAATGATAAAGACAATATAGTGAACCAGGGCAAATGTTTTTCGATGAATGGTTGGTTCATGATTTGGTCGAGTTCTTCTGAATATTGGTCCAGCTTATGTTGTGCAATATTTAAATCATCTGCATTTATCTTATTGAGTTGTAATGGTTTCAAATTTGGTATATGGTTTCTTCTTCCGAAATGGTCACAACATCTGTATGGAATATTAACTGGATGACTTCTGTAGGTTATATTTGGATATTTATTGATTTGATCTCTGGCGTGGACTCTGGTACTTCCCATAAATGCTGTATATTCGGGTAGTAATCTTAGAATTGTGTTTACTTTGATTGTCTGGGTACTAATATCTTTTCTTTCACACTTGATTGTAACTGGTAATGGATCGGATACTGTTATTAACCATAAATTTCGGTCAATTTCTTGCACATTGTAATCTTGTGCTAAAAACGTCGATATCTGACAAGTTTTTGGTAGAAAGCTAACTGGTTTCAATAACTGTGCCTCACATATAGTATCGCTGTCTATTGGATAGGGAAGAATATCTGTGCACATTCTTTGATTTGGACTAATTGATTTGCATTCTTCTGTGTTTCGGGGTAATACATATAAAATTGAATCATCATCTCGCGCTATATACTTATGTATTGTAGAAAGTGTATGAAAAAGACCAGTTTGATTATCTAATATTGGTATCGAATACATATGATATAAGGTATAGATTTCGGGGTCGACTAATGGAATTTCTAGGACGAATACAATTTTGGATTCGAGTTGATATGCTTGAAGTTTTATTATATCAATATATTGGGCTATATTTGATGTATAAATGGGCAATGGTAATACATTATTTTGTAATGATTGTGAGATAGTTTTCAATGAATCTAGTAAATCATTGGGCGAAATAATTGAACTGTGTAAAATTTGCAACCGAGAAAAGGTGATGGCGTTCAAAATGTCATTGAGATAATTTTCTAAAAATATGTAGCTTTCCATTAATGATTCACACAAATTTAAGGTTTGTAATTGTGCACGGTAAAATGATATGTCGTCAGCAATGTCTATAAGAGTGGTTTCGATATCGTTTAGGTCTTTGTTAAAAGTTTGTTCGTCTATTTGTAATTTTTGGATAGTAGTGTTAAAAGATTTTATGACAGAAGTTGTAACAGAGATTTGGTTCTTTAGGAGTGTTTCTATTTGCTTTTCATCTGTAGTGATCCTATTTATACATTGATTGAAATATTCACCGTCTGATGCGTCTAAATTTCCACTAATAGATTTCCATAAGGTTCCAACACCATTGAATAATCCTCGTTTTTGGTGTGGATTATAGGCTCGTGTGTCGGCAATTACTTCTCTATATTTTAAATTTACGGAATTAGAAATTTGTCTTATCAAACTAATGTGTGTTTGTACTTCGGATTGAAATGCAAGTTTTCTTGGAGTATCGGCCTTAGTAAATTTATCTAGCAAGTTTTCTAAAATTTTGTCGTTGTTGGATATGGCAGTTTCTATAGGGAGCAATTCCTTGTAAACAAGTAATGTCCATTTATCGTTAGATATTCGAATATTACCTTCTTAGTGATAGAAGATTCCGACTGTATTATTAATGGGAGAGAGGTAAAATTGGGAGTAGGCGACTGAGAATAGTCCATAGAATCTGTAAAGAAGAAATTTATTCAAAATAAGGTTTCAGTCTGTCAAAATTTACTTTAGAGGTTTGGTTAGTTTTGGGGTTAAGGATAATTGCGGAATTTGTAAAAACTTCTTGAATTTCGAAAGGTCCATAAAAAAGATTATCTGATTTTGATTTAATTTGGGATTCTTTTACGTAAACTTTGTCACCAATTTTAAAATCAGGTCTTCGTTCTGAAATATTCTCGTCAAATCTTACTTTCGTCTTTTCTTTCTGTCTTTCTGTTTTTGCTTTGGCTACTTTGTAAAAAAATTCCATGCGATTATTCAGGTCTCGAATATATTTGCTCATTATTGTTTTTTGATTGTATAGAGTTTCTGGTGGTCGGCCTGCAGTGTGCCCAAATATAAGTTTATATAGTGTGAAACCGTGGGTCTTATTTTTTGTGTTGTTATAGCATATTATTGCATAAGGAAGTACAGTGAAGGGATGATCGTTTGGGTTCTCGGCTTGATTTGCTCTAATCATTTCTGAGAGTGTGGCATGAAATCTTTCCACAGACCCATTAGATTGTGGATGGTTAACACTAGAAAATGTTAGTTTGATGTCGTATAATTCGCATAGATCTTTGATTATAGCATTCTCGAATTCTCGACCGCAATCACAATGAATTCTTAGTGGTATTCCATAGTGTTGAAAGAAGAGTAGGGGTGTGTTGGCTACTGTTACTGCCATTTTGTTTTCCAAAGGATAGGCTTGCGTGAATTTTGTCAATTCGTCACGAATAGTTAAAGCGTAGTTTCTAGTGGGATATTCAAATATGTCTATGTTGATCCTTTCAAATGGTGTTTTTGGTGTTTCCGTTATAACTAATGGTCCACTTAGATTTTTTCTGTAAATTTTAACCTTTTGGCAAATTTCACAGGCTTTTATATATTTTTCTACGTCTTTTGCTAAGTTCTTCCAATTATATTTTTCTTTTATACGTCTAACGGTTTCGTTTATTCCTCTGTGCAAGTTATTTTTGCCACAATGGTAATGTTCTAAGATTTGTGGGGTTTCGTCTTCGCTTGCCTGTTTAATTACATTTTGGCAGATTTTTAATTGAAGTTCTTTGTCTGCAAATATATAGGAAAATATTTCTAGAATGGGAAGTTCGAGGTTGTTTTCTATGCAATAGGTTTTTGATTCGTCAAATTGTTCTTGGTTCGCATAAAGTATGAGAAATAAGTATGACATTACCCTTTGTGGATAGTAAGGTAATGGGATAATCAAATATTTTCGATCTTTTACGGTTTTACTAGATACAATATTGATCCTTCGGTTACTGTATTCTATATTTTCTTCGAATATGTCACTCATTATTTTTTCGTGCAGGTCCTCGAGTTTATTCTGCCAGAAAAAGGTAACAATATTCTTGTGAGATTTATCTAACAGTTTTGCGTTTGACGTTTCTATTTTGGAGTAATCGATAATGGATTTGGTTCTATATAATTCCAGAAATTTATCGAATTCTTCGGACATCTTTTCTATTCCTTCTTCTGTGTCTTCTTTTTCTTCTTCGTCTTCATCTGTCTCGGTTTCATCTCTGTTAGATGCGTGCAGGGCAAGTTTTGATTGAAAATCTGCACAGTCCTTAAAATTGTTTATTTTTATTCTGGAGAGTGCATCTGCGTTTCTGTTGATTTTTCCTGAACGGTGCTCTATTTTGTAATTATATTTTTCAAGTTTTAGGCGCCAGCGTGCTAGGCGGCTTCCTGGGTCTTTGATTGAAAATAGCCATGTAAGAGGTCGATGATCAGTGATAAGAGTAAACTTGCGACCGAAAAGATATGGTCTGAAATGTTTTACTGCCCATACTATAGCTAGTAATTCTCTTTCTATTGTGGAATATTTGGTTTCTGCACTGCATAATGTTCGTGATGCATAAGCGATTGGCAGATCTTTTCCTAATGGGCCTTGTGACAAAACGGCTCCAATTGCGAAAGCACTAGCGTCAGTAGTGAGTAAAAAGGGTTCTTCAAAATTTTGATATATGAGAATTGGGTCTGTCATTAGAATATTTTTGAGATCGTTGAATGCTTCCTTACATTCGGCATTAAAAACAAAAGGGACTTCTTTTTGAAGTAATTTAGTCAGTGGTTTGGAAATTTTGGCAAAATTCGGTATAAATCTGCGGTAGTAACCTACTAGGCCTAAAAACGATTTTATTTCTTTAGTTGTCTTGGGTTCTGGGGAACTTTTTATGCATGATACCTTGGCAGGATTTGTTTTTACTCCGTGTTCAGTTACGAGGTGTCCTAACTATGCGACTTTTTTTTTTTAAGGATTCACATTTATCCGGTTGTATCTTCAGATTTGCTTTTCTTAATCTTTTAAATACTTTTGTCAGTCGTGACATATGCTCATGAATGGTGGCTGAATAGATGATTATGTCGTCCATATATACCAAACATCTCTCGTTTTGAATTCCTAAGAGGATGTTATCCATTACTCGTTGAAATGTGGAAGGAGCATTCCTTAATCCGAAAGGCATACGAACAAATTAGTAATGTCCGTTGTCTACTGAAAATGCTGTTTTTTGGATATCTTTTGGATCGATTTTAATTTGGTGGAATCCGGACGCCAAATCTAATGTTGTAAAGTATTGACACTTTCCAAGTTGGTCCAACAATTCTGAAATTTGTGGAAGTGGATAACGATCTTCTATTGTAACTTCATTAAGTTTACGATAGTCAATAACGACTCTCCATTTCTGTTTGCCAGATGCGTCAAGTTTTTTGAGTACCACCCACACTGGACTTGACCAGGGCGATATGCTATGCCGAATTATTCCTTGCTCTAGCATTTTGTTGGTTTGCGTCTTTACCTCTCCTTTATGAACCTGTGGATATCTGTAAGATTTCGTGTATATCGGTTTTGCGTTGTTCGTTTTGATTGCGTGCTTAATTTTATTTGTGAATGTTAGCTTGTCACCTTCTACGTAAAATATATCTGAAAATTCCGTACAAATGTTTAGAATTTGTTCCTTTTCTTCTGAGTTTAAGTGGTCAATTCTCAGTTGTTCTCTAATTATTTCTTCTCTGTCTATAATTGGCTGTTCGCAGTGATTTTGATCGTAGGTGAAGATTGTCTCCAAGTTTTCGATAGGTTCGATGGAAATATTCGAAAATTCGATTATTTTTGGCATTGCATTAGTATTAATGACGGAAGTTAAAAAGTCTCCATTTTCGTCTACATGGACTAATGCGTGAGGAATTCGAACTTTTTCGATTTCTTGGGATGACAGTATTGCGTCTGTATTGGATAGGTTGCATTTCAATTTAAATATTTGTTCTGTTCGGCTATCAATCGAAATTTGGTTTATTTTTTCTTTTATTCGTTTTTTCTCTGGTCTTGGGATGTGTTTGTGTTGATCATGAGTGTTTTCGTGAAATGAGCTGCTATTGTGTTGAGCTTTAACGTTTGAGTTTGATTTCGGATATGTTTGGAAATTATTTGACGGTACTATTTTTGTAGGAAATGTAACCGGAATATTTTCTATGGGTTTATGGGTCTCTTTTCCGACTTTATGCAGGGTAAGAGTTTTAAAATTTGTATGAAGTTGTCTTGTTTTAAGGTCTATTACACATTCGTAGTGGTCTAGGAAATCTAGGCCTATTATGCCGTCAAAGTCAATGTCTAGATTAAAAATGAAAACTTTGTGAGGGTTGTCATCGGTAAAGGGAATAAGGACAGATTCTGTAATTAGAAGTTTCTCGTCGGTTATGCCTTGAATGGTAACATTTTCTGGGAATCGGTTATGATAATTTCGTGCAGTATTCTCTTTGAAAACTGTAATTCCTGCACCGGTGTCAATTATAAGTTTAAAAGTATTCGTAGCGTCATTGATATAATATAAGTTTTTGGAGCTCATTGTGTGGAAGGGGCTTACAGGAATTTCTGTTCGGGGAAATTCACATTTGGATCGAAATTGTCCAAATTGAGGGCTTGGATTTGTTGTTGTACATTCGTAATATCAGTTGAAAGATTCGTATGTACTGGGGGATGGTTCTGATTGGGTACCGAAAGAAAATCCTGATAATTTTCTGTATCAGGTGTATTATTAATATAATCAGATGTGTCATTGGTATATTCGTAAAAACAGTTAGTTTGAAGATCGTCAGGGTATTCATTAAAGACATGGGCTCTTTGCT
This sequence comes from Diabrotica balteata, assembly GCA_918026665.1. Classification (NCBI taxonomy): domain Eukaryota; kingdom Metazoa; phylum Arthropoda; class Insecta; order Coleoptera; family Chrysomelidae; genus Diabrotica; species Diabrotica balteata. The sequence continues at coordinate 59,572,100 of OU898278.1, forward strand.
GAAAATTTTGGAAATTTGGATTTCTCTGAATAACAGAGGGGCGATTCTGCGGTTGATTTTGAGAAGGGAAATTCGATCTCTGTGGGTTTAAATTTTGTTGATTAGAAGAGTATTGGTTTTGATTACTTGGGTAATTTTGTGATCTAGTATTATATTGATTGGATTGGTTTTGATTATTTTGGTAGTTTTGTGGTCTACCGCTATATTGATTTTGATAAGAAGAAAAACGTGATGAGCGACATTCGCTACTTAAATGGCCAATACGACCACAACTTGTACTTTTAGAAAAATTAGATGAGGTTCTTCTCATCGGTTGGGAAGGTTTTAGATTATTATGGCTATCTTTATTTGATTTTTGAGATTCGAAATACGATAACTGAAGTTCACGTCGGATACGGTTACTGGCTTCAATAAGGTCTTCAGGGTTACTGGCCCTAATTATTTGTCCTAAGCGGGGTTCTAGTCCAGTTAAGAGAGTATTTAAAGCCATAGAGTCAATTAACGTGCATTGGGCGGTTTTTTGGTCTTGTGTTAGGCCTGATTTTTTAATTGAGGCGTGCATGTTTGCATTTAGAACTTGTAGTCTGTTGAAAAAGGTTAAAGGTGATTCGTTCGATAACTGTCAAAGTCTTTGTAGGTCGTGAATTAAGGAAGTGAGATCTCTACTCTCCGAAATGAAGGTTTAATAAATTTTTTATGTCTGTGTATGAAGTTGGTTTTCTAGAGTTTATTAATTGAGCTGCTTTACCTTTTAGTTTATTTTTAATGTGAATCGTTAATAAAATACGTTGGTCTCCCGAAGACATTTTAATCGCGCAATCACATGCGTCTAAGAATGTGAGAAGAGAGATTGGGTCTCCTTCAAACTCAGTAATTATGGAGAATATTTCTGAAAGTTTGTATGGTTCAATTTCAACTTGGGTTTGTGAACGTGTTTCAGGCATTTTGATAATAATATGTTAGTGGAAGTATAAACAAAATGTACGAATAGTAAATATGGTAAAATAAAATAAAATGTAGTAAAATCAAGTAAAATATGGTAAAATCAAGTAAAATGTGGTAAATAAAGTAAAATATAGTAAAATATCGGTGAAAATATAATACGAAATCAATAAAATGTGTAAATAAGAATGATAAAATAATAAAAGTATGCAATAAAAAGGTATTTCCTTATTAGATAATCAACTTGGCTTGACTTTCTGCATAGTCAAGATTATAAATTGGAAAAATTATGATGTATGTACGGTATGTTTGCAAATATAAAAATAGTAAAAACGAGATGATTCAATAACTTACATTAACAGAAACATCGAGTACGTCTTGTTTTCTAACGGGATCTGCTACCAGGGGCTTCACCATGTGTTCCTTCCGTAGTATCCAGTTGAATGAGGACGGCTCTAGGTTCTTTTTCCGTTGAGGGATAGGGATCCGCCGTTGCTAGTGAGTTTCCTTGTTCTAACAACGTTAACCGGATCCTACTGACTGCGCCAAATGTTAAATCACTAACTTCTTGATTGACTTTTTAAAAAAGATTTATTTCACAAATAAAAGTTACACTTAGTTATACGATAAAATGAAGTAAATAAAATTATATAATACAAATGTTATTAGTAAGAAACTTATATGACGAGTGAAAAAATATAATGTTAGTCCTGAATTTATAATCTATCTACAAAATGTGGTGTCGGCATTTCCCACGAAAGGCCAGCTTTGGTCAGTGTTTGATGTCCGTGCATAGGCAGCTATCTCTATGGGAACGCTTGCTAAAAGAATGATGAAATAGGAACTGATATTGCGAAACCAAGGTGTCGGTAACCCTTGAGTGGTTCAAGGTGACTATTTTCACATATAACATATATATATATATATATATATATATATATATATATATATATATATATATATATATATATATATATAAAGGAAACCTCTCTCACCTGGCTTGTTCAGCTCGTCCAAGTGTGGCCTTTCTTTTCATGATCTCCCTTATGTGGTCTATTATGATTTCGAAGTTTTCCTTGTTGGTCATAGCTACCTGTAGAATGTTGTTGGGCGTTGTCAACCCTATTCTGTTATGAAACCTATTTTGTTCGGTGGCGAAGACATTACACCAGAAGATGCAATGCTCAGCGTCGTCTCTTTCGCCGCATGTAGAGCATATGTCATTGTTGGTTTTCTTGATGGCGTATGTGTAAGACCTAAAAGATCCATGTCCGGTCAGAAATTGTGTAAAATAGTAATTCACTCGTTCAAACTTACAGTTGTACCAAGCCACTACATCAGGAATTAGAGTTTTGATCCATTGGGCTTTTGTAGTCTGTGCCTAAATATGTTATGTTTTGTAGACTTTGAAAAGGCATTTAATAAAGTTTAACATAAAAAGCTTGTAGATATATTAAAAAGCAAAAATATTGACAGTCGTGATCTGAAAATTATATCTAATTTATATTGGAATCAAACTACCAAGGTAAGAGTTGACAGCCAGTTCACCGAAAATATCAAAATACAGAGAGGAGTCCGCCAGGGTTGCGTGCTGTCCCCACTACTTTTCAATGTCTACAGTGAAGCGGTATTTCAAGAAGCGCTCTCAGATTCAATAGAAGGTATATCTATCAATGGAGAAGTTTGGAATAACTTAAGTTTTGCAGACGATACAGTAATAATTACAGATAACAACAATGATTTACAGAGCGTAATGCAACGCTTTAATGAACGCTGTCATGAGTACGGACTGAAGATAAATTTAAAGAAAACTAAATGCATGATCATGACTAAATCTGCACATGCAAATATCCAATTGACTACTGAAGATACTGCAATTGAGAGTGTTAATAACTATAAATACTTAGGAACATGGATAACATCAAATGTAGACCAAACCAAAGAAATTAAGACACGTATTTAAATAGCACGTACATCATTTATTAAACTTAAAAAGTTTCTTTGTTGTCGAGATATAAGGTTAGAACTACGCCTGAGAATGCTTCGATGTTACGTGTTTTCTACTCTTCTTTATGGTTTGGAAGCTTGGACACTAAAACAAGTTCATCTGAATAAGTTGGCCGCCTTTGAATTTTGGTGTTACAGAAGAATCCTACGAATATCATGGATTCAAAGAATGTCAAACATGGAAGTAACTAGAAGGATAGAAAATGAGGCGGAAATTATATTAACTATTAAAAGACGAAAACTTGAGTACTTGGGACATGTGATGAGAGGGCAAAAATACGCATTATTACAACTTATTATGCAGGGCAAAATACGAGGAAAGCGAAATGTAGGAAGACGAAAAATATCCTGGCTTAAGAACTTAAGGGAATGGTTTGAATGCAGTAGTGCAGAACTTTTTAGAGCGGCAGTCAACAGAGTCCGCATAGCCATGATTATTTCCAACCTTTAAGAGAAGATGGAACTTAAAGAAGAAGAAGAAGTCTGTGCCTCCCATTCCCCCTGCCATTCTGTTCTCGTACGGCCGCTCTTACCTAGGGTAAGTGACCGTTCCGGTTATCATATAGCATATGCCGTTCTTTGGCTAAGAGATAAATGGGGAGCGTACCAGCGATTGTCTGTAGGGCCACGGTAGAAGTGATTTGATACGCACTCGTAACTTTGAGAAGGGGTTTTCTATGTGCTCTATTGATCAGATCTTTGTACTTTTGATATCTCAGTACATCTATCCAGACGGGGGTTCCATATAGAAGGGTCGATTGTACAACGTGTAGGTACAATCTTCTCTTATTGCTGGTAGGCCCACCTATATTAGGTATTATTATCTGAATGGCTGCTCTCTGTTCGTAGGCCTTCTTAACCACTCTTGAAAGATGTTTCGTAAAGCTTAGGCCTCTGTCTAGATCAATGCCTAGATATTTAGCACAGTTCGTTGATTTTAGCTCATTACTACCTAGTTGGAATATCAATCTCGGGACAATCTCTTGGCCCATCTCTCGGGGCTTTCAGAGTGACCGCTTCGGTCTTGTTGCCTGCAAGTTCCAGGTCGTTATTCATCATCCACCTATTTACTTTACGAAAGCAGTCGTTTACAGTGTCTACGATTTCTAGATACATGTCACTTTTTACTAGTATAGCGAGGTCGTCGGCATAGGCTATTGCCATGCTAATTCTACCATAATCGATGTCTAGTACTCCATTATACAGTACATTCCATAACGTCGGGCCTAATACGGAACCTTGTTGTACTCCGGCTGTTAATCTGATTTTTGTGTTTATAGCCACTGAGAGATATATATTACTTAAGTATCTCTTTATGATGTTTATTAGATATCCCGACACTTTTGCACATTCTAATTTGCTTCTGATGTGCTCCCAGTTGGCAGAGTTAAAGGCATTCTTCACATCAAACATTACTAGAACAGCCCATCTTTTTCTTGTGCTCCTGACAGTATCTGTGATATGTTTAATCGCATCTACAGCTGATTTTGCTTCTCTGAATCCGTATTGTCTAGTTGAGATGATATCTTTTTCCCCTTAACTCGTCTTCAAGGCGATTTTTAACAAGGTTCTCGTATAGTTTTCCTAAGCAGTCGAGCAGACAAATTGGCCGATATGCGCTGGCATCGTCCGGATCTTTGCCGGGTTTAGGTATAAGTGTAAGTCTCGCGAGCTTGAGTTGATAGAGGAATTCTTGTCTTACCAGCAACTGATTAAGGATTTCTCTTACTGTTTCTGGTTGTAACGTAATTAATAGTTTTATCGCCTATGGAATTTGTAGCTCTGATGAGTTCCGCAAGGTTAACCTCGTCTTGACAGGTGTGTTCATTTATAATGAAATTTGTAGTGGGATTATTTTGAAAGAGGGTATTTACAATTTCCATATTTTTATCATCGCACAGATTATATGAAGTCATTAACTTCAGCGTTTTGGTGACTATTCTGTAAGCTTCACCCCATACGTCGTTCTCTAGCGCCTTGCACAAGTTCTGCCAATATGTGCGCTTAGTTCTCTTGATTAGCTTATTTAGCTCTTGCTTGGCGCGTTTGTATTCGTCCTTTGTCTGCTGTGTCCTATTCCTCTGTGCGGTTCGTCTGATTCTAAGGCATTTTGTCCGTTTTTGTTGGATTTCATGATTCCACCAAAATGGTACGACATATGCGACATGTTGACTCTTACTGCTCAGGTTGTGTGCTTTTATAATTGCATTTCTAAATGTGAGAAAGTCGGTAGTGTCTTCTTGTAAGTTGCTTATTTGTTCAGCAAATCTTGCTTTGTTGAATTCGAGTGTCTTTCTGCCGTTCTTAGTTGTGACCTTTGTGCCAATTTCGAATGTGATGTATTTATGTAGAGTGAAGATGTTCTCTTCTAGAACATCCCAGTTTGTGATTTTTTTGGCAAAGTTGTTCGATGCTAGGGTAATGTCTATGTGACTTCGCGATTCGCCTCTTTCAAATGTATGTTTACCATTATTTAACACTGCCAGGTCGGTCGATGAAATCCATTTATTCCATATTTCCCCCTTGTTATCATTTTTTGGTGACCCTCATAAAATAGATTTAGCATTAACATCACCAGCGATTATAACGTGTTTTTCTGTAAGTGTCGCCTCGAAGATATTATCTACCTTTTCTTGGCATTCTGTAATGTTTATATTCGGTGATACATAACAGGCTACTATTGCCACTTCGTTCATATTGATTTTAATAAATCCTTCTTTCCTGGTAACCTTTTTTATTTGCACACTCTTGTTCAACAGGAAGATTGCAACATCTGACCGTGTGTCGGTAATCCAATCGAACTTTCTGGCGATATTATTGTTTGTTTTTGGGAATATAATATAATCTGCTTTTACTTCTAATGCTTTCGGATATATCAGGTCGTGTGCCACTTTGGCCCTTCCGATGTTTACCTGCAGTATCTTGAGACTTTTTAATGCGTTCGAAGTCATTGTAAGTCTAAACCACTAGCTATTTGGTCACGTGGTGAGGAAGGTTTCTTAATCTAAAGCGTAATATTGACACTACCCTGAGAGGTAGGGACTGATGTTAGTTCCCCGTCCAGGGTGTGGGGGGGCGTGGTAGGTGGACGGACGGGTGGTTCAACAAGGGCAAGGTCTGCTGCGGCGCTGTCGCAAAGTGACGTAAATTAGTTCATCAAAAACCCATGGGTCGCTTCATTAAAAACCTGATCGGCCGTTATTCTTAACTCCTCGGCAGAGTAAGATGGGTCCGTAAACCTTATTTCCTCGTTTGAGTGTCCTTGTTCTTGATCCGTTTCCATGGTCAAAGCCTCCGTTTTCGAGGAAGGTTGATAAGGCTGTGGGGGGGCAGGGGGCTCCTACCCTCTGCTTGAGAACTATGTTCCGTGGGTGTTCGGCCTGTTTAGCGCTCAAGAGAGCTTCCCGGAAGGCTGGGTACTTACCACTGCCGATACGGTGTCCCTCTTTACACATGGCACAGTGCTCCTGTTCCTTACATGCCTCAAAGGTGTGACCCTCCTTTCCGCACCTATGACAGTGTCTGGTGCGGTCGGGACCATCACACCTCGACGCATCGTGCTGCTAGCTCCAGCAGCGTTGGCGTCTCTTTACTGTGTATCTACGTTCCACCTCGCAGCGTACGAGTCCCACCTTCAGATGCCCTAGTTTTAAAATCCTCCTTGCTGCTTGTGCGGTAATAACGACCGTGGCTGCTTTAGTGTTGTTCCGCATCGGGCGTATCTGTTTAATGGTGAAACTAGGATCCCATATGCCGATTTCTTGTGTTATAGCTTGCTTTATTTCCTCTTTTTGTGTACTCACCGTCATTCCTCTTAAGTGAATGATTGTCTGCTTTTCGGTTCCCACCAATTTCGCCGTGAAACCACTTTCTTTATCAGAGAAGGCCTTTTTTAATCTCGAGACCGCCCCCTGGTCCTTGTCCATGGTTATTAAAAATTCCCGTCCCGGGTGCTGCGCAAGCTACGAATAGCCTCCCTTGCCTCCGTCTTTATAACGGCCTTCTTCACTCCCTCCAAGAGTTTGGAGTAGGACGTGTCCTTTTTGGATACGATGAAGCCGTACGTTGGCCTTTGTCGAAGCGTAGCCGTAGTAAATATCTGAACGGTAGTTCCTGTGGTGGAAGCAAAGACTGCTGCTGCCATCTGGCGTAACTCCATTACCATATAGATTACATGATAAAGAGCCACAGAGTCCTCGGAATTCGTTTCTTCTCATACATGCTCAAAACCGCGCCAGAGTTGTTCGGGTTTGCCGGCTCGTAATTTGATGACTTTCTCTGTCTTTGTTTTTCTTTCTCAGCCTCGTCTAACCGTCGTAGAATGGGTGAGTGGGTCATTGTTGGATCATTTGGCTCCAGAGGTACGACCTTAACGCTGCACTTGGAGTTCAGCTGGTTCGATTTTTTAATGGTTGTTTTTAAAAGATCCTTTCAGGCCAGTCGTAGCGAGCGTGCCTCTGAAAGTCGGCGAAAGTATTGACCCCTTCAAGGCTCGTCACCTTGACTGCCCCGGAAGGGCCGTGCCAAGCATCCGTTTGTGTACCACATTCCACCGTAGCAGGTTTGGGTACTGTCATAGTTTCAAAAGTACCCACCTGTGTTTCCGTATCTACTGTCATGCGCTCCACTGGCTCCGTCGAGTGTGTCTGGAGCCATTTCCTAAAATGATCCATCTTCTGTAAAGTGTATCTTTTTGTAAGGTGCTTATGAAGCTCCTTTATCGGTCTTGCTGTATTCGGGAATTCTGGCAATTTTTTGCCAACATCCTCTAAATAGTCGAGCAGCTCAACCGCCTCGCTGCAGGTCTTCTTCTTATATATCTGCCTTCCAAAATTTTCTTGGGAAGCCTTGCGTTTAAATATGTTTTCATCCGGTAGAGAACTGGTTCTCTTTCTGACGTAGTCTGAAACTCCAATGAAAATGGGTAAAGAAATAGCACAGACAACAACAAAAAAAAATAAAGTTTCATATCCCATGAAACAAAAATTCTTATGAACACAAGACATAGATCAAGGAGACAGAAATAAAATCAAATACACAGAAAAACAAAACTATTAGAAAAAATATCAAGGAGTGTAAACGGAGAGTACTGGAAAAAAAGAAAGAAAAAACAATTGAAAAAAAAAAAATAGAAACATGAAGTGCTTAAAGTAGAACCAGGAAATCATACAAATTAATAGCATAAAGAACAAAGAAGGAGTGGAGGCCAATAATATTAATGAAATTTTACAAATAACGCACAAATATTATACAAATCTCTATAAAGCAGAACGAAATCCAACCCAAGACATCCGTAATCAGTTACAACTGAAAATAAAGAACGTTAACTCTGACCTATAAAGAGAAATCAGTAAAAATGAAATAAAAACGGCACTCAAAGAAATGAAGAATAAAAAATCTCATGTGAAAGATGGAATAACTGTGAAAATGCTAAAAAGGGGGGAACACTAGAGTGAAAGTCCTTTATGTACTAATGAATAAAATATTGAAGACAACACAAATACCCACCACATGGAATAAGGCAATAACACTATTAATATTTAAGAAAGGCGATAGAAGATCGAATATCCTATTAACACCTTTTGTAGAAAATTTCATAGGGGAAAACCAAGCCGGATTCAGAAAAAATAGATCGACCATAGATCAGATTTTTACTCTCAGGCAGCTGCTTAAAAAAGGATGGGAATTCAATAGAACCATTCATAATCTCTTCATAGATTTCCGACAAGCATAAAACAGCATTAAAAGGGATCAGATGTGGAATGCAATGGCAGAACTTTCAGTTCCAAAAAAGCTTATCCAGCTCGTTAAAGTTTGAGTAAATGGCTGTAGATCTAGAGTGCGGATAGGTAACAAGCTCTCAGAGTCGTTTGAAATAAACAGTCGACTGAAACAAGGAGACGCGCTGTCACCTCTTCTTTTTAATATAATCCTGACAAAAGTAGTAAGAACCGCACACATTAGAACAGAACTACTGACAGTAAATGGACCAAAATTACTACTAGCATACGCGGATGACATTGACATTGTAGGAAATACCGTCACCAATGTAAAAGAAACCTTTAATAAATTAGAGAGAGATGCAAAAAATACCGGTCTAAGGGTCAATGAAGAGAAAACCAAATATATATGCATTAACAGACAAAAGGGACGAGATAGAATAGCACAAAATTTAACAATAGACCCCTCTAATTTTGAAAGAGTGGAGAGTTTTAAATATCTCGAAGCGACTATCACCACAGATAACGATATTACGGAAGAGATAAAAGGGAGAAATCAGGTAGCAAACAGATGTATGTATAGCCTCCACAACACTATTAAATCCAAGAGCCTAACACGAACATCAAAAATCAGGATATATAAAACAGTAATTAGACCGGTGCTCATGTATGGGTGTGAGACGTGGACGCTGACAAAAGCAATGGAAAGTAAACTCAGATGCTTTGAGAGAAAAATCTTCAGAAAGATCTTCGGTCCCTATCACGATCCGAATACTAACCAATGCCGAATGAGAACAAATGCCGAGGTCAAACAAATGTATAGTGCTAGCGACGTAGTCCAAGAGATTAAATCCCAACGTCTAAGATGGGCTGACTATGTTCATAGGCTCCCTAATAACCGCCTTACCAAGTTAATCTGGGAAGAAGTCCCTACAGGGAGAAGGCCCTTAGGACGCCCACGAATGCGATGGAGAGATAATATATGGTCAGATTTGAGAACAATGGGGCTACCCACTGACTTAAACATCATGGACGACCGTTCGAGATGGAAGCAGGTTGTGCAGTCAGCCACGACCCACCCCGGGTTGTAGTGCTACCAGAAGAAAAAAAAAGATAGAAGATATTTAAAAAACTATAGGCCCATTACGCTACTTAATATAATGAACAAACTGTTAACTAACAGATTAACAACTAAGTTAGATAATTACGAGTCAAGAGAGCAAGCCGGTTTTAGAAAAGGGAAAAGCGACCATCTGCTTACGATAAAAATACTAATTAAAAATACCAACGAATATCAAGTCCCAATGTATATGGCATTTGTAGGCTTTGAAAAAGCATTCGATAAGGTGGACCATTGGGCAGTTAAAAGCTCTTTACCAAATGGGAGAATGGACTATAGACATACGCAGTCAATTTTCAATATATCATATGATCAAGCAATAACATCCATTAAAATAGTTGAACAACTTGTGCCTATTAAGATACAGCGAGGAGTCAGACATGGTGACACTATATCACCCAAACTATTGAATCAAGCTTTGGAAGACGTTATGAGGAAATTACAATGGGAAAAACGGGGTATTAACATAAATACCCAATACTTCAACCACCTGAGATATGCAGACGACATTGTATTTATAACAGATAAAAGGGAAGAACTACAAAATGTGATGGATGAATTAAATAATGAATTAACAAAAATAGGTCTACAAATGAATTATAATAAAACGAAAATTACGACCAACCAACCAGAAGAATTAATAATTACAATTGCACAAACAACTATAGAACAAAAATGCTTCTCAAAATTCTCAAAAATTCTTTTATGCTAAAAAATGGAAAATACCCCCAATATATAAAAACAAGAGTCTTCAACCAATATATAGTTCCTGTTCTCACCTACGGTTCTCAAACTTATACGTTTACAAAGAAAGACATGGAAAAAATAGCAAAAACCCAAAGAGCCATGGACAGGCATATGCTGAACATTAAGCTATCAGACAAGAAAACAAATACTTGGATCCGCAACAACACAAAAGTGATCGATGTGCCAACGCAGATAGCAAAACTTAAGTGGACGTTCGCTGGACATACCATAAGACAGAAAGATGACAGATGGAATAAGATGATTATACACTGGAGACCATAAAGTTACAAACAAAAAAGAGAAAGGCCACAAATGAGATGGTCAGGATGACTTGAAGAAACACGCAGGCCCGAAGTGGATACAAACTGCCTACAATAGAGAGACGTGAAAGAAGGGAGAGGAAGCCTATGTTTAAAATTCTACAGCAAGGGCTGTATAGATAGATAAAAGATGTCTTGGATCTGATGATTCCACTGCTGAACTTCATCGTCATATTTTTATCTACAGTCGGGGCATAGATTTGAAGTATGTTAGTTTTAAATGGTTGAGTATTTATTTGGAGTAATATTATCTCGATATTCTATCATCTCGAGTACTCTATTCCAGACTGGTGCGAAATTGGTCACATGTTTACTCAGTTTTGATATTACTAATATATCCACACAATTGTTGTGATGCGAATGTTCTGTGCTGTTTCCGGAATAATGTAATACACTTCCGTCCTTTTTACATAATCCTGGCCTCTGGCCGTCTTATTTCGCTGATTTCCAGTAGGTCTATTTACATTCTTTTCATTTCTTGACTTGCATTGTTAAGTTTCCCAGCCGCAAATAGACTTCTAATCCTACCACTCACCAACTCATCCGCCCTTAACCGTTGGTCAGTAAGTGACCATAATCAAGATCATCACATGGCCAGGTGAGGTTTACATTTGGATAAAAAATTTATTAAAAAAGTTTAGTTGTATATCTGACAATCCTGTAATTTGTAAGACCGATATTTACGAACGATTTTCACAAAAAACTGTCAAAAATCGTTCTAGATTAAAGAATAATTTCAGATACTTACATATTCGATACAGTAATACAGAATTTATTGCAGTTAACTATTTAATAAAATAAAATCTTGAAATCTGCTTCTATCTGAGAAGCATTAAATACCCTATTTACTTGCTTCTATTTGAGAAGCTAAAGAGGCGATGTATATGGAATCGGGACAAGCTCTAGTTTAGGTGACAGGGAAAGATACTTAAAATCTGATGATACTTTTAAAACTTTTAGAGTACTATATTATAATGTAGAAGGGATTAAGATATTACTCAAGACACCAGAATTTAATGATTATATCTACTACTATAAGTAGTTTTGATATATTTACATATTTATACAAGTTAAACTCATGTTGAGGAGGTCTCTAGTTTTGTAGGTAATAATTTATTTGGTAGTTTTAGGACATTCGTTGTGCATGCCACTAGGACAAGTACATTTGTTAGGGCTGGTGTGAGAATGATCTGTGGGATAAAGCTAGAATTCAAATTTAGATATATAGAGATAGAGGTATTCTATTGATAGGAATTCTACTGACAATGTTAAAAAATGATATCGATATAGTAGCATATTTCAAGCCAGGAGAAAAGTTGGAAAAAATTTTTTTGTCCAAATCCAATCAATAATTAAAGATCTAAATGGTAAAATCAAAGAACTATAGGAGACGAATAGATAGGAGAAAAATAAAAGAAGTCTAGATATGCATAGAGAAGAGGAGAGTACCTTGGTGTATTAGAACCGGTAAGAATTCTGGTTGTAAACTAACTTGGTTTCTTCTTCTTCGTCACGTGCTATCTCCTCTAAGAAGGTTGTCAACCATCATGGCAATTCGGACCTTCGACGCCGCTGCTCTAAAGAGGTCAAAATAAATGTAATTTTCAAAATAGTATATTTCCCTTTGTTTATTAACTTTACTCCACCTTGTATGCCAAGACGCCCTATTCATTCCAATACCTTACCAATAAATTCTAACGGTACTCGAACCCTGTGAAAAATTACTTGTTCCCGACACATCGGCGACCAACAGTCCCAAGATAATGGCCAGACTGTCTGTTATAAACTCTCGCGAAAGAAACATGGTGCTTTAATAACAAAATTTGTGATTTTGGTAGTTGCGATTCACATAGCGTGTGTCTCTCTCTCTCTCTCTCTCTCAAGTGTTTAACAATAAGAAAATTTGTCTCCACGATTGTAACATTCATTCTTGTTACTCTGCAGCATCTTCGAAGGCAATCCATCTATTCAATCACATATTAAGCCCTTAATTTGTAATCTCACATTATTCTTAACTTTTTAATCTTTTATAGTTTCACCGTGTATAAGTGACATTGTAAAACCATATCGTATAATATTTTAATAATTAGTTCATTTACCTACAACTAAATAAATTTCCGAATAATATATTTTCTAATTGAACTTCCTAAGTGTCGGCAATTAAGGCGTCGATTAAATTGTATTGTAAGCAAAGTTTGTTCGTATGGTATGATAGAAAGCAACGACCTATGTCCTTAGATATGAATTATTTGTGAGATTATAAATTGGGGATTTGAGCTCATATGAACACAGTCAATCATAAGTAGTTACCTAACGAACATCATATTGGGTAATTACCAGTAGCTGTCAATAAATCAACACTTTACTCCACAACTTCAACCTTTTATTATACCTATCAACGTCGATCGACAAGAAGCGGACAAAGGGGCAGTTACAAACCGATTTGAACCTCAAAACTACGTTCGAATCTTTCCACCATCTCTGTTGCTACTATCTTGCGGCTGTTTTTCTGGTTGATATTCCAATTTTTAACCCCATGTCATAATACTTCACACTAATGTTTTATAAATCTGTGTTTTGTCTTTATATTTAGGTGTTTATCCCACCATACTGAGTTAAGTTGGCAGATTGCTGTTCTTGTTTGTCCTAATCTTTGCGTAATTTCTTCTTTTGTTGTTGCCTTTTTCGTATGATGCTGCAGAGTAACAAGAATGGATAGGAGAAGTAATGATGAAATAAAGCAAAGAACATCAATAGAAACAGACATACTAACACATATAGAACAAAAAAGACTAAAGTGGTATGAACATATAAGAAAAACTAGCGACAGCAGATGGATAAAGAGAATAACCGAATGGAGGCCCATAGGAAGAAGGAAAAGAGGACAATCCTGAAGATCCTGGAGAAACGAAGTAGACGACGTTATGAGTAAGAGAGGTCTAAACGATGGAGAATGGAACAACAAAGAGAGAGATGGAAACGGTTAAGCGAGGGAAGCCAGTGAACGTTGAAGAATCCCTGAATATATATAACTTATACCTACTCAACGACGGGTCTCCGACCAGATTTAATATGGCAACTCTCATTGCTCACCCAAATCAATTGGAGAGCACTAAAAATGTGTATAGTTGGGACCACTTATCAGACAGTAAATAAGACATACAGTTAATTTAAATACAAAAACAATTCCAATTCAAAAATGAAAACTAAAAAAAGCAAATTGGATTGAATTTGAAAAAATTATATCACACATCACACAGAATTATTCAGTTTAAAATTTCACGATTGACGCCACACCCACGAGCTGTAATCAGCTTGTACTGGATGCTGTTAATATAGCCATAGGAAAATCTTAATTTTAAACAAACACAAACCAGTTTCCTGGTGGAATACACAATGTGACGTGGCTATTAAATTAAGCAAAACAATTTGAAACCGATAAAAAAATTACAAAAATATTGATCTATTAACAGATTACAAAAAATGTCGAAGTCGAAGCAAGGAGAATTATAAAAATCAAACAAGAATTATAGCAGAAACAAATCTCAAGCATTAACAGAAACACAAATATATCATTGGTTTGGAAAAAAGTTACAAAATAACAGGACATCATACCTACCAACAAAAAGGGACGTTACTAACAGACCCACAAAATATAGTAAATGAACTAGCTGATACCTATCAAAAATTTACATCCAGCCAAAATAACAGTAACGAGTTCTTAACTTACAAATAACAGAAGAAAGTACCTATTACAATTTCCGACGAATTCAACCCTATCAATACACCTCTTAATTATGGGGAGTTTTAAGGAGCACTTAATAGCATGAACGACACGGCGCCAGATCCAGATGACATACCAACACAATTTATTAAAAAACTTTACATAGAAGCAAAAGAGTTTATAAAAATTGCTTAGTCCGAAGTAAGTCTTAGACTAGTTAGTCCCAGATTAAGCGAGTACTAACTTCATTTTCAAAATGTTATTAATAAACATGGACTAAGCTCAGACTAACTAAACCTTCCTTAGTCCTAGGTACAACAAGTACAACAAATTTATGTTTGCAACCATTGCGAAAAAGAAGAACAATGGAGAGAATTTTGTGAAAAAGAAGAAAAATATTTAAGAATTTGACAGTTAGCATAAGTTGGAGCACGTAGAGTTAATTTTAGTTGGACTGTGTACTGTGTTCTGAGAAAGTTTGTTTATATTTTATAGTATTTTTTTTATCTGAAAAGTTTAAACTTCATAAAAGTTCAGGAGGAAACTTTAAAAAATATTTTATTACAAAGGGAAAATATAAAAAATACTAATAAACATAATGAATTGTAAAATATTTTATTAAATAAATTTTATATATTTAGATGAATATTATTTTACTGATTTCTATGGTCATTAAGTTGTTCTATTAATCTTAAGTCGTTGATAAAATAGTCTTCTATTATTAAATAATGTATATGAATAATCAAAAACAATTCAGGTTATGAATACCAAAACAAAACTCCACTCAATGTCAATTGTCAAGTTAGTCACTCTCTAAACCTGCAACTACCTCGGATTAAATGTTAGTCCGAGACTAGCCAAGGTTTATCTTACTCTGTCTTTAGTCGCTGTTTATTAATACGAAAAATGAATGTTATTGGTTTAGTCCTGGGACTAATGTCCAAGGTTAGTCCGTGTTTAATAATAAGAGAGTAAATGTTTAATATTATTTGGTCACAAAAATCATTTTCACAAATTAAACCAAATAAATATAAATTACAACCCGAATCATATCATCATATGTTATGTTCGTCATGTAAACTTATGTTTATGGGGTTGATGTAGAACATGTTCAATCAACATATCAACTTATCATCGAACAAACTGGCTTTGGATCAGGCAGATCTACAAACGATAACATTATAGATCTGGAAAACGCTATTCACGAATCTTTTAAAAATATAATCAGAAATGTACGGCAATTTACTTTGACATAACTAAAGCATTTGACACAGTAGGGAAACACCGTATATAAAACATTCTATAAAAATTGAAATATCAAAGGAATTTTTTCTTCTTCTTCTTGTTCTTTTTATGTCGTTCCATCATTTTCGTGGTTTCCTCCTGATCGTCTTCCTATTGGGAAACCGTCTCTTGCCGTCTTTACTACTATATTTGTTGTCATTTAGCTAATATAATTGTTTTATTCTATTCTTTTATTTCTTACCCAGTTCTTGATATATATCATGCATGCAAGATGTTCTTTATCTAGCATCTTCGTCGTACATATGTACTTCTAGCTCTGTCCCATAGTGTGTTGCCATCAATTTTCAAAGTGTTTTCATCTCTGCTGTTTCTAACAGTCTTTTATCTTCTCTGTGTCAGGTCGTGTTTCTGTCGCGTATATCATTATTGGTTTGATGACTACTTTATAAATTATGACTTTTATTTCTTCACCGATATTTTTAATTCTTTATATTGTTTCAAGCAAATATTTTGGTCTACATAAAAAATTCTTTAATTCACAGAACATTTCCAATCCAAGCGAATGGTGATATATCCTTTCTTAGACAACAACAAAACGAAATCCCACAAGAATCAATTGTCAGTCCTAATCTATTTTTACTAGCAATAAACGATATAATAAAACTAATTGCAAAACCTGTCCAGGCAAGACTATATGCTGATTAGCTAGTAGCTAGTTATTTATATCAAAGGTAAGAACGTTAACCGTATGGCGTTAATATTACAAGAACACTTAAATAAACTAGTAAATTGGTCCTTAAGTACCGATTTTAGCTTAAACTCTAATATAACAAAATGTATAATATTTTTATTAAGACATATTGAGGATAAAATAAACCTAACACTTAAAAACCAAAATCTTTTCTATACACACCAAATAAAATTTTAAGAAATTATATTTGATCCAACAGTTAAATAAGAAAAGTCTTATCCAGCAGTTAGACCGTTCATGTCAAAATAGCCTTAACTTGGTAAAGTATCCAATTCACAAAACTTGGGGTGCTGATGGTAAATCACTGGGCATACTATACAGATTCCTAATTCGTTCCAAATTTTTTTTTTTTTTTATTGGCTTTGACTTGAAACCTTTAGCCACGTAATTACATATAAATATTAGTATTCATTCATACAGGATTGTACAAGGAGGACACTTTTCACGTTCAGGGATTCATCAGAGCGGCTTTATTATAACAAACAAGACATAAACCACGGTTAGGTAGGTGGGCAACATATATGGTAAACATACAAAGGAAATGTTCAAGCATACAATCAATTTAACACTTACACCTACTTACTAAAATATCATAAATATTTTAAAGATTTTTATATTGTCTATTCGTTTAGCTAGGGCATATTTTGACAGACTCATTGTAGGAAACCTACAACACAACAATTCCTACTTCTCAGTATAAATAGCTCAAGTATACTACTATTGCAGACTTCTTTCTTTGAAAAAAAGAAGAATTATTCTAAATAGTGGAAGTGTATACTAAACCCATCAAATTTTCCCTGTATATTTAAAATATAATATTTGAATTGTCAATTTAAAATATTGTAGTAAATATTTGTATTATTCGCGTTGTTTATTTAATTTAATATAGTTTTATTGTTTTATTATCTTTGTTTAATTCTTTTGTTAGTTCTATTCAGTTAATTAGTGATTTATATTTTAAATTTTATTATTATGGATAGTTAAAGTTTTCCATTTGTTCCATCAGCTAATGCGTTGGTAAGTTTTTCTTAATAAATATGATAAAATGTTTTTTAAAAAGTTTTTTTTAAGTTAATATTTTTAGATTAGTAAGGATGCTGTTCCTAGATTACAAGGTAATAAAACTGCACAAAGGTTTATTCAAAATGCCTACCATTTTTTTTACCGAATAAAAACCCTGTTGAGGTAAGTTGATCATTAAAATGTATTTTATCGAATTATGTAAATGTTGTAAATACATAAGGAACTTGCTGTATCTTATTCTTATTTAACCTCACTTTGACTTCTTAATTTTGTAGAATTTATTCCCACTTTTTTATTTTGTACAATAAATAATTTTACTATTTGTTATCAATACATTATACGGTGTAAATAAATAAATATTGATTGTCGGCAAAGTTCTATTTTATTTACTTTTGTTTACATTAATATTGACTAATAGCACGTATGCTTGGTTGTATAGTATTTTCCAGCCACTTTGAGTCTGTCAAAATGTGACTGACTTCGAAAAAAAATAATTACTAAAATCACTAGACAGCTCGGACTGGGAATAGCGAACCGGGTATATTGTCTTCACTTAATAAAAGATTTACGTTTAATGGTGTACTTAATCCCTCTTTTATCAATTTTTTTATCAGCCAAGTGCTTATATTACGATGTAATGGACAGTTGAAGAATATGTGGTTTAAGTCAGCTATACTAGTTCCACACTCACATTGGTCTGTTGGGAGAACTCCTATTTTGTGTAGATGTTTCGGAAAACATTCATGATTTACTTTTAATCTTAAGACAGTTGACACTGTGTATCTGCTTAGTGTAATATCTTTGTAAAACTGTTTTACATCTACTGTGGGTTGTAATTTGTATAAATTAGAGCCCCTGCTTTCACCAAACTGAATCCATTGTCTGTCCCATTTAAATTTAATATGTTGTTTGATATAGGCAAGTAGGTCACATGCGTTAAATTCTTCTATCACCATATGTGGGTGCTGTAATGGATTTTTAGCTATAGAATCAGCAATAGTATTGCCAACAATATCCGAGTGTCCCTTAACCCATAGAAATTTAGTACCATATGGATCTGATAGTTTTAGTAACTGTTGAAAAATTTCTAATATGAATATATTGCTATTGATTGTGAATTTAAAGTTTTGTAAAGAGTGTACTACTGACAGTGAATCACTGCATATGACAATTTTGTTCCACTGGTTGTCACAGCACAATTCAAGGGCTTTGTATATAGCACATGCTTCAGCAGAAAAAATGCTGGATTGATTATTTAAAATAAATAATTTTTTAATCTTCATTTTTGGTACAAAGTAAGCACTGGTTGTACATGTTGGTGATTTTGACCCGTCTGTATAGATCACCATATGATCTGAATAGCCACTTAGGATTTCTTTAAGAGTAGTGTAGCAAAATTCGTTTTGGTATTTGGGGATAGTAATATTTGTAGCCAGAGCACTTGTTAGATGTGGTATATCCAACGATTCCCAGATAAAAGTAGACGGGGAATTTATTAACTTCAGTTCGTTGCAAGTTATAATTGCTCTTGCAAGTGGTGGAGAGTTTTTTTTTTATGAAGTATGTAGATGTTAAATCAGCTGTATTTAATTCATTAATTATTTTTGTATTATAAGTGCCACGATAATGTTGGTTTAGGAAATATTTGCTTGCCAGATATTCTCTGTGCAATGAGAGTGGGTTTTCAGATGCTAGAGCTAGGGTGGCTTCATTTGGAGTGCTTTTCATCAATCCCAACACAATCCTTAGTGCTTTAAATTGAATTCTATCAAGTTTACGTAAATTGGTAATGCTAGCTGACCCATATACCACACAACAGTAATCTATTATAGATCTTATATAGGCTCGATAAAAATTCAATGCAATGTTTTGATCTGCACCCCACGATCTCTTTCACACCATTTTAAGAAAATTGATACCTTTTTTGCAGCGACCTATTGTATAATTAATATGTTGTGTCCAAAGCAGTTTTCTATTAAGTACGACACCAAGATATCTAAATTCCGAAACAATTGGAATATCATTGCCATGTAAGGTTACAGCGTGATGTTTAATAGGGTGTTTTCTTGTAAAAAATACTACGGCACATTTTTGGTACGAAATATTGAAACCATTTAACCAAGTCCAATTATCCAAGTTGTACATAATATGTTGGAGTTCAGTAGTGCTTTCACTGTACGTTTTCTTATGTGAATAGATGAAAATATCATCAGCATATTGTAAGCAAACAATATTGGAAGACCATAAATTGTGCAAATCGTATGTGTACAAATTAAAAAGTAGTGGACTTAAAACAGCTCCCTGTGGAATACCTTTTGATGTGATCTTGGGTCCAATAATATTGTGACCTACTCTTATCGATACACTTCTCTCTTTGTATAGGTTTGATAGTAAATGTGCTATCGATTTTTAAACGCCAAGAAACACAAGTTTATTACAGAGAATATTTAAATCAATATTGTCATATGCACTTTTTATGTCAATAAACAATGCACCTGTTGTCATGGAATTAGAAAAACCAATTTGAACATCTGTAGTCAAACGAACTACTGCATCCGTGGTTCCATAGCCTTGTTTATATTCATATTGTGTTGCTGGCAGAATATTATGCCGCCTTAACCAAATTTCCATTCTCAATTTGAGAATCCTTTCAAATGTTTTAAAAATGCATGACAATAATGTTATTGGTATATATGATTCCGGATTATCTTTATCTTTTCCCGGTTTTAGAATTAATATAACAAAGCAATCATTAAATTTGTAAGGAGGTATTCCAGTTTGCAAAATACAGTTATAAATATGTAGTAGTAGTCTTTTAGCCAGTACACCCATTTTTTGTAAGATAATGTAAGAAATCTGATCTGGACCTGGAGCTGTGTTTTTGGATATCTTGATAGCATATTCCAGTTTAGATGATGTTATTTCTTTTAATAAATAATGTTCTTCTGGATTTAAAGCCATGTAAGGTATATCTTTGTCAACAAATGATGGACATAACTTCTGTAGAATATCTTCTGCAACTGCGGAAGGAGCATGTTTGATGTTTGTGTTTTTGTTGTTTAATTTGTTAGCCATCTTCCATATTTGAGTTGATGGGCAACTAGAGTTAAGACTGGAGCAAAATTTAATCCATGTTGTTTTGGCTTTGTGTTTAACCATTTTTTTAGTTGTAGCTTCTATCTTTTTATATTCAAGAAAATTATTCAGTGTAGATGCGGTTTTTTAATTTTTAAGAGCATTCTTCTTAAGCTGTAGCTGTGTATTACATTCATCATCCCACCAAATTGATTTTTGTCTATGTTTAGGACTAAAGGGTACGTTTTGGGGGATAGAAGCTTCACTGCTTGTAATAATTGCTCTATTCAGATTAAATGCCATTTCGTTACAGTTTTCAGAATATACAACATTCTTCAGTTCCATTTCAAGAGTGCTATGAAACAATTTCCAGTTGGCTTTCTCTAATTTCCATTTCCTTGTTGGATAGACAACATAAGAGGGTACATCAATATTCAACTTTGTTGATTGATCGTTCCAAAATTGATTATGGATATTGTGTTGCATATGTATCTGCCAGCACAACAACGTTAAAATCTTTGAATACGTTACATAAAACCTCTGTAAGGATTCAGAGCATATACTTGGGAGAACATTACAAGAACAGACTTGAAGCGTTAAGAATAGCTCCGATAAATAGCAGTATACAAGCTGAAATAGATGAACAAACTCTAGAGCTTCGTAGGCAGCTATTTACTTATAATTAAATTTCTAGTATAACTGTTAATAAAAAATTTCAATTAATAACTTTTTGGACACATCCATGGCTAATGATTATTCAATGTTCAATCACCCATATTCCCATAGAATGCACCATGCAACGAACCTACTTAACTGGAAGCAGTGTTCACCCTTGTACCAATACAAAAATATATCTTCATCTTTAACTTGTAAATATTGATTAGAAAATATCCAAAAGTTAATTTGCAGTCTATTACAATTTCAAAAACGATAGCACCGATCCTAATATTATCATACAACTCAATAAAAGATCTAATTAACTCCCATTCCGATTAGATAGTATATTATATAGACGCGTTTAAAACTGAAAATTGAGTCATAATGGAAAATAGCAATATATAACAGCACAACAATTCTCAAACATGAAATTACAGATACTGCAACTATATTACCATGAAAACTTTATGCAATTTACAAAGTGATACTGCACGCAAATGCAAATATGATTAACAAACTGTTAATCGTGGTAGATTGTATGTTACCACTACAAAATGATCAGGAAATCTACACACAGCATCCATTAGCTTTAATAATGAAGACAAAACTAAAGAAATTGCATATTAAAGATATAAGCATCAAGTTGTAACGACTATTTTGCTTACCACAGGGTAAGAATATGGGGGACAAGATTGGGCAAACAAAATAATCGAAACAAGTGCATACGGACACTCAGTTGGTTGTTGGAGAGCTGGGTCGTGGATAAGTTGAAGATATTGGGGGTTGGATTGGGCAACTACAAAAAAAGAAATAAAGGGGTACTTATACAAATCTCTTGGGACAAACAGAATGAAAATTAACGGAAACACCTCAAGAAATTTAATATAGGGCGCCACTTGAGGTGCCCAATTATACCTATTACAACCACTAGTTGTAACTAGGGAAATAATTGTATAACATCAAAAATATAAAAAAAAAAATATCTTTTTCAAATAAAACTCAAAATAGATCAGAGAAACAAATTAAACATTTATTTTTGTCTCACCAAACAGTTTTCAAAAATACATATTATAAAAGAAACATATCATATAACATAATACAAATAACAAAAACTTACATGTTCTTTGTTTACTATATTATGGCCAATTAGATTATCAAAAATTAAGGATCCCTTTTAATGAAAACATATAAATTTAACCTTATATATGAAATATCGTTTCTACATAATAATCAAATTAAAATTGTCATAACAAAAAAAACAAATTAAGCTTGCTGTCAGGTATCACATTTAATTTTGATGACAAAGAATGAAAGCAATTATTACTTTAGCCAAAAAATATCTGTCTTTACTTTGAAAGATTAATATATTGAATTGTTACCTTAATGTTTTTTTTTTATACAAACACTTTGAAACTTTACATCTCTGGGGAAGCTACTCGGACAAAACTTTCAAAACTGGAAGGCAGCAACCATCAGGAACTAGTTCTACACTCCAGGACAAAACGATAGGAACAGGAACTTGGTGGAAGAATCGAGCCGACTACGGGGACATCCTATATCATACTTCTTTAAATATTTAGTAGTTACCCTTTTCTAAACCTGTCTTATTACAGAGGGTAATTGTTCCTCTAATTAACAAAATTTGTCGACTTCTTTCTTCGAGAAATTCTTCATCACTTTCTCTCAAATCTTTTACTCCATTCCCAAATGTCTGCCCCGCTTGGAACTTAAATCTCGACTTCGTTTCAAATCTTTGACTCCATTGTCCATGTCTGCCCCGTTTGGAACTTAAAAGTCGACTCTTCTTAGTTACATTTTACAAGAAACTCGCCAAAAATTTCCCTTCCGTCTTGCAGCTAACCTGTCCCCACAAACTAAAGAACCAAAACAATATCCCCTCGCTCGTATCGACAAAAAAACCTTTTAAATATTCCTTTATTGCGTTTTTAGACGCCAGTATTGGTATCCTAAATAAACAAATATTCTTTTTGACTCTCAGTCTAATAACGAAAAACAACTTTTTGTCAACTGGAATATTAGGGGGAATTCATGTACCATAATACCTCTTTAGCGACAAAAAACATGTTGTTTCACCTAACATTGTAACACAGAGATAAAAACATATTTCCAACGTTAATACGCATTTAAAAATCTCGTCAAAAAAAAACTTGAAATATTTACAACGTACCTACATTTAACTTTATTGATCGATTTCTTGGTAGAAACAACAGGGACGTACCATAGAAATTTTTATATACACAATAAATAAAAAAAAACGCTACAATGCCCCTTCTTAAAAGAAAAAACTCGGATAATTTTTATCCAGTTTTTGATAAAGGCAAAACAACAAAAACCAAATCAGAAGATGACCTCTTAACTGAGTCGAAACTTCTTAATAATATCTTTTAGATGATGGCTAGCATGGGATTAAACAACAAAAACAAAGTTAGTAACAAAGAATGGGCTAGCGTGCCATCGATCGCCAGACTCTTTAAAGTCGAGTAGACTGAAATGTTTGACTCTAAAATGAACTGTAGGTGACATGAGTTTCTATGCCTTGGGGGAAGCTAACCTTATGCCCTGCAGTGAACCTCGCTGACATTCACAGCAGTAACACAAGTGATTTGTCGGGCAGGCATAGCCATGACACCTCGTTGCCTAAGCCAGGTGCTATACACAAATCCAAAATAAATTGCTCTATACTTAACAGGTAGGCGTCTACTATCTCCACTATACGCCTAGCGAGACGGGGAATTCGGCAACGGTTCCACAAAAAAATTAGGATATAGACCCTAAATCTATATACCTACATATCACAAAATGTGATTCTCACATGTGTCTCTCAATCAAAATAGATTACCTGAACTAAAATTATCAAAAGTGAAACAATATTCCAAAGGGATGAAATCAAATCAACATACAAACTCGAAAATACAGACATGGGATAGGATGAACTAATTACTTAAAGATGACATATTGTCCTCATCTGACACAAAAGACCTTAAATCCTTAATGTGCCACTTACCAAGATCTGAACCATTTAAATCTGACAAACGATAAACCAGTGGTGACAATTTTTCCTTGATAGTTGCTTCAATATACTTCGGTGCTAGTTTGGACATAAACTTGTTGACAGCACAAGACAAAACCTTATTTCTTTTCCAAACTCTATCACCCACTTGAAATTGGACTTCTCTTCTACGTAAGTTGTAACTTCTAGCGTTACGTTCATATCCTTTTCGAAGATTAGCCTTAACCTTTTCAAAAACTTTATCTATACCTTTGACTTCTGAAGCATACATGTTACGGTCACCTGGAATTATCTCGATATCTTGATTCTGTTGATCCTTATGATCAACACCATAATAGTTTCCACTTAAAGGAACATGACGGCCATAATTCAGGAAAGCTGGAGTATATCCAGTCACTTCATGCTTTGCAGTGTTAATAGCTTGTCTGATCTTTGCTAAATTCTTATCCCAATCTACGTGGTCTTTAACATACGTACGTATTGCTGTACCAATGGTTCTATTGTTCCTCTCCACAAAATTACACTGAGGTGCATATACTGGGCTAAACCATACTTTCTGAACGTTATACCTATTACAGAGCTCAATTAAGAGAGGATTGTTCAGATTTGAGGCATTATCACAAATCACATATTGAGGAACACCAAACATTAGGAAAACATCATTTTCCAAAAACTCAACAATATTCTTAGCCGTGGCCTTTCTCAAAGGTTGGACTAAAGTATATTTACTAAACCAATCAGCAACTACTAATAACCACGTATAACCTTTCTTTGAACGAACAAAGGGACCTATCAGATCTATTGCAACTATTTGCCAAGGAAACTTGGCCTCTCTCTGCTTACCCATTTTACCTAATGGAGCATAATTTGGTGTCTTCTGAGCACCACAAACTTTACATGACCTGACAAACTTAAGCACATCAACACGCATCTGGGGCCAATAATATCTTACCTGAATACGGGACAAAGTTTTGGAAAATCCAAAGTGAGCACACGTAGGTGGCTCATGACAAGACTTCATAACTTCAAACCTTTGTGGTTTGGGCACAAGAATTTTCCATTCTACATCATTAGTCTTAAAAGAATTTCTGGTAGGGGCAAACTTATAAACAAATTCATTCTCCACCTTCCACTGTGGAAAATCAAGGGGGGATCGGATTATCTTTGATCTTAAATTATCGAACCAAGGGTCTATTCTATCTACATTAACTTCTAAACAATTAACATGGTGACGATTATCAGAATCTTTCTTTTCAAAAATTGGGTTCACTGATGACCTGTAAGGTCTATTGGTCTTAGATCTATTCGAAATACTACACTTAGGACAAGAAGATGTGATCACACCTTTATGACCACAACGCCAACAAAATACTGACTTACTCCTACAGTCACGGGAAATATGACCTGGTCTATTACAATTGAAACAAATAATTTTTTTCGGATTTCTTGGAGCTTGATAAGGGACTGACTGCGTTACTGGAGGTGGGGACGAAAAAGATTGCATCATTGGAGGTGGGGACGAAAAAGACTGATTTCTTATTTCAGTATTCTCTGGAGGACTGGGTCTATTATTCTCATACTTATTTTTAGGACTGGGTCTCTTAGAAGAGTTTTCTCTGTCCTGTCTGTTACCTACTCCACTTCTATCTTGCTTGGTTTGATTATTCACCACATGAACTTGTTCTTTGGGCTTTTCTGAATCATCAATCGAAATACCTGCAAGACCTTTAGTAGTCTGCAACAAGGGCAGGACATTCTGCTCTAAACGTTTTAAAGTTGCTACTAACATTTCTACTGTAGCAAAATCTTGAAGGGCTATCAGTGGAATGTAGTCCACTAAAATATTTTTCCTCATTATTTTTACTTTTTGGGCTTCACTAGGATATGTTTCCAAACGTTTAAAAAGGTTTTCCATCACTGCTGAATAAATGGTTATGGATTCATTCCTTTTTTGCTTTCTATTTTTAATTTCATCAAAGAGATTATCATTATAATCTGGATGCAAAAAAGCAGATTTGAGTAGGGCTACCAACTCATCCCAACTATTAATTTTATCTCTAACACTCCTATACCAAATAGCAGCATTACCTTCAAATAACTCAATGGCTGAGCGAAACAGGATGTCTTCGGAAATATTCCTAGACCTAGCAGAATCTTTAACTTTCTCTAAAAATGTGGGAAGAGCTTTACTCTCACCATTAAACTTGATATGTAGATCAGAAATAATGACAGGAGTAGAAACCTGTATTATTGGGGCTGGGACTGTACAACTGGGAACTACAGGGACTGAAACTGGGCTACTAGTGGATGGTTTTACTAAATCATCAGATAATTCTAGTTTTTCTAACACATCACCCTGTAACAACAACAAATCATCTTTACACTCATTGACAAACTTTTTAACATCTTCCTCAACATCATTCATAGGGAAATTCTCTAATCTGGTATCTAAATGTGAAGACCTTGTCTCAAATCTAGCAAAATCAGCTTTGGTTGATTCTACATTTATTGATTGAGCACAACTATATAAATCTTCTACAATCGACTTAATCTCACACAACTCTTTTTCAGGATCTACTACATTATTAACCAAATCGACTAAACTTGAAGACAAAGTGGCCTCCTTGGCCAACAAAGCTCTTAACATCTTTCTCTTATCATCAACTGTCTTATTTGGGACATTTTTACCTCTTATGAAAAGCTCATAAGATAACTCTCCTGATTTCAAATGATTAACCTGAGTAGACTTCATTTTTCAAAAATTGGATGAAAGCAAACACACAAAATAACTAAAATCAACCTCAACAACTAGTATAAAATATGATAAATTTAAGAAACAACCGTTTCCATTTATCACCTGATAGTAAGTCTCACTTGCACTCCCGCGTACTGAAATCCAAAACTCAATCAGTTTGCTGCAACTTCTGCTCTTGACTTAGTAATCAGTTGGTAAACAAAAATGAGGTCTTTAACCTGTCTCCTAAAAGTTCACACTTCCACTAACAAGGACTAGAAAAATGGTTTCAAACAACATGGGACAACATGGACACTAACAAACAAATTAAACCGTACATACAGGGAAAGACAAAATACTAATAATATTGAAAACTTGACCTTTGAGTGAGCTACACTAAATAACACCAAAATAAACCAACTCTTGTTCCGAAAACTAAATGAGACTGCTCCTAGTCAAAACTAAAACAGCATCTCCTGATCACAAATATTACACCTGTGGTCATTCAGATACAAGAAAGGATACACAATAAACAGTCTACTACTGAGACTAAACTTGTCGAATCTTCTCTACGACTCACAATGACTACCCCTCGTACAACAACATTAATTAACCCTTGGCATTTAAATACACCTTCAGAGACGGTTAATTAGAAGACAAATTGCATAATACTACTTCTCAACTACATAGCTCAAAAGTCACTCAAACGAATACACACATTTACTCAAAATGACCGAACAAATAAAAAATTACAAAAACCGATTATTCTGTAAAATTTGTCGAATCAATAAAAAAATAAATGTAACAGTAACTGTATAATTTGCTACTGTTTTTAAATTCTTTTCAATATCAATACTTCAATTAAAACTCATATTTAAATATTTAACTCAAATATTTGCTTTCATTTACCATTACATATATGAAGAACAATACATATGTCACTATAAGTACATTACCTGAAAAAACAACAATACATAATGTTGGTACAAAATACATACATTGTAATACAAATACACTACTGTTTGTGGGACACTTTGGGGCACTATTCAAAAGGAAAAAAGTTTCATATAAATGGCAGGGAACTGGGGAAACTGAAAAAGATATGTGGCTTCAGGAAAAGGATCAAAAATCTAAAAATTAAGGAATATTCAAAAGCCTCGCACGTTGGGAGCCAAAATTGTAACGAATAGGTACAATTGGCGCAAATCTAAGACAAGCCACACACGTTGGGCGCTAAAATTGTTACGACTATTTTGCTTACCACAGGGTAAGAATATGGGGGACAAGATTGGGCAAACAAAATAATCGAAACAAGTGCATACGGACACTCAGTTGGTTGTTGGAGAGCTGGGTCGTGGATAAGTTGAAGATATTGGGGGTTGGATTGGGCAACTACAAAAAAAAGAAATAAAGGGGTACTTATACAAATCTCTTGGGACAAACAGAATGAAAATTAACGGAAACACCTCAAGAAATTTAATATAGGGCGCCACTTGAGGTGCCCAATTATACCTATTACAACCACTAGTTGTAACTAGGGAAATAATTGTATAACATCAAAAATATAAAAAAAAAAATATCTTTTTCAAATAAAACTCAAAATAGATCAGAGAAACAAATTAAACATTTATTTTTGTCTCACCAAACAGTTTTCAAAAATACATATTATAAAAGAAACATATCATATAACATAATACAAATAACAAAAACTTACATGTTCTTTGTTTACTATATTATGGCCAATTAGGTAGATTATCAAAAATTAAGGATCCCTTTTAATGAAAACATATAAATTTAACCTTATATATGAAATATCGTTTCTACATAATAATCAAATTAAAATTGTCATAACAAAAAAAACAAATTAAGCTTGCTGTCAGGTATCACATTTAATTTTGATGACAAAGAATGAAAGCAATTATTACTTTAGCCAAAAAATATCTGTCTTTACTTTGAAAGATTAATATATTGAATTGTTACCTTAATGTTTTTTTTTTATACAAACACTTTGAAACTTTACATCTCTGGGGAAGCTACTCGGACAAAACTTTCAAAACTGGAAGGCAGCAACCATCAGGAACTAGTTCTACACTCCAGGACAAAACGATAGGAACAGGAACTTGGTGGAAGAATCGAGCCGACTACGGGGACATCCTATATCATACTTCTTTAAATATTTAGTAGTTACCCTTTTCTAAACCTGTCTTATTACAGAGGGTAATTGTTCCTCTAATTAACAAAATTTGTCGACTTCTTTCTTCGAGAAATTCTTCATCACTTTCTCTCAAATCTTTTACTCCATTCCCAAATGTCTGCCCCGCTTGGAACTTAAATCTCGACTTCGTTTCAAATCTTTGACTCCATTGTCCATGTCTGCCCCGTTTGGAACTTAAAAGTCGACTCTTCTTAGTTACATTTTACAAGAAACTCGCCAAAAATTTCCCTTCCGTCTTGCAGCTAACCTGTCCCCACAAACTAAAGAACCAAAACAATATCCCCTCGCTCGTATCGACAAAAAAACCTTTTAAATATTCCTTTATTGCGTTTTTAGACGCCAGTATTGGTATCCTAAATAAACAAATATTCTTTTTGACTCTCAGTCTAATAACGAAAAACAACTTTTTGTCAACTGGAATATTAGGGGGAATTCATGTACCATAATACCTCTTTAGCGACAAAAAACATGTTGTTTCACCTAACATTGTAACACAGAGATAAAAACATATTTCCAACGTTAATACGCATTTAAAAATCTCGTCAAAAAAAACTTGAAATATTTACAACGTACCTACATTTAACTTTATTGATCGATTTCTTGGTAGAAACAACAGGGACGTACCATAGAAATTTTTATATACACAATAAATAAAAAAAACGCTACAAAGTTTACATCCCCATATCATCCCAACCTGTAAGTATGAATCTAAAAAGCTACTTTGTATAGCACCTATTCGAAAACTAGAACAATAAATGGAAATCCACACTAGCAAAGCTTCAGGAGATAAAAAATAAGATTGGACCATGGTAACTATACCAGGTATCCTGACAAAAGCAAATAATTATTTCCCGTTTACGACTTAAATCTACCCAGTTTTCTCATGAACAATTGTTTAAAAAAGAAGAATGCCGAATTTCTGACGACAAGTGCGGTTTACCACTTAGGGTAAAACGTGCTAGTGGAAAAGTGCAAAAAGTTTATTCGTCACAGAATTAAATACCATTTATCAAAACAATACAGATACCAGATTACCGTTCGGCCAATAATCTTTATTGCCTAAAGGCAATAATCTTTATGCTCTAACTAGACTAAAGCGGATTTTTCGTAAATAAAAAAAGTACTTTTTTCCATTTCGTTCACCAAATAAATTTTAGTTGCCTTTTTTACTTTTTTATCTAGTTAAGTATTAAATGTATACTATTTAATTGAGGTATTACACCGAATAGTTTAATACACTAAAAATGAATATATATTACAAGTGATTTTGTCCGCCACCATGTGACAGGAGACCCAATCAGTTGCATCTAAAAAGACTTCACTTAATTGTTTTCCTCATATTTAAGGCTAGGACGATAACAAAATAATATTCTAATCTGTTGTACAACTTTCATAGCAAATAAGTCACTTTTGGAAAGTCGCTGAACTTTTTGCGTAAAGTCGTCTTATGGTATCGACCTACGTATAAAACCAGCGTAATTCTAGTTTGGCATTTTATTTGTTAAGAAAACTCGAGTTTTGTATTATATTTTTTACCGTTCACCAAATTCGCAAGCAATTTTTTAAGAACAACAACATGTTTAAAAAAATTAAAAATTAAATTTTTAAAATAATAAACTTCTTGCGTGAAAGGCCCAACCTTTTCACCTTTAGATAAATATTGTCCTATCTAACAGATAGTTATCTAAAGATTCGACATTTATTTATAAAATAAAATGTATCTGAAAATACGGCCCTGGCAGTGGCATGATTATACTACGTTTTAAATCGCTCTGTTATTTTTTTAATTTTTAACTGTAAAATACGGAACAAAAATTTGATATTCTTAAATACTATCTATAAATAATAGTGCAGTGTTGATGCCATTCGATTCAACCCGACGTGAGCAACAAAAAACCTTTAAATAAGATATTACAATAGTAAATATAACCTATACAATTCGAATTAAGTTCAACCTACTGGTTTTATTAACTCGTTTTTTGGAACCGTTCGGAACTGATCCACGCCGGTTTCTTGGCGGGTGACAGGACTGAAACTGCCCCAACGCAGGAAACAAGATAAAAATGACTTCAATTAACAACATGACTACCTCTACTACAAATACACCAAATATACCAAAAACTACTTATTCCAATGTAGTAAACACGTTCAAACACCCAACAGAGCACCAAGCAGTAGTACTCTCCAGTATCGAAGGCATCAAAATCCACAACCACATCGTAGCAATTGGATCACTGGTTGGTCCACGTAACGTCTTGTTTTGTCACGTCCAAGTGATGAGTATTAAACTTATACCAATCACTTATACGTAGAAAATTAGACTACGGCTCAATACGTTATGGTACTGCCAAAAAAACTACATTAAAAAAACTAAACTCAATTCAAACAACGTCACTAAGAATTGCTCTGTGCGCATTTGGAACTAGCCCAACCAATAGCCTTCAAGTATTAGCTAACGAACTACCTTTACACTTACGAAGGCAACAATTGTCACTAAATTATGCAACTTGTATATCATCAAATCATCAAAATCCCATGCATTTAAATATCTTAAAACCTAAATGTATCAGTAAATACAAAAATAAACCGATTAATACACTCCCTTTTGTCAACTAGTCAATTCAACTAGTCCACCAATTGTAAATACATCCCTTACTCGCTATCCCAAAACATCCACTAACCCAACAATAATACATCAATCATACCATGAAATATTATCCCTATATCCAAATTCTGAACATATCTACACTGATGGATCAAAAACTCAATCAGGACTAGCAGCGGCTTACATACATGGAGCGGACCACTTTTAGCATATTTACCGAAAATGGCTATTTTAGAGGCACTAAAAGTTTGCAGAAGAAAATTCGCACCTCATTATGTTAAAATATCTGACTCAATAAGTACACTAAAAGCTTTACAGCAATTGTATCCATCAAATGAAATTATAATGCTAATAAAAAATGAACTCATACTACTATCAACAAAAAACATAGAAATAACTTTTTTATGGCTGCCATCACACGTGGGAATCAAGGGAAACGAAGCAGTGGACCAACTTGCAAATGAAGCTGCACTAGATGAAAGCATCCCTGTGTCATACATAATAACAAGAAACGGCCATAAAACCTCCATTAAAAAACATATTTCCAACTTATGGCAGGATAACTGGAATTCCACATCCAATAAATTAAAAGATGTTATAGAAACTGTCAGCAACACCTTACCACTCCCACTCAAACGTTGTGAACAAGTGATAATAACTCTACTACGATTAGGACATACTATACCAACCCATATTCACTTAATAAATAAAGAAGCCATCCCTTTCTGGGATGGCTTCACCATACACCAAGAAAGAAAAAAAAAATAACCTCTCTACCAACATGAAGGACCTACTAAGCTACCAGTTTAACAAAGTGCTTAAATATTTGAAAGTCATTAAATTTCACAGTGTTTTATAGAACATATTTAAGTTATATATACACATTGTAAGAAATTGTACTTGTAATTTTTGTTTGTACCCCCTGCTAATAACTCTTAGTAGTTGATGCAGAGTTATTTTTGTTTAAATAAAAAAAATGTATCCGTCTTCTCACGTGAAATTATGTTGCAGTTATTTACCTGTTAGATAAATGTTAAATTTATTTCAGAACACACCAATATTTAATTAATTGTCAAAGAAATCACAACAATGTTTTAATATCTCTTTTATTGTACAATTTGTGGTGGCAGGAATAAATTAAATTAAGAAAAGAAAAATTTAATAATTTTTAAAAAATAAGATACGTTTCTTTAATAAATCTTTTTAGGTTTTTCCACAACACTAAAATATTATATCATGTTAGCTCAAACATTTTTAACTTTAAAAAGTTCAGTAATGTCTTCATTTAGCAATTTATCTTCAAAATTGTCTTAATTTTGATCTCTAGCTAAGGTTTAATCGTAGAATGTTAGTGTAGGCTAGACAGTTGAATCTTTTTAATCTTACAGCCACTTCCACTGGATGAAATAGGACCTAAGCCTTCTTTTCCATACATAAATAGTTATGTATAATATCTGGTTCTAATATGAAATTCATTATAGAAATTAAATTGTTTAGTGGACTTTTTAACAAGGTTTTTATTTATAATCAGAATCTCCTTCTAAGAACCCATTTCTATTATCTCTATTTAAACTTCTTATCAAAAATACATAATTATTTATTCCTACCTGGTAGGTACCTAAAAAAATATATCCAAGAAGTATCACGAATTTAAAATCAATCTTCCATATAATATATAGTCACTGTCGACTTACTATTCCCGCAATAAGTTTATAAACATTAAACATCATGCTGATCATACTGTCTGATTTCATTAAATCTTTTAATATCCATGACTATAGCCTACACTAAAATACAATATTTAGGATATATTTTTGATTTCAAACATAGTAACGAATTACAATAAACACATTCTATTTTCCACATAACATTTTATTCAGTACTTTATTTGGCAAATAAATATTATATGTTAGATAATTTTAATTTTTAAATTTTTTTTTATCTGTCAGTGTATCCGTTCCAGTTTCTTTCCTAGGTGATGCTAGAACTTAAATTAAATCTAAACTAACATAAAACTTTAAATTTTTTGTATTAAATTGTACCTTAAAAATATTAATAATAATATCGTCTATACCATTTCCAACTATCGAATGTGAAAAATCGGGTTTTTCAGATTCGATACCTTGTCCTTGCATTAGACGTGATATACCTTGTAGCAATATATCGAAATTATAGCTTAATACCGAATTAGCATTTAATTTCGATCTCTAATTTGTTTTGTCAACGCCTAAAGGACCTTGTGTTTATGTAAAAAAAATTGACCATTTATTATTTTCAAATGAAATTTGAAATTTTATAATTTTACCATTTTTTATTTAAGAGAAGGAAGCGTCCAGTGTTTCATATAGGATGAAACCGATATATATTTATATCGCCATATAACGATTTAAATACATCATATCTTACCATGATATTAAACATGTCAAAAGTGATGTCCGACAATTGCGGAGGACAACAGAAAAACTTTGCTTTTTCTGCCATGTGTCAATATGTTGTTAATTGTCACCCAAGTTTAAAAATAATTGACCATGTGTTTTTCGTACCGGGTCACTTAGAAATAGAATGCGATTCTATCCATTTGAAAACTGAATCTAACTTAAAAAATCCCCCTGCATAGGTACACCCTTGAAGGATTGACACAAAAAAGACTTGCACGCACTAACTCATGTCCGTTTGAAATGACATACCTACTTCATAACGACTTCTTAGATTTTAACCAAAGAAAGGTGACATATGCACTAGAAACTAAAATAAAACTAAAGAACAAGTAAAATCAATATGAAAAAGAAAATGAAGTAAAAGACGAAGAGCAAAGAAGTAATGGAAATTTTAAATATAGTGATGGTATATGGTACCAGCATCAGTAAAATGAAAATAAATTTTTATGCAGACTAGAATTGATGGAAAAATTTTATCTCTTGAAACCAAACAAAAAAGAGGCAAAGAAAATAGTATAAACGTGTATGTGAACAAAACTTATTACCTAAACCATACCACTAATATTACCACTCTTTACCAACATTTAGTACTACCAAAGATTGTCTTCCAGAACTTGTGGCAACTGAAGAAAACGACAACGTTTAATTCAAAATTTAAAACTTTTAATTTAGCATTATTTTAGAACAACTGAGGGTCATGACTGACTACTTAAGGTATCTACAGGTCGAGAAGTTTCATAATTAATGTTTTTTACGTTTCTAACTACATTTATTTTCTAGCAATTTGTACTTTCATAAAAATAATTTTAACAATTTTTTAAACATAATTTTCTCATTTTATCCTACAAGTTTAATTTTAATTAAATGATTTGTAATAAACTTTGTAAGAACATTAGAATTATTTTAATGTAACAAGGATTAAATATTAAATATAAAGAATATAAAAAAAATTCCATTTGTCAAGGTGCTTATTTAGGATTCTCTAAAAAAGAGTTATCTTGCTCTCCTGAACAGTACCACTTTTCACATTGGATAGTTGGAAATGGTAGGGACGAATGTATTAATTATATTAATAATGTATTTATATTTTTTGTATTATTATTTAAACGTATCGTTTCAAAAACAAAATGGAATTGATTCATAGGTTGAAGTGTCGTTAGTGTAGATTTCTTTGTTCAGATGGCGTTAGTATTTTAAATCTTAACTAAGATAAAGCTTAAAATTATTTTGTATTAAATTCTACCTTACAAATATTATTAAAATTAATTATTGATGATATTATTATGCAATTAATACAGTATTATTAATTAAACGAATCGGTTCAAGAACAAAACATGATTAAAATGTCAAATAGTGGTAGTTTATACTTTTTTCCTAGATGGCGTCCTTAGTTTACTGGACAAACGGTGTGACTTGTCATCATAGTCTTTTATATAGATAGATAGTCATTTTCCTACTGATTATGATATAGGTCAACGTACGTGGATCTATCTTTTGTTTTTGTATGTGTGTGGTTGTATGTTCTGTTCAATCAATAACTCTAAAAGTTGGTGTTCGGTTGGTGGTTATTTGGTTACAATTTAACGTCTTATTTACACCTATAGTAATACATGTTTAGTTACATACTATAAATTTTGCTAGTTATAATTATTATTTTTTATAAAACTCAAAATTACTGCGTTAAAAATAATAATAATTTATCTTTTAGAAATACCCAAGACAAGGCATAAAATTAACTATATAAACCGAGAAAAAAATTTAATTTCTAAAACATATAATTTTTGACATTGAACAAATACAAGCAGCATGAAATCCGTCAGAGTCGTTGTGCTGATTGGCATTTTAATTGCCACTGTAATCGCAGCCCCTTTAGTAGACGAAGATATAAGTGATGGTAAGATGATTAATAGTAATATTATTTTTTTTGTTTTGTATATAATGTATTTCACTTAAAACAAAAATAGTCCTATATCTTTTTGTTCCGTTTAGTTAACAGTTTGTTTGTAGATACACTTTTACTTCATCGTATATTATCACGTTATCATAACGGAAGTATACCCAACTTACGGTTATTTTTTTTTTTCGTCTTTGCAACGATTTTGATATAAATGTGCAGTTCTTCCACGACATATTTATTAAATTCTGTCATAAAGTTACCCTTCTTAATTTTGTTCAAATTATTTTGGATTATACCAATAAATATTTCATATATTATACAATAAAGTTCCACATTTTAAAAACTTTTAGATCACTTTACATATTTTGATATTTCGATCTCTCCATTATTGTATTATTATAACGTAAGTATACTGAACTTATAACTATCCATTGAATATTTAAACTAGGTATAATTACAAAAAAGCATTTTAATCTTATAAACATGTATCCTACTTTTTTTATTTTGATCATAAACCTTTTCTTGTAAAATAATATACAAATTTTAAATTTATTTTGTTATTTTGAAATTCAAATTTTAGTTAAATGATATATTAAACTAAGAATGTAATAAATTTTACTTGTAATTTTATTACTCCTTTGTGGAATTAAATATTGAGTATATGCTATCCGAATGTATTACATTGAATAATTTACGGTAAATAGGTTACCACATTACGGAATGAATAGATACAACTTTTAATTTTTTTAATTACCAATAGTTTATATTGAATAAATAATAAATAAGAAATACAGCTTGTTACAATATTGACATTGCCAATCTCTGTTCTTTAAGCAATCATTTATTTATTTTGTCTTCTTCACACGATATTAAAATTAAATTTTATTCTTGTTTAAATTTGATTAAGAACATATTGATCATTTGTTTTAGACCACATTCGAGTAAAGAGATTTACCTGCGAGGTCCTTGGTTCCGTCAACGTAGCAAATGTTCAACTTAACGATGCACCCTGCTATCTCAAATGTAAATTGAAAAACAGACCTGGTGGTTATTGCGATTCTACAAAAAAGTGTCGATGTAGATAGATTATAAATATTTTTAATAATATATATTTGGCTACTTATTTATATGGATTAATACACAAAATATTATTGTGTCTTAAATTTTTTTTGTTGATGTATTGTAATAAATGAATTATAAAAATATATGTTTAATAAAATTTGAAATGGTTTTCTAATGTTAAGAAATCTGCTCATAAAACTATAGTTTTTTTTTTCATAACATAATATGTCCATTGCAATTTATGGTAAATAAGAAAAAAATTATATGAATTATCTCAACTCAGTAGTCCTTCGATCTTAAAACTAGTTTAGTAAGATTGATGTAAATTCTAACCAAGCTGTAGGAAAATACGTTCGTTAATGGGTGAGTTTTTAATAACAGCACAGCGAAAGTAGGGCAATGCCTTTTTTGGTTATTTTGTTTGTTGTATCAAATGAATATTTTAGGGTAGAATGAGCACAATATTATAAAAGTCTATAAATAAAGCTTTAATTTAAGTTGTGTTAAAATAAATTTTGTAACAAAAGATGTGTGGACTTCGAGGTTTAGGACGCCAATATAATAAAAGTGTGTATGTGTAATGTAACACAGGTATTTGGGGTAATGTAAAAGATAACATATAATTTGAAGCTGGCTAGTAGAAGGTGCCGAAGAGTGACTACTTGACACTCAAAAGAGGATTCGGCCAAATTGCCTGCCCTACAGAGACCGTAGAATAAGAAAATGAATGACAGAGTAGTAAACAATCTATAAGTATATAAATAATGTAAATAAAAGTCATTATAGAAGTTGCTCCAAAATCTGAGTGGGCGCCAGGAAAGTAGTAACATAAACTTTTCAAGGTATCTTGTAAAGCTGTTTCCTGAAATAAAAAGGGAAACAAGTATTAATTGAAATATTTAGTTTTCACCAAAAATGTAATCCCTATCCAAATATATACAGTCTAAATTTACCTCAAAATATCCACCACCAATTATGTACAATTAATCTAGTTACTTGTATACAAAAGAATATAAATGTCCTGGTTACACACAACTGATCCTTGATATTCCGAATTTACAAATAATAAAATATAAGAATAAATTAATGATTACACCTAAAAAGGTAATTTACTTGCCTACTAGAGATGTAACTCGGTATTTCGGCTTTCAATTAAATGTCTTAACAAGTAATAAGGACACTATCATGACGGAATAGAGCCAAAAGGTTTAAATATACCAAAGGTTTAAATATATAATAATAATAAAATATCAATAAATAACTCTCTGATTAAATGTGTACAGAAGAAACCATACAAATGAGTTAAAATGGAGGATTTAAGACCTCAACTTACATAGTCCCTAAATATAATTAAGTATTATTATATGTTTTTTTATATTATTAAGTAAAAATAGTATGATTTAACGTTCAAAACAAAAAAATATTATATATAAAAATTAAAGCTAATAAATAAACTTAATACAGGTTTACTATATTTTAAAGGTAGATAATTCTCGCTGAACAGCTACGACAAAAAAACAGCCCTGGAACCAGGTGTAACCTGACTAGGTTTTTACTTAATCCTTCTTAAAATAATTATCCCAAAAAAACAAAATCAAAACATTCTTCCCTTGACTTCTGCTTGACTCCCAAAGGTAGGCGAATCAGGGCGGCTATAAAACAAACAGGACACTTATAAAAAAACCAAACTAAAAGTTTTTTGCTACTTATTTAAATCCAAGAGTCTTTGATGAACGTCGAAGCAGAAGTCCGCCTTGGGTACTTGTTTTGAGCTAGATAAACTGTGGTTGCAAACATAGACGCTTGGTGTCGCTGTTTAATACCAACTTAAAATTTAAGAATTAAAAAATCATTGAGAAGATTTGACTTTAAATTTGTTTTTAAATGTTTAGAGATTATTGAAGTAACGGACTTGTTACATTTCCCTCTTACTCAAGAAAAAAAATTAAACGAATTTTTTTTTATATCTAACAACAATCATAGAATGGGTATGAACTGTACGTCATTGCAATAGCTCAAACAGGCGTTTAACTGTTGGTTAGCCAAAGTTTCCATTATTGCAGTAGAAGCAGAGGATACAAACAAATCTAAAATTAAAATTTTTAGCCATGGCACTAGTTTGCCAAATGTAGCTAAAATGCACTAACTAAAAACTAACTTCCGAACACTATACATCGATTCGCAAGATTACCAAGATTACAAGTAGATTATGAATAATGTAGAAAGAAGGAGACATCTAAAGATATCCAAATATTATTAAGTGACTTACAAGTCACATACTATCTACAGTACATAAACTACATTAAAGCTTTCATGTAGCCTAAAATAGTCGTAAAGACAAATACTCTTATATCTCAAAATAATGTGAAATCGGACACTGATTCCAAAATTGACTATTCGGTGGACAACAGATTTATAGTAGAATATCCAAGGATAATCAACTATGCAAAGGTGTGGACCGATTCACAAATCATAAGTGACAATAAAA
Organism: Diabrotica balteata; assembly: GCA_918026665.1. NCBI lineage: Eukaryota > Metazoa > Arthropoda > Insecta > Coleoptera > Chrysomelidae > Diabrotica > Diabrotica balteata. The sequence goes on from OU898278.1 coordinate 59,611,901, forward strand.
AATTCCAAACATATATAAACTAATTTAAGTATTGAATTGGGCACTAAATCCAAAATTGATCAACCAGTGGACAACAGATTTATAGACTAGCACATCCAAAGATATAATCAACCAGGCAACTGAGTTACCAATTTCTTACTGTAATAAATTATCCAAAAGGTAAAAATAAGAAAAACTCCAAATATATATATATATATATATATATATATATATATATATATATATATATATATATCAGTGTTGAATTGGGCAATAAATCCAAAATTGATCAACCAGTGGACAACAGATTTATAGAATAGCATATCCAAAGGTCTAATCGACCAGGCAAATGGGTAGCCAATTCACACTATAATCAAATATTCTAAATAAATTACGTGAACATATACCCACATCCGGTAATATGTGCCTAAACTACAATATTCTTAGACTAAGTCATTGACTCTAAATCAACATCAAACAAATTAACTTATGCTGATATTTACTAATTATAGCAGGTAGCTACAACAGATTTATAAGAATATCAGACATAAGTGAGCTACATGGCATTTAGTAAGCCAACAATAACTACTCAAATTATCTAAAAGGTTATAGTTAAAGAAGTAAGTAATCAATTTTAAAAATTGGTTAAATTATTTTTATGAAAGTACGTATTGCTAGAAAATAAATGTAGTGAGAAACGTAAAAAACATTAATTATGAAACTTCACGACTTCTGTATACCTCAAGTACTCAGTCATGACCCTCAATTGTTGTAAAATAATGCTAAATTAAAAGTTTTAAATTTTGAATTAAACGTTATCATTGTCTTCATTTGCCACAAGTTCTGGAAGACAATCTTTGGTAGTACTAGATGTTGGTAAAGATTGGTAATATTAGTGGTATGGTTTAGGTAATAAGTTTTGTTCACATACACGTTTAAATTTTCTTTGCCTCTTTTTTGTTTGGTTTCAAGAGATAAAATTTTTCCATCAATTCTAGTCTTCATAAAAATTTATTTTCATTTTACTGATGCTGGTACCATATACCATCACTATATTTAAAATTAGTATTTCCATTACTTGTTTGTTCTTTATCTTTTACTTCATTTTCTTTTTCATATTAATTTTACTTGTTCTTTGGTTCTATTTTAGTTTCTAGTGCAAAGGTCACCTTTGTGGTTGAAATCTAAGAAGTCGTTATAAAGTAGGTATATCACTTCAAACGGGCATGGCTTAGTGCGTGCAATTCTTTTTTGTGTCAATCCTTCAAGGGTGTACATATACAGGGGAATTTTTTAAGTTAGATTCAATTTTCAAATGGACAGAATCGCATTCCATTTCTGAGTGACCCATTACGAAAAACACATGGTCAATTGTTTTTAAACTTGGGTGACAATTAACAACATATTGACACATGGCAGAAAAAGCAAAGTTTCTCTGTTGTCCTCCGCAATTGTCAAACATCACTTTTGACATGTTCAAAATACACATGTAACATGACAAAATATACATGTAGCAATTTCAGTACCACCGCGTTTTATCTCGGTTTTATCCTATATGAAACACTGGACGCTCCCTTCTCTTAAATAATAACTGGTAAAATTATAAATTTTCAAATTTCGTTTGAAAATAATAAATGATCATTTTTTTTACATAAACACAAGGTCCTGCTGATCCTTTAGGCGTTGACAAAACAAATTGAAGATCGAAATTAAATGGTAATATTTTCCTATTGTCCAAAGCTGACTGTTTATCTTCATCCCTTTTTTTTGCTTGCTGCATCTTTTCTTTCGAGGTGTTTGTGACAGAAAGGAGAATAACACTGTGTGGACGACGCAGGTCCCAAGGCAGCAATGGGTGAGTTTTTAATAACAGCACAGCGAAAGTAGGGCAATGCCTTTTTTGGTTATTTCGTTTGTTGTATCAAATGAATAAATGAGCACAATATTATAAAAGTGTATAAATAAAGCTTTAATTTAAGTTGTGCTAATATAAATTTGATTATTAATATATAAGAAGACTGTAAATATATATCGTAGAGATATGTTCGCATAAAAATTAAATTAGAGACCAAGGTCTTAAATGTAATAGCAATTTATGCACCTGAGAATAAGAAAGATGTAAATATAAAAGAAAGTTTCTACAAACATGTAAAGCACTGTAAACTAAATACCACAAAATAATCATATATTGTAGTGTTGGTGAGGACGTACCACCAAGGATAAAACAACAATAAAACAAAATGTGAGGAATGAAATCGAAGATCTTTTGAAGAACAATACAATTATACCTTTCAAAATACTTGGGGACCAAGATGTATACTCTAATACCAAGATATAGACTATATTCATTCGAATAGATAGGTTACCTTCCAAAATTTTGGATATAAGGACACATTTTAAGGTACATTCTTGAGGGTTAAGTACACAGTTAATTTTGTTATTTGTTATATATGTACTATATTTCTACTATATTAGTTCTGTTATTCAAATAATTCCATAAAATATCTATGACTAAGATTTATTCACAATTTTTATAAAATGTTAAATATAGGAGATTTAATTAATGATTAAATATATTCAAAATAGAATATATACAAGAAAATATGTTTTGTATTTATAAAAACCTTTTTCATTAAAATTTTTGGTTAAATGATATATTAATAAACTAAGGATATAATATTTACAATCTAATAAATATACTGTTTTAAAATAAAAACAAATTCCGCAGAAAATTGTTTTATTATATTCGATGTAGTTTTCTTTTAGCTTAATGCAACGATTCCAGCGATTTTAAAATTTCTTGATGCCGCCGGAAAATGCGATTATGGAAGATCCGCAAAATAGGCGTTTGTTTCGTAAATTATCTCTTTGTTATAGCTGAATATTGTATTTACGAGGCATTTCTTCAGATTTGAAAATAGATAGTAATCGAAGAGAGCCATATCAGGAGAATTCAATCCGAAGCCCAACTCGTCAATTTTTGCCAATGCCATAACGCTCTTGTGAGCCGTTGCATTGTCTTGCAGAAACAAAACTCCTTTTTGTATATTAGGCCCTTTTGCACTGAGTTCCTTCTTTAATATATCCAATAATGCATAATTGCATTTGCTATTGATAGTTATTTACTTAGTAAATTAAAATTATTCATTTGCAATCCCAAAATACAGTAGACATTATCATTCCGACCCATTGTGCCCATCGTGGACGCTTCGGAGCAATATTGCCGGGTTGAATTGAGGTTTTATAAACAGTTACTGATAAATGCCAAAATTTCGACGTACTGAGCTTTCTAAGATCCAAACACTGCTTAGAAGTGGTCACACAATTATATTTTTTGGCAATGGTCAGCAAACACAGCAACCATTAGCAGGACAATTTTTTCATATTGTAAAGCTTAGTTCAAAATATGCCTAGTGCACTCTTTAGTACATTTTGTGGTCTCTGCTAATTCACGCACTGGTAATTTACGAGCAGCTATAACTATTTCATAGATTTTCTACATTTTGTTCAATGTAGCTGCATCTTAAGGCCGTCCTGTACTTGGATAATTTAAGACATACGACTACTAAAAAATTCATGAAATCAAAATTTGACAGTGTCGTCTAATGAAGCATTATCATTATTTTTTCTCTCCAGTCGCTCATATCCATTGTCTTTCTCGCCCAAGCACGTATTCCCATATTTCTCCTGTCTTCATCGATCTTATGAAGAAACCTTATTTTGGGTCTTCTTCTTCTTATTTGACCAATGGGTCTATCAAGGAGCGTTTTTCTATGTCATTTTGTTTCATCCTCATTACATGTCCTATCTACCTCAGACGTCCTATCCTAATATGTTTTACGATGTCAGGTTCCTAGTATATTCTATAAAGTTTTAAGTTGTATCGTCTTCTCCACACTCTTTCGCTTAGTCCAGGTCTCTGAACCATATGTTGAGAGTGGCCGTATTATTGTTCTGTAGAGTTTTATTTTTGTATTTCTTGGTATAATTGTGGATTTAAGAAGGAGATTGAGCTTAAAATAGCATTTATTGGATGTCCAAATTCTGCGGTTTATATCTGCGGTAGTATTATTTTCAGTGTTAGGAGCGCTCCGAGGTATACAAATTCGTTCCCTGCTTCGATGACGTCATTTTGCGTGTGTTTTTTTTTCATGTACTTCGGTTTGTTGGTGTTTATTAGTAAACCAATTGTTGTAGCTGATTATAGTTATGCTACATACGCCTCTCGTTCAGCGTTTTCTGTTCTTCCAACAATATTGATCTTATCGGCATAAGCCAGGATTTGCACTGATTTATTATATATTGAACCAGTGGTTGTGATTTATGACATACGTATTACTTCTTCTAGAGACAGCTTGAACATCATATCAGGGTCTCCCTTCTTCTTTAGGTACCATCTCCTCTAAGGAGGTTGGTAATCATCAAAGCTATTTTCACTTTTGAGAATCCAGCTCTGAACAAGTAGACGGAACTGCAATTATACCACTTTCTCAGATTGTTGAGCCAGGAGATGCGTCTTCTTCCAATACTTCGTTTCTCCTGTATTTCTTCCTGCATTATGGTTTGTAGCAACACATATTTATCCCCGCTCATAACGTGGCCGAGATACTGTGACTTTCTTATCTTAATCGTATTCATGATTTCCATTTCCTTTGTCATCTTTCTGAGAACCTCAACATTTGTTATTCGGTCTTCCCAACTTATTTTAATATTCTTCGGTAGGTCCACATCTCGAATGCTTCAAGTCGATCGCTCACCTCTTTCTTTAAGGTCCAGGCCTCCACCCCATACAGCAGCACCGAAAACACATAAGAACGTAATATTCTTATTTTGAGTTGTAAACTAAGGTCTCTACTGCATAATACTTTTCTCATCTTATTAAATGTTGCTCTAGCTTGTCGAATTCTCATTTTTATTTCTTCTGTATACACGTTATTTTCATTAATAATTGTACCAAGATATCTGTATTTTTTTACTTTTTCTATTGGAACTCCTCTTATGTTTAAAATGTCTTGTTGTTGTGTTTTGGAAATTGTCATAAATTTTGTTTTATTAGCATTAAGCGTTAGTCCGCTTTCCTCACTAGCATTTACTACATTATCTAAAAGTGTCTGTAGATCTTGTATATTCTCTGCAATTAGTATAGTATCATCGGCATATCTGATATTGTTGATGGGTCTGCCGTTGACTTTTATTCCAATTGTTACATTTTCGAGTGATTTTTTTATTATTTTTTTCGAATATAGTTTGAACAATAAGGGGAGAGTATGCAACCTTGCCTTATGACTCTTTTTATCTCTACTTCCTCCGAAAGTTCCCTGTCGACTCTGACTTTTGCTGTTGGGTTAAAGTAGAGATAAGTTATTATTCTTAATTCTTTTTGTCAATGTGTTTCTCTTTAAGTAACTGTATAAGACGGTTGTGTTGGACCTTATCGAACGCCTTATTATAATCAATAAAACAAACATAGACTGGTTGGTTTACATCCATACATCTTTGCATTAGGACGTTAAATCCAAATAATGTCTCTCGTGTACTCATGGCATTCCTAAATCCAAATTGGGTTTCAGTGATGTCTTGTTCCACTTTTCTGAAAATTCTTAAATGGATAATTTTTAAGAATATTTTTAGTGTGTGACTCATTAGACTAATTATACGGTGATCATTACATTTCCTTGTATTAGGTTTTTTTGGTAATGTAATAAATGTTTATTTGAGCCAATCTCTCGGAATAATACCCGTATTATATAATATAGCATTATATAAGTCTACTAATACATTGATCTGATCTTCTGATATTAATTTAATTATTTCAGTTGGATTTGTGTCAGGTCCCGCAGTTTTATTAGATTTTGCCAGATTTATTGCATGTATTATTTCATCCTTAGTTATATTTGGACCTATATCATGTTCCTCGCAATCGTTCATGCTATGTAGTTGTATCCTGTCATCCTCAAAATTCGTGTAAAAACATGTGTTCTTTACAGGAATAGGTTATCAGTCTCTAGCACAACCTCCAACCTGGAGGGTCAGGGCCTCTTCTGTTAGGGTTGAGATGCTTTAGTCAGTTTTGGTTAGCGGTTATTATTTTTATTTCTCAACTATCCACCGGTCCTAAGACCGGTTAGGGCGTTCCCCTATCCACCACCTGGTGACGCGTCCGATGGAAGACAGACATCTCCCTACGGACTAAGAAAGCATTAGTTCCTTAATATTTATCCAGCTTTTCTTTTGTTCTTTCGCCGTTTTATTTCTCAAATAGTATTATTTAACAATAAATCAAAACTACTTTTTGGATATAGTGTATTTAATTTCAAAATGATATACATATTTATTAAAGTTAATGTTATAAGATGACATAAAAACGTGAGTATAAGAACAATAATTATATTGAATTATTATATTTATTTTAGAAATCATAACCATAAAAATAAATAATGTATATATAATAAGTACTCCTAGTCCGTAGACTAATTACATCAGAAGAACAATTTCTCTTGTCTAATGTTAGTCCAACAATCCCACACTAAATATTAAACAATTTTCTCCAAAACCTAGACTTGGAATTGATTTTACCAATAACATGTTTGAGAATTAGAGCTACACATCCTAAATATAGCCACATACTTAGTTTTAGGCATCAAGTATAAATAGAGCCCCTAAATAATATAACCATATCCAAACTTATCCTGGTCAATCAAGATATTAGCTACAAAATATTTTTATCCAGCGACCAATCGCCTTGTTTTAAATGCAAACAAAACAGCAATCTTGCCTTACAACATATCACTTTGCAGATTCAGAGGCATTTTACATCTAAAAGAGAGAGAGATAGAGAGAAAAAGAGAGAGAGAGATACCAATTCTGTAACCGATAAAAACAAAATATCATCATTTCAAGACCCACCCCAAGATCAACAGACACAAATGTCTCAGTAATTATAAAATCAAATTGACATATCAACTAAAGTAATAACTCAAACTGAAGAAGCTGCTAAAAAAATTAATAAATAAACAAATAAAATCATGTCTTAAACTACAATTAATTTCAATCAAAGTAAAAGTAACAACTAAGCTCCTGTGCATATAATATACTTTCAGATGATTCGTATTCAGTTAGTGGTTATTTATTTATAATTTAACACCTTCTTTACACCTATAATAATATATGTTTAGTTGCATACTCTAAATTTTGCTAGTTATAATTATTTTTTATAAAACTCAAAAACTACTGCTTTGAAAATAATAAGAAGTTATCTTTTAGAAATACCCAAGATAAGGCATATAATTAACTATATAAACAGAGAAAAAATTTAATTTCTAACATATATAATTTTTGACATTGAACAAATAGAAGCAGCATGAAATCCGTCATAATCGTTGTGTTGATTGGCATTTTAATTGTCACTGTAATCGCCGTCCCTTTAGTAGAAGAAGATATAAGTGATGGTAAGATGAATAATAATAATATCAGTTTTTTGTTTTGTATATCATACGTTTTAACTTTTTCAAAAAAAAATAGTAAAACACAAAATAGTCCTTAGATATCTTTTGTGTTGCATGTGTTTAGTTAATAATTTGTTTGTATATACACATTTGCTTCATCGTATGTTATCACGTTATTACGTTATCTTATTTTTTTTATAAATATTGTATGTTATTTTTTTATAAATGTGCAATTCATACACGACATACAGTAAAACCTCGATATAACTGTCCTCTATTTAACGGACTTCGGATATAACGGGCAAAAAATCCGGTCATATTTAAAAAAAATACATAAACGTTACGTTTAGTATTATACATTCTTAACCCGTCCTATACCACTATATTTAACAAAGAGTTTCAATAAAATTTAGCATAAGAGCACACATTTCTAATAGTAATACTTATGTATATATAAATTTACACATTTGTATGCAAGAGACAGAAAGTGAGAACATCGCATATTAATAGGGGATTCCCTGATATAATAACATGTTTGTACTGCCTTTACAGCAGTTTGACTTGTTCATTAAATAAACGGTCAATAAGTCAAAATTTTCGCAATCATACCCTTTAAATTTGGACAAACGGAAAAGAATCATTTTACCGATCAATTAAAAACTATAGATCTTACAAAAGTTGGAGTCTAGATCGTCTGTGTCTCATATGTGATCAATATGACATAAAAAAACTGAAGAACATGTAGCTGAGGAAGTTATGAACCTAAAAATGAGGATGGATGTGAAGATAGCGAAGAAGACGACAAAACAACACTCTCAAAAATGAAGGTATCAGAGGTAAGATCGCATCTCGACGATCTAATAAGATTTATTGATTATTCATCACATTACGAATTTTAACTGTATTTTACGCATTTTTGTCAGTGACAACGAAACTTAATTCCTTTTTTAAAACATGATTACCAACAGCAAGCGCGTCAATATCAACGGCAACGTCACTTTACGACGAATGTCCAAAGAGAATTAGTATAGAATTTTGTTTCTATTTTGTATTTTTTATATATAGGTTTATAAATACAGTGTACATGTGTGTGTGTGTATTTTGAAGAAAAAAGTTTTTAAATTTATTTTAAACATATTTTTATATAAATGACTTTCGGCTTTAACGGACACCCCGTCCCCCAAAGAGTCCGTTATATCGAGGTTTTACTCTATTTATTATCTGTCATAAAGTTACACTTCTTTATTTTGCTTAAACCATTTTGGATTAAACCAATAAATATTGCATATAATAAAAAAAAAGATACAAATTTCAAAAACTTTTAGTTCACTTTACATATTTTGATATTTCGATCTCCGCATTATTTTATTATTGCTACGTAAGCAGACAGAACTTAATAATTGGGTATGAATATTCAAACTGACTTTAGTTATATAAAAAAGGATTTGAAACCTATAAACAAACCCCCTCTGTGGCTCAGTGGTAAGAGCGCCTACCTTTAAACCTAAAGGTCATGAGTTCGAATCTTATCTGGGTGGAGAAATTTTCGTTTATTTAAAATTAATGAATGAAAATAATATCTATCCTTGTGCGATCGGTACTCATCGGAGGGACTGCAGACGTTCGGATACAATTAGCGTCTCTTAGCAAATACAATGACGTCGACTTTGCTAAGTATCAAGACAATTACTCTACACCCACACACAAACACACACACACACACACACACACACACACACACACACACACACACACACACACACACATACACACACTACACTAGGTACCTGACTGTACCATGCCAATGATCATAGTTGTCGAGGCGTTAACTCAATAATAAAAAAAAACTTATAAACATGGATCCTGCTCGTTTTATTTTGGTCTTATAGCTTTTTTTGTAAAATAATATACAAAGTTCATTTCATTTTGTTACCTTGAAATTCAAATTTTAGTTAAATGATATATTAAACTAAGAATGTAATAAATTTTACTTGTGATTTTCTTATTTCTTTACGGAGTTAAATATTGAATGTAAGCTAGTTTGTTATCCGAATGCGTTACATTGAATAATTTAAGGAAAATAGGTTACCACATTACCGAAGAATGGACACAACTAATAATTTTTTAATTAACAACATTTTAAATAAAAGATACAGGTTATTACAATATTTACATTGCCAATTTCTTTTCTTTAAGCAATTATTTATTTATTTTGAATTGATCACACGATATTAAAATTAAATTTTATTCTTGTTTAAATTTGATAAAGAACATATTGAACATTTGTTTTAGACCACATTCGAGTAAAGAGGTTAACTTGCGAGGTCCTTGGTTCCGTCAACGTAGCGAATGTTCAACTTAACGATGCACCCTGCTATCTCAAATGTAAATTGAAAAACAGACCTGGTGGATATTGCGATTCTACAAAAAAGTGTCGATGTAGATAGATTATAACTATTTATAATATTACATATTTAGTTACTTATTTATATGGATTGATATACAAAATATATCATTAATACATTTTTATTGTATCTTATTTTTTTTTTTCGTTGAGGTATTGTAATAAATAAATTATAAAAATGAAAATTAGTTAAAATTAGAAATGGTTTTTTAATATTGAGAGATCAGTCATAAAAAAACAAATCCGCTCAGAAAACTATAATTTTTTGTCAGAACATAATAATATGTACATTGCAATCTTGTTTAGTAATAATAACGTAAATTCTAACTCCTCGTTCGTATAAAGATTAAGTTAAATGTCAAGGTCTTAGATATGATAGTGGTCCAAGCTATAGGAAAATACGTGCATTAATGAGTGAATTTTTAAAAACAGCACAGCGATAAGAAGGACAATGCCTTTTTGGTTATTTTGTTTATCAAATCAATATTTTAGGGTAGAATGATCACAATATTATAAAAGTGTATAATTAAAGCCTTAATTTAAGTTGTGCTAAATTAAATTTGACATACAATATGCAAAATTATTGATTGATGGTGCAAAAATTTAATGTTCCGAAAATTTTTGAACTAATTTTTTTTCAAAAGGATTTATAGTATAGTTTTTTTAGTCACAAGTCGAATAAGAATTCGTTAGATCCGATCGGTTAATTTCTTTTAGAGAAAACTTTAATTGTTTATAAAGATTCCTGATAATAATCCTTATAGAATGTTTCTAAATTTTGATGGGCTACAACTTTTTTTTTAAAGATAGAGATTTAATTTTAAACGGACTCTCGCTTTAATAGAATATATTTTTATGTAAGAATAAAAATAATTTCTCAAAAATTTTTCAAGCCGTTATGTATTGCTTTGAAAGTACGAGCGACCGTTATAAATTAAATAAACTACAGTGTACCCTATGCATTACACAAATTTTGAACTTACTGTTCCCTGTAGCTGAACTCAAAGCAAATATTAAAAAAATGTTTTAAATGAGCAATAGAAATAATTTATATGTTCAATAATTTATAACGATATAATTTTTATTTTTAAAAAACCTTTATTTATAGCCAAAGTCTGTATAATGGAACGACTACAAAAATTAAAACTGGATCTAGGATATCTGAAGGATTTAAGGTCACGAAAGGGGTAAAGCAGGGTTGCTGTATTTCGCCTACCCTTTTCAAAATTCATTTGGAACAAGCACTCAAGCTATGGAAAAAAAATGTAATGGCATGGGAATCCCTCTCAATGACTAGACTACACTGTACACCTTATGTTTCACTGATGACCAAATACTGATTGCCCAGGATTATGACGACTTGAGTTACATGACTCGAAAGCTAATAGAAGAATATAGCAAATGGGGTCTCGAAGTCAACTTTAAGAAAACTGAAGCCATGTGTGTTGGAGGGACAAAACAATCCATTGTATTAGACAATGGGGTAGAAATTACAAACTGTGATGAATACAAGTACTTGGGTATAAAGATAACTTAATATGGAATACTCGATGCTGCTATAAAAGACAGAAACATACAGGGTAGAAAAGCCATATCCATGATGAACGGCATTCTGTGGGACCAAAAAATATCTAAAGCGAACAAACAACTAATATACAACACCATACTTAAAAGTGTAATAACATATGGCAGTTAAGTTTGGCCAATGAAACAAAGAACAGAGAAACTGTTACTAGCAACAGAAATGGATCTTTGGAGAAGAGCAGCAGGCAAATCAAGAAGAGATCGGATACCAAATGAGAGAATACGAGAAATGATGGGAGTCAAGCATACAATAGTTGATGACATAAAACAGTTAATATGGTACGGCCATGTACAGAGAACGCCAGATGACAGTATTCCAAAACAAATTTTGACGTGGACACCACAAGAGAGAAGAAAAAGAGGAAGACCGAGAAGAAGCTGGAGTGAGGGAATTGAAAAAGAACTAGAGGAAAGAGAAATCCCTTCAAACCTATGGTTGAATAGAGAAGAATGGCGGTTAGGAGTCGGAAGGCGTCGGAGAACGCTGTAAACCGATAGTAGTAGAAGTATAACCAAAAAACGAAAATAAAGTTGACTGTTTTTTTCGAATAGCCGAATTAAATCGGTGCAGGGAGAATATTACACCAAATATCATGGCAAGTAAGTAAGTAGATGGAAAATACTTCACCTATATATTATAACTGTGTGACAAAACACAGTGTTTTGCTAAATACAATGTTATAATTTTCTATACAAAGAAGAAGGGACTAAAGGGACTAAAACAGTTTTTAGCAAACGATAAAAATAAACAAAAACTCATTGATTTGTCATATATTCACGCAGTAATTAGCTGTAGGCTGTTGCATATTCACTGATTGTATGTAATACAACCTTAACTTTTTTGGTAAAGAAAAAAGTATTTTATCTTTAACCTTCAACGGCTGGCGCGCGGACAAAATCTCCGCACCGATCTAAACTTCTCAATATTTCAAAAACTACCCATCCTTTTTTCTGGTCCGCCCATGTACCTTCCACAAATGATAATTGATTTATTCATACCAAGCGTCAGTCGCATCCTGTTCGTTGATGTGAAGGTATTAGTGATTATTCTCCGCGCGCCAGCCGTGTTGTTTTGAAATTTTGAACGTTTGTTAGTTATTGTGAATTTTAAAATGTATGCGTATGAGGCAGAACAAGAACGTTTGCAACATCTAATAGACGAATGCCTTCGAGTCAACGACGAGAATGAAAATATTGAGTACGACGATGACGAAGAAGAAAATAACATAGAACAAATGAATGAAAATAGTGATACAGAACAAGAAATTTCTGATACGGAAGGTGCTGAATTGATGGTTTCTGCTGGACCTTTCTTTCTTGGTAAAGACACAACTACTAAATGGATGAAACATATTCCTCCAAGAAATGTTAGAACACGTTCAGAAAACTTAATTACGCATTTGCCAGGTGCTAAAGAAGTTACCAAGAATTTAAAAGGTGAACTAGATATTTGGAAATATTTTTTTAACGATACCATGATAAACATTATTGTTGAATGTACAAACAAACATATTAGACACTCCCAAGAAAACTATAATCGAGAGAGAAACGCAAATGAAACAGATGCTTTAGAAATTCGTGCTTTTATTGGTTTTCTCTACTTGGCAGGTGTTTTGAAAAGTGGCAGGTTAAGCACAGACGAACTTTGGAATAAAGAAGGTACAGGAATTGAGTTGTTTCGACTAAAAATGTCCAGGTACCGATTTAAATTTTTACTACAACACCTAAGGTTTGATGATATAGATTCACGTGAGGAAAGAAAACTATTAGATAAATTTTGTCCCATACGAGAGATTTTTGAAATGTTTACTTTTAATTCCAAAAACGGTTATACGCCGTTTGAATACGTCACAATAGATGAAAAATTGGAGGCATTTACAGGTCGATGCAGTTTTAAACAGTATATACCTAATAAACCAAATAAATATGGATTAAAAATTTTTGCGCTAGCAGATTCCAAGACCTTTTTTACCTGCAATTTGGAGCGATATTTGGGGCAACAACCACCAGGTCCTTTTGTTGTAAGTAATTCTCCATAGGAAGTTGTAAAGAGATTATGTAAGCCTCTAAGAGGAACAAAACGGAACATTACTGCGGACGATTGGTTTTCAAGCATACCAATAGTCCAAACCTTGCTTCATGATTACAAACTTACATTTTTAGGAATGTGTCGCAAGAATAAGAAGGAATTACCCTATGAATTTTCTAAACCTATAAGCAGACCTATTCGATCCAGCATGTTTGCTTTTTATGATGATATTACTTTGGTGTCCTATATACCAAAAAGAAACAAAAACGTACTCCTCCTATCTAGTTTACATCATGACGATACAATTGATGAGGATTCCATGAAACCCGAAATGATTCTTGACTACAATTCTACAAAGGGAGGAGTTGACACAGTAGACAAGTTATGTGCTGCCTATGACTGCGCTAGGAATACTCGACGATGGTCAATGGTAATTTTTTATTCCATGCTAAATGTAGCTGGTATAAACTCAATGGTCCTTTTTTATTGTAATAATAACGAGATTCGTTTACCATGAAGACAGTTTTTGCACAATTTAGCATTCGCTCTGATTGAACCGCAGCTTAACGTTCGTGCTTGTCAAGCCAATATACCACGTATCATGTCAGCGAGAATAAAAGAAATCACTAAGGTAGATCCTGTAAATACCCTCAACATATTCCAGAACGTAGTAGAGGCAGATGTGACTTTTGTGACAGAATAAAAAACAGACCTACCAGTCGCAAATGCAAACAATGTGGAAAATTTATGTGTGGTGAACACACTGTCTATACTTGCCCAAATTGTTTTGAGGAAAATTTTTTGAATAGATTTAAAACATATATATGTATTTTCTCAACAAACATTAAAACTTTTATATTCTAATCAGTTGTTTTGATTTTTAATAATTTTTTTTAGAATGTATTCCCGATATTACATATTTTGAAATTTTATAACATTTTACTCAGAATAAATGCTCAAGCTGTATTTTATCATTTTCAAATAGTTGATTAACATCTACTTAAATCATTTCCGAAGATAGTAGAACAAATTTAAGCCAAAAGGTTTGACAAAAATATATGCGGACACATACTCCGCGCGCCAGCCGCAGTGTCCAGATTATAAGCGCCAGCCGTGGAAGGTTAAATGAAGAAATAATAAATACTGTAGTTAGCTAATTTTATAATCAAAGTTGTGGTAAAAAAAAAATTTCTGAGAGTAAAAAAGAAAAAATAGATAAATTAAGGAGAACAACCAAAAAAATATTTTAAATTAAGCGAGCTTAGATTTCATCGTTTAAACTACAGTACTTACCGCCAACAGAAAATGAGGAATTCTTGAAGTTAGAATCTTGCTAAGAGCAAGTTTTAAATTACTGCTTTCACTTAGACGATATGTTTTTTATTATTAAAAATAACGTGTAAGCAAAACCAAACTGCTTGCCTAATGTTGGAAAAGGCCAAGGTTTTCTAAACCCCTAATCTTTTAGCGATATACCAGATTTAAACGGCTTTTTAAAGATACTGTGATTTGGAAGTTTGGTAGTCTGTTTTGAATTTTGTTTGGAGGTGTGTATGCTTCATATTGAACATATTTTTAAATAAGCTTTTAAAATATTGTGTTTCACTGCTTCTATATTTTGGAAAATAACTAGAAATTTCACTATTAAGGATATGTAAAAATAAATATGTAAAAATGTTAGTTGTACATGCTCTGTAATAGCAGCATATGGTTTGTTATAAGCAAGAGCTTTTAAGTTTTGAGAACAGATAAAAGTATCTTCTCTAACGTTGCATTTACAAAAATCAATATTACATAAAAACTCACAAAGTTTCTCCTCGCATGTAAATATTCACATATTACCAGCAGCTTCCAAACAATCGTTTCCAGAACATTAACCTTGAAATTGTAAATTTAATTGGTTCAGATGATTAAAAATATCACCAGATATGCGAGCTGAATCTTGATCTTTTGGAGTTTACTATTTTTATGGCTAATTTCAATACGTCGGATGGGTAAGTATGACATTTAAGTTTATTATTTGTTCGCAACCAAGTAACTTTAAAAAAATATTAATTATTTACAATAATTTGGCCTTGACCTGTTAAATTAATATTTTATATATCTTTTACTGACCAACCCAAATAATTGGTTTTTACCAAAAACTACTTATCCCAAGAGAGAGTAAATAAAAACGAAATTTACCACAAATTGCTGTTTTATGCAAAAATAGAAAAATATTGGGTTATACTCACGCTATACAACTTATCATAAAATAAATAGTACAAAACAAATTTTGGTCGTGTCCTGCACCTCTTTTTCTAATTTCTCCAATTGTATGTTTTGATGAAGAGATATCTTAGTAAAGGTGAAAACTGGAGTGATAAAACGACGAACTCATCATGACAATACTTTGCCATTTAGTAATGAATTATTTTTGATATTTTATTAGTATAATTTTTATCTAACAACTTACTGAAGGCACATTGAAAAACAGACAGTCATGTCTACACAAAAGGAAGAAGATGAATTTTTATCAGGAGATATAATTTAAATACAAAGTGTTTTAAAAAGGTATGTAATAAATTAAATAACGCATTCCAGGGACAAAAGTAAATTGATTGAATCCAACTTACCTTAGTACACAAGTGTACACGAAAAAAGTTACAGCCCTTTGAAGTTACAAAATAAAAATTGTTTTTTTTTGCATTATAACCTAAACTACTTGACAGTTTGTAACAAAAATGGACACGTTACATTCTTGTTCTGAAGGCATTTTTCATACAAAACAAACAACAAAATCTAAGCGTACAGAAAAATTGTGGGTGTGCAGCCCTAAATCCCCCCAAACTTTTGATTAGGTTCAAATAAAATAAATGTTGGCATCATTAGTATTAGCATAGTAGCATCATAAATTAGGCAACATTATTGAAGTTATACTTCTATACGCACGGTAGGAGTTGAAAATTTGCATAAGACTGAATCTGTGATACCATTACATATGTAAGATAATGAGTAAGAGAGAGGCAGAAGATATATTTTCTCTATCTTCCTCTCTCGAAAATAAAAATTTTCTATATATATATATATATATATATATATATATATATATATATATATATATAATATTGTTACAATAAAACACTGAAAACTTTGTTTTCAAACTTCCACAAAAACTTATTTTAACTCTTATCACTACAGCTGTTTCGGCCGATTACCCTTCTCAAGTGATCTATTTTGTCATGCGTTTACACTTTATAGTCTCTAATAATATAGGTTGAGGAGGGGAGAACTGTTTGTCTCGAGTTGGTCATTCAGAATTATATCTGTGTTTTTTAATTTGTTGATTTCCATAGATTCTAACAAGGATAGCTTAAGGCCTTTATTTTGAATGTGAAGAATTTTAAATTCGTCGTGAAAAGAATGATTGTGATCTAGAAAGTGAAGTGCGTATGTGAAATCTGTTTTTATATTATTAAAAGCCCTTTTATGTTTTGCTATTCGTTTGTTAAAGTTTCTACCAGTTTGACCGATGTAAGTTTTTTATTTTTATCTTCGTAATGTATGTTATATATATTGGTAGTTTTAAATACTTTGAATATTGCATTTTAATTTATATTGTATTATTATATTGAATTATGTTCCATTGTATTTATTGTATTGGTAATTTTTATATTAATAACAAAATAAAATGAGTTTTACTGTAGAGTATGTGTAAAAAATGTTTTTGCATTCAACTCCTTTGTCCCACTGGACTGCCACACCCGTTTTTTTTAAACTGTTTTGCCTCCTATCACTTTTTCAAAAAACTAGTTGTTTCCTAGTTAACCATAAAATTAAAATTAGTTTCTACGTATACAATAATTACAAACAGTTCCATCAATAATAGTCAATAATTTGAAGCTATCAGTTATTGTGTGAATAAAATTTATATTAAAAATGTTTATATTACGATGGCCTACACATTTCAGGAAATGGCAGATATGCATTTACCTTTGGGTAAGTTGAGTCAGATTAAATTATGATTTCAATAAACTATCGGGAATATCGTAGGTAAATGTCAAGGAAATAGTGCAGCAGACACAAGACGTTATGCAGTAAAATACCCAATCGAAATACACCTGATAGACGATTATTTCTGACCAATAATCATCGTTTACGGAAAATGGGTACAATTGCTGGCAATAGTGGTCGTCCAATAATGGAAGCAACTGATGAAGACATTTTAGAAATCATTGAAGAAGTTCCTGAAATAATTACAAGGGTAATAGCTTCTTCCTCTTCTTCTTCTTCTTCTTCGTCTTCTTCTTCTTCTTTGTGCAAATAGAATTACTTGCCATAGGTAAACATGTTCGTTCCAGTTTTTTTTTCTTGTGTTTATCCACCTGTTAATATTTTGAATTTTGTTCTCTGTTCTTATATCCGTGTAAGTAGTAATGTCTACTTCTAGGTTATTGAATTTCATTACTTGTTCTACAATTTTGCCGTTTATTTCTAGTTTGTATCTGCGCGGCTCTTTACTGATTACTATACGTTTAATTTTTTCTACTGATATTCTCATATTAAGTTTGTTTGCTGTGATATTGAAGGTGTGAAGCTGCCTTTATAGGTCATCTTCGTTATCAGCGATTAGTACTGCCATTGATTACAAACCACCACCTATATTAGTAGTGGTTTATAATCAATGGTACTGCATCATTGGAATAGCATAGTATCGTGATTTTATGCGCTCCCATGTGGTATCCGTGTCATTTTCTTACTTCGTGAATTATTTGATTCATTACCATATTAAATAACAATGGGCTGATCGAGCCTCCTTGGCGGATTGAACTATATTTATAATATAAATATTAATAGGCGGTAATAGCTGCTCAACTAAATGTTCCACACGTAAGGGTTTGGAGTCGTTTGAAGGATCGGCTGCTTAAACTTTATCACTTAACAACGATTCAAGAGCTATTGGTTGAAGATTATTTAAAAAGAATTAGATTTTGCGATTGATTGTTAATGGAAAATACTTGAAATGTTAATTTTATTATGAATATTTTACTTACCGACCGAGGTTGATTATTTTCAGTTATTGACAAACGATTACAAGAGTATTTGGAAAAAGTGAATATTGCAATAAAACAAAATAGGTGGTTTCTACAAGATGGCGCTTCACCGCATTACAGTAATGAAGTCAGGCAATACCTTTGCAGGCAGTATCCTGGTCAGTGGATTGGAAGGGGTAGTGACGCACCTATTTCTTGGCCACCCAGAAGTCCAGGTCTTAACCCCATGGACTTTTGCTTTTGGGGGTTTATGAAAGAGAAAGTGTATTCTGTACCAATAGAGGATGAACACCAATTGAGGGTTAGAATAATTTAAGCTGCAAATCAATTTCGTCTCAAAAATATGATTTTTCAGCGCATTTGGTATTCCTTATCAAAACGATATCAAATGTGTATTAAAGAAAATGTGGGTGATTTTGCACATTTATTGTAATATCATATTTATAGAGGTTACAGACGTTTTTTGTACTTGTTATTTCAGTTAAGCCATTTATGTAGTTTTATGAATTTATGAATTTTTTAAAGGTGAATGAAAAGGGCCGTATCTCAATAAAAAGTGTTTTTTTTTAGTGATAGGAAGCACAAATGTTTTAAAAAGAATGTGTTAAACTAATGATGCCACAAAATTAATTTGATTTGAACGTATTCAAAAGTTTGGGGGGATTTAGAGCTGCAAGCCCTACTTAAAATTTTTCTGTGCGCTTAGATTTTGTTGTTTCTTTTTTATGAAAAATTCTTTCAGAACAAGAAAGTAACATGTCTATTTTTATCACAAAATATCAAGTATTTGAGGAGATAATGTAAAAATTTATTTTTATTTTGTAACTTCAAAGGGCTGTAACTTTTTTTGTGTACACTTTTGTACAAAGATAAGTTGAATTTAATCGATTTATTTTTGTCCCCGGAATGCGAGATTTAATTTATGACGTATCTTTTTGTAACACCCTGGTATTATTACTGAAGTAAGATCATGTGAGCATTTTTGAAAAAAAAAAACACCAATAACATTGGCCAGTTCACTAAAATCGAAGCAAAACACAATTCTGACACAATAAAATACACATGAACATTAATACACATTGCTATATACATAACTCAAGAATACGTTCCCACAAATATGACAAAAAAATTCAACCGCCCTCACAAAATATGATAACGAAAAAAAAAACATAAATTAGATTTTGAGAAAGCCAAGATCCTAAAAAGTGAAGCCAACAGGAAGAAGGGAGATTTTCTAGACTCTATACAAATAAAAAAATAATAACGCAATAAATAGTAAAAAAAAAATCAAAAATTTGAACAAAATATATTTTAACTTAATTTAAAAACACATAAAAATATCTCAGAACGCCTATGATGTTAACGCCGACAATTGCGGAGGACAACAGAAAAACTTTGCTTTTTCTGCCATGTGTCAATATGTTGTTAACTAACTGAATCTAACTTAAAAAATTCCCCTGCATAGGTACACCCTTGAAGGACTGACACAAAAAAGACTTGCACGCACTAAGCCATGTCCGTTTGAAATGACATACCTACTTCATAACGACTGAAACTAAACTAAACTTGCACTAGAAACTAAAATAAAACCAAAGAACAAGTAAAATCAATATGAAAAAGAAAATGACGTAAAAGATGAAGAGCAAAGAAGTAACGAAAATACTAATTTTATACATAGTGATGGTATATGGTACCAGCATCAGTAAAATGAAAATAAATTTTTATGAAGACTAGAATTGATGGAAAAATTTTATCTCTTGAAACCAAACAAAAAAGAGGCAAAGAAAATAGTATAAACGTGTATGTGAACAAAACTTATTACCTAAACCATACCACTAATATTACCACTCTTTACCAACATCTAGTAGTACTAAAGATTGTCTTTCAGAAATTGTGGCAACTGAAGACAACGATAACGTTTAATTCAAAATTTAAAACTTTTTATTTAGCATTATTTTACAACAACTGAGGGTCATGTCATGTTTTTTAAGTTTCTATTCTCATTTTATCCTACAACTTTAATTTTTAATTAAATGATTTGTAATAAACTTTGTAAGAACATTAAAATTATTTTAATATAACAAGGATTAAATATTAAATATAAAGAATATAAGAAAATTTCCATTTGTCAAAGTGCTGATTTAGGATTCTCTAAAAAAGAGTTATCTTGCTCTCCTGAAAAGTACTACTTTTCACATTGGATAGTTGGAAATGGTAGGGACGAATGTATTAATTATATTGATAATGTATTAATATTTTTTGTATTATTAATTATTAAACGTATCGTTTCAAAAACAAAATAGGATTGACTCATAGGTTGAAATGTCATTAGTTTAGATTTCTTTGTTCAGATGGCGTTAGTATTTTAAATCTTAACTAACATAAGGCTTAAAATTATTTTGTATTAAATTTTACCTTACAAATATTATTAAAATTAATTATTAATGATATTAATATGCAATTAATACAGTATTATTAATTAAACGAATCGGTTGAAGAACAAAATATGATTAAAATGTCAAATGGTGGTGGTTAATAGTTTTTTCCTAGATGGCGTCCTTAGTTTACTGGACAAACAGTGTGACTTGTCATCATAGTCCTTTATATAGATAGATAGTCATTTTCCTACTGATCATGATATAGGTCAACGTACGTGGTTCTATCTTTTGTTTTTGTATGTTTGTGGTTGTATGTTAAGTTCAATCAATAACTCTAAAAGTTGGTGTTCAGTTGGTGGTTATTTGGTTACAATTTAACACATTATTTACACCTATAATATTATATGTTTAGTTACATACTATAAATTTTACTAGTTATAATTATTATTTTTCATAAAACTCAAAAATTACGGCGTTAATAATAATAATAATTTATCTTTTAGAAAAACCCAAGATAAGGCATAAAATTAACTATATAAACCGAGAAAAAGATTTAATTTCAAAAACATATAATTTTTGACATTGAACAAATACAAGCAGCATGAAATCCGTCAGAGTCGTTGTGCTGATTGGCATTTTAATTGCCACTGTAATCGCCGCCCCTTTAGTAGACGAAGATATAAGTGATGGTAAGATGAATAATAGCAATATTTTTTTTTTTCGTTTTGTATATAATATATTACACTTTAAAACAAAAAATAGTCCTATATTTTTTTTGTTGCGTTTAGTTAACAGTTTGTTTGTAGATACACTTTTACTTCATCGTATATTATTACGTTATCATATCGGACGTATACCCAACTTACGGTTATTTCTTTTTTTTTTTCGTCTTTGCAACGATTTTTGTATAAATGTGTAGTTCTTCCACGACATATTTATTAAATTCTGTCATAAAGTTACACTTCTTAATTTTGTTCAAATCATTTTGGATTATACCAATAAATATTTCATATATTATGCAATAAAGTTCCACATTTTAAAAACTTTTAAATCACTTTACATATTTTGATATTTCGATCTCTCCATTATTGTATTATTATAACGTAAGTACACAGAACTTATAATTATCCATCGAATATTTAAACTAGCTTTAATTACAAAAAAGCATTTTAATCTTATAAACATGTATCCTGCTTTTTTTATTTTGATCATAAACCTTTTCTTGTAAAATAATATTCAAATTTTAAATTAATTTAGTTACTTTGAAATTCAAATTTTAGTTAAATGATATATTAAAATAAGAATGTAATAAATTTTACTTGTAATTTTCTTACTCCTTTGTGGAACTAAATATTGAGTATATGCTATTTTGTTATCCGAATGTAATGCATTGAATAATTTACGGTAAATAGGTTACCATATTACGGAATAAATGGATACAACTTTTAATTTTTTTAATTACCAATACTTTAATTAAGAAATACAGATTGTTACAATATTGAAATTGTCAATCTCTGTTCTTTAAGCAATCATTTATTAATTTTGTCTTCTTCACACGATATTAAAATTAAATTTTATTCTTGTTTAAATTTTATTAAAAACATATTGATCATTTGTTTTAGACCACATTCGAGTAAAGAGATTAACCTGCGAGGTCCTTGGTTCCGTCAACGTAGCAAATGTTCAACTTAACGATGCACCCTGCTATCTCAAATGTAAATTGAAAAACAGACCTGGTGGATATTGCGATTCTACAAAAAAGTGTCGATGTAGATAGATTATAAATATTTTTAATAATATATATTTGGCTACTTATTTATATAGATTAATACACAAAATATTATTGTGTCTTAAATTTTTTTTTGTTGATGTATTGTAATAAATGAATTATAAAAATATATGTTTAATAAAATTTGAAATGGTCTTTCTAATGTTAAGAAATCTGCTCATAAAACTATAGTTTTTTTTCATAACATAATATGTCCATTGCAATTTATGATAAATAAGAAAAAAATTATGAATTATCTCAACTCAGTAGTCCTTCGATCTTAAAACTAGTTTAGTAAGATTGACGTAAATTCTAACCAAGCTGTAGGAAAATACGTTCGTTAATGGGTGAGTTTTTAATAACAGCACAGCGAAAGTAGGGCAATGCCTTTTTTGGTTATTTTGTTTGTTGTATCAAATGAATATTTTAGGGTAGAATGAGCACAATATTATAAAAGTCTATAAATAAAGCTTTAATTTAAGTTGTGCTAAAATAAATTTTGTAACAAAAGATGTGTGGACTTCGAGGTTTAGGACGCCAATATAATAAAAGTGTGTATGTGTAATGTAACACAGGTATTTGGGGTAATGTAAAAGATAACATATAATTTAAAGCTGGCTAGCAGAAGGTGCCGAAGAGTGACTACTTGACACTCAAAAGGGGATTCGGCCAAATTGCCTGGCCTACAGAGACCGTAGAATAAGAAAATGAATGACAGAGTAGTAAACATTCTATAAGTATATAAATAATGTAAATAAAAGTGATTATAGAAGTTGCTCCAAAATCTGAGTGGGCGCCAGGAAAGTAATAACATAAACTTTCCAAGGTATCTTGTAAAGCTGTTTCCTGAAATAAAAAGGGAAACAGGTATTAATTGAAATATTTAGTTTTCACCAAAAATGTAATCCCTATCCAAATATATACAGTCTAAATTTACCTCAAAATATCCACCACCAATAATGTACAATTAATCTAGTTACTTGTATACAAAAGAATATAAATGTCCTGGTTACACACAACTGATCCTTGATATTCCTAATTTACAAATAATAAAATATAGGAATAAATTAATGATTACACCTAAAAAGGTAATTTACTTGCCTACTAGAGATGTAACTCGGTATTTCGGCTTTCAATTAAATGTCTTAACAAGTAATAAGGACACTATCATGACGGAATAGAGCCAAAAGGTTTAAATATTCCAAAGGTTTTTTTTTTTTTTTATTAACCCCACATTTATTACATCTATCTGTACAATCTAAACCTAAATATTTAGGTAGATAATAGACAATAAGTAATAGGACTGACAATAATTTGAAATGACATGTAGGGAGGCATCCAGTGATGCACCCCTTTTTTTAAAAACTTAGCCTACAACACTGACTATTTCTGACATAGACTTGTACACATTAATTTAGAACCTATTGTTCACTTAACTCTAACGGAACTTTTCGTTTTAGCCTACGAACAGTACGCGGTTTATTCACTAAACTTTTTGCTAACACGTTTGGGTGCACTTTAAGTTTCTCTTTATGTTTTTTCGCGCACTTTTTGATGTCATCTTTGACATATGATAGTCCGGCATCCCGATGAATGGCTTCATTGGTTATGAACCATGGAACTCCTAGTATTGATCTCAATGTTTTGGACTGGAATCTTTGTATTATTTCAATGTTGGAATGTGCGGCGGTTCCCCATAATTCTATCCCATAAGTCCACACTGGTTTTAGGATGGATTTGTAGATTAATATTTTATTTTCGGTTGATAGTTTTGATTTTTTGCCCAACAGCCAATATATGGTTCTTAACTTATGACCCAGTTGTTTTCGCTTAGTAAATATATGCTTCCTCCAGTTTAATCTTCTGTCCAAATACATACCTAGGTATTTGACTTCATCCCCTTATGGAATTCCTGTACCGTTTAAGTAAACAGCCGGACATGTTTCCCTACGCGTGGTAAATGTTAGGTGTAGCGATTTGTTTTCATTAATTTTGACTCTCCATTTTGTCATCCATTGTTGGATTTGATTTAGATTATTTTGTAAGATTTCTGAGGCTATTTTGGGATTTTTGTTCGACGATATTATTGCCGTATCATCCGCAAATGTAGCTGTAGTTATGTGTGTTTTTGTCGGTAGGTCAGCAGTAAATATAAGGTATAATATAGGTCTTAGTACACTTCCTTGGGGCACCCCAGCGAGAATTTGTTGTATGTTTGTGTATTCATTCTCATATTTTACCTGGAAGTTTCTGTTGGTGATATAGGACTTTAAGAGTATATAGTAATTTGTAGGTAAATTTTGTTTTAGTTTACATAATAAGCCTTTATGCCAGACTTTATCAAATGCCTGACTTACGTCCAGAAATACCGCCGAGCAGTACCTATTATTTTCAAAGTCCTCGTTGATTCTCTCTACAATTCTGTGTACCTGTTGTATCGTTGAATGCTGTTTTATAAACCCAAATTGGTGTGGTGGTATTAGTTTTTTGTTTTCTAGTATAGGCATTAGCTTAGTAAGTGTCAGCTTTTCAAAAACTTTGGATACCACTGGAAGAAGACTGATAGGACGGTAGGACTGTACACTTTCTGGTTCTTTTCCTGGTTTTAGTATCATTGTTATTTGTGCTAGTTTCCATTGTGATGGGAAGTGGCCTAATCTCATTATAGAGTTGAATAACTGTGTCAGAAATTGGAAGCCTTTCTCTGGGAGTTGCTGAAGAGTTTTTCCCGTAATCAGGTCGTATCCTGGAGCCTTTTTTGGATCGATGTTGTGTTGTATATTTTTTACCTCATTTTTTGTGAATCTTTTTTCGGGAAGTTCTAGTTGATAAGGTTTTGTGAGTATCGAAATAATTTCTTCTTCAGTTTGTAGTGAGTAATTTCCCTCATTTGGTGTAAAGACTTTTTTAAGGTGTGTCGCAAATGTTTCGGCTTTTTCTAGTGGACTTCTCGCCCATTGTCCTGTTTGTGTTCTTACTGGTGGGACTGTATAGTTCTGCCTTCGTAGAGTCCTTGTAGCCTTCCATAACGAGTAGTCAGTGGCTTGAGTTGCATCTAGTTTTTGTAGGTATTCTTGAAAACTTGCATTTTTTTCTGCCATTATCAATTTTTTTAGGTCTTTTTGTGCTTTATTAAGGTTTGTTTTACTTTGAGGTGATCTTGTTAATTGCCATTGTTTTCTGAGTCTTCTTTTCTCAATTATTTTTCCATGTATTGTATTGGAACAGTTTTTGTTCATATGTCGATGTGTAGGTAATGGTGTGGAGTTCCATGCTGCTTCCTGTAAAACTGTGTTAAAATGTTCTACTGCGTGTTCGATTTGTTTATCTGTCTTTAGTGGGATGTCTAAATTGATTTGATTGTCTACTTGATATCGAAAATAACTCCAATTTGTTTTGTTGTTGTGTAGTATACAGCTCCTTTCTATTTTTGTTATGTTTTTGCTTACAGTTATGATAACAGGTGAATGGTCAGAGGATAAATCGTAACAGGACTTTGGTTTAAAGTATTTTTCATTTATTCCTCTCACTATAGCAAAGTCGTGAAGATCTGGAATTTTTGCAGGGTCTGTAGGCCAGTATGTTGGTTCCCTTGTGGTTACTATGTTTAGATTATCCATGTGTATTTCTTTTTGTAGTTCCCGGCCTTTGGTATTAATAAGTCTAGAGCCCCACAATAAATACTTTGAATTGTAGTCTCCGCCACAAATAAACCTAGGTCCAAGTGTATCAAAAAAGGTTTTAAATTCTGGTTGTTTAATTGAATGTTTTGGTGGACAATATACAGCTGAAAAAGTTATAGGTCCTGTCCAGTCTTCTACAACTACATTTGTGGCCTGAATATGTGCTTTTTGATAGTGAGTTGTCTGGTAATGTTTGATGTTGTTTCTTATAATGATTGCTGTCCCACCATGTGCAGTTCCATCTGGATGTGTTGTGTGATATATTTTGTAGTTGTGAAATTTTATGAAACTTTTTTTCGTGAAGTGTGTTTCTGAAATCAGTATTATGTCTAATTGATGATTAACTATAAATGCATACAACTCGTGTTTGTGTTGTGTCAAGCCATTAGCATTCCATATGGTAAATTTTAGTGTATTAGCCATTAGTTCATTTTTGAGACAAGTGTTGTTAGTAAGTTTAGCATGGTGCTCATTTGTTCCATAAGCCCTTTCATCATATTCTTTAACTCCTGCATGTCGTTTGCCTGAGTGACCATTGTAGTATCTTGTTGGTTGGTATTTATCATTTAAGCATATGTAGGTCTTTGTGTTGTACTTATATTTGTTGTAGCCACTGGTAGCTGTTGGTTTTGTAGTTGATTCTGTGACTCTTTCTTTCTTAAGGTTGGAAATCTTGGTCTTGCAGTTGTTTATGTACATTGCATCCTCTATAATTCGCTGGACGGTTTTTACCGCAAAGTACACACTTTACAAGATCAGATCGAATTTTCTTAGGGCAGTCAGCTGTTTTGTGATTTAGAGCACATTTTACACACCTGTATTGATGATAGCAGAAATTTTTTGTGTGACCATATCTTTGACATCTGGTACATTGTACTAATTCTCTTTTTAGTCTTGGGGCTTCGACATCAATTTTTGCGTTGAGTAAATATTCTATCTGATAAATTTCTTTATTATTTTCTTGCATTTTCAAGTCCACAAAAAATAGCGGTAGGGGTTTTTTTGTAGTTCTTTGAAGTATATTCGTTATTTGTAGAACGATATGTCCTTGGCTCTCTAGTTCTTTTTTGATTTCGTTTATATCCACTGTGGGATGAAGATGACGAATCACTAAGGTTTAAATATATAATAATAGTAATAAAATATCAATAAATAACTCTCTGATTAAATGTGTACAGAAGAAACAAACATTTATCTAATATATATGTATCTATATACATCCTAAAAAGATCTGTTGAGAATACCCACATTTCTTTCAAAGTCCCGAACAATCTAGGACAACGTTTAACCAATACAAAAGATCCCATCAACTACATGGATCGTAGTGGTGTTTATAAATTACAGTGCTCTGATTGTGATGCTACATATATAGGTAGAACCTGTAGATCACTAACTTCCCGTTCCTTAGAACACACTAAAAAAGAGAACACTTCCACTTTCTCTCAACATCTTGCACAACACAAACATACCCTCAACATCCCAGAAGACGTCTCTTTTTTACATAATATCCCCCAAAAAAATTTTCTAAAATTAGATCTATATGAAGACTTGGAAATAGTCAAAGAAAAACAAAATAGCCCCAATTGCGTTAATCGCCATGTATCTTTCAACCGTGACTTTCAACCTTTACATCGACAACTTTTTTCATAGTTCACACTTCACGATACTGCCCTACATTCTCTGCCTTATTTTCCTATACAAACGTCAACACCTTAATCCTACACAATTCTGTGTTTCTTTAAACACTGAAACGAATAAAATGTGTGAATTGACAAAGTTCAGAAGAACTTAAAGAGAATTGATGAAAAGAAAAAACTAAAAATAGGGCTAAGCTCAGAGGAACAAATTTAAATGGCCAAAGAGACACTAAATCTCAAGTGAGTGTTCGGGCTAGCTTCAATGCACTGGATTGTGGCTTTAAAGATATAAACAACAATAACAAGAGATAATGAGCTAATGAGACAAGAAAGAAATGAGACCTGGTAATATCAAACGTGATACAACTGAAGAAGGTCACTGGGAATAAATTTATAGAAAGAGAACAATAAGAAGAGAAAAGAAGGGCGCCAACTCAACGATAGTTGAGATTTTGAAGTAACAAATGAATCTGAAGATAATACTCTGAAATACAAAAATACTAAATATTAATCTTGTTTTGCTATGTTATATACTGGTTAGTAGAACTGAAATAAAACTCAAAATAGCAACAATAAATATATTTATAAACAAATGTATATAGGTATATGTGTATAAACAATTTACATATAATGCAAAGCCAAATAACAGTGGTAGTGGATGGTGTACAGATACAATAGGACCTAATAGCCCCTCAACAAATGAATAGTCACTACCACTGGCCAAATAAAATATGAAATATTAGTATACAACAAGAATAGTCCGTAGGGTAGCCAAAGTCTTAAAACAAAAAGGTAGTCATTTAAATTTAAATTAGTTCTACTAAAATGAGGTACTAATGACAATATTGTAAAGATATCAAACTTGATAAATCTCTATTACAATTATATTAAATATATATATTACATCCAAAAAATGAGTTGTTCCATACTCATTATATAATATTTAAAAACAAACCACATTAAATTTATGTCCCTCTTAATATCAAATTGTATTATATTAACAAAAATATTATATCCAAAAAAAAGTGAGTTTGGTCAGACTCTCTAAATCCTAGTTAAAACCTAATAACACATGAAGTGTCCCTTTTTCCTCCCGAATATTTTATAATTAAATTATCAAAAAAAAATTATCATAAAGGTATTCACCTTATCATATGCATATGTAAAGTTAACAGTAAATATAAAGTAATACGTAATACAAAAGGTCAAATAGTTAAACGACTTATCTTTACAGCACTATAAGTCCATAGGAAAAACTCCTCTTGGCACGGCTACATCAGTTTGTGGCTGTAAAGACGAATCCTGGTCACAAAAGCCACAACCAGTCACTGGCCTCTGGGTGACAGCAAAATCCACGGGTTTGCTAACTATGTATCTAAGGATTCTGTTACTAGTATCCTTGAGGGAATATTCTGAAGAGAATATCCTCAAGTAAAGTGAAATTAATATTTTCACGTGACGGAATATGGAACTGCAGCACGCCAAAAAAATCTTCCTTTTATGTGGAACTCATAAATCAGAAAATCTTGATTTTAAAAAATTTACTTATTATATTATTATTAATGAATTATATTCTTCCATAAATTATTTTTCTGTTCCAATTCCGTCACTTTGAAGGTGAAAAATTTCACCGGTTGGCGTGGCTGCGTTGACGAGTTCAGACCAAAACTGATCGTTCGGCTTTCGCATAAAATCGATCTTCCTTTCAAAGCGATAACAGCGCGTAGGTGAAGGAATGTCGATTTACAATCGATCGTAGGCGGGTAATAAAAATTTCTAAAGGGGTTAATCAATAGCGTAAACGCTACATTCTCCCTCATCTCCAGCAAAAAAAAAGGAACTTTAGGAACTTTTTTTTTTTTTTGTGACAGAACGATCTAACACTGACAATGAACGTTGATACGTTAAAATTGAACATTTTCGTCACCAGTCAACCATTTGCTCAGGAATTGGAACAAAATCAAGGACGAAATAAAAATATGGAACGAAGAATATGAGATGAAGTCATACATTTTTTTTAATGAGATAATGTATGTTAATTTAGTATAAACCAAAGATAAAAAAAATATACATTTTAAGTTTAATTCTATAACCTTACAAATCAAGTTAACTTTTAACACTACTTATCTACATTCTCAAGTATTAGTAAAAACAACCATCGTTAAAACTACATTATATATGTGTATTAACAACCCCTAACACAATATCTCCAAGAACCATTCATAACAACCAAATTCAAACAAAGTCCTATGAACTTTACCCAACGTTGACACTAGAGCGACCCGATTCTATTCGTCACCATAGAGTTCAATGAGGGCCTAATTACTTAGGACTAGTTGAAACTACAAACCTAAACATATATATGGTTCGGGATATCAACAACAAGGTAAAAGATAATTCAATACACCTACTTGCTCTAGCAGCGGTAGGAAAACACACAATCGGTAAAGGTTGCTAGTGCCTTAGATACTAGCAAGCCCACTATACTCATGGTATAGGGTATGCTAAAAAAAGGTAAGTAAGATAAATGCAATCCCAACTCATAATAAAGGATATGCACAAAAGGTAAAAGATAATTGCACGTCCAGATCTACTCATGGTAGAGGATATGCACAAAACTCACTTCTACCAGCTATACACTTGGTACAAGGAAAGATAGAAGAGATCCCAACTGTAATACCCAAACTGTACTATAGACGTGGTCAAATTCTGTATTCACGACAAGAACAGTAAAGGACAGATTTTTAGGACTCTATAATCAAGATAAAGATAATATATATATTCATAATATATAGATAAGAAATAAACTTATCCAGGTAAAGGTAAAGATAATTAACTTCAGGTAAAGGTACGAGATAAACTCAATTAAGGTAAAGATACAGATACGCTCAAGGTAAAGGTACGAGATAAACTCAGTCAAGGTACGAGACAAACTGAAGGTAAAGATACGAAATAAACTCCATTACAGGTATGAGATAAACTCCATAAAGGTAAAGATAAACTCAATTAAGATACAGATAAAGATAACTCACATCTACCAATCCATATCACTAGTAGAGAGACAGGTAAACAAACAGTATACAATAATATATGTTAAAACTCAAATACGTTAAGAAGGTAATAACATAGGAGATAACAAACTAAGTTAAACAGACTTACTGCTGAATATCAGACTGATCCAATTCTAAGTGACACATTCTAATTTCAACCTAAGAGACACTCAAGGAACAATTAATATGTATTGATATATTTCTGAGCCAAGTGAGGGCACACATCCAGGGTGATCAATCCTGAACCCACGCTAAAACACCGACACAGTAAGTGAATGTGAATGCATAAGCTTTATGGTCATGATCCACAAAACTATACAACACTAATAAAGAAAATATTTGGAATGTTTTCCTAATTATCCCTGTAAATATCTATTCAACTCAGAACTCAAGATGGGGAAATTCCCATATATCCATCCTGTACTCCTATGATATGCAGTTGGACTTTTAAGAGAAAACAAACAACAAAATTAACAAGTCCATAAACTAAGATAATAACCAACATTAAGATAAGATAAAAAAAAAATAGAAGGCAAAATAGCACATCTTATGGTTTTTGCCAGGTAAACAAAATAGATAATCAGATCTTAAACAACCAAACTGGAACAGAAGTGATAAAACACCAATGAGATCTAACGATATAAGTTGAAATGGAAAATCAATCCGTCGATAACTACCCATTAAACCTGGTTGGGGAAGATTTGTCGGTTTGCATGTAGCACAGATTTTGCATTTAGCGATATAGCTACGTACAGTTTGACGCATCTTCGGCCAGTAATAAAGTTCAGATATTCGACGGAAAGTTTTTGTAGAAACCAAAATGAGCTGCAGTAGGATGGTCATGAAAAGTGGCCAAAACCTCTGCTCTATTAGGAGTTGGAACGACTATCTTCCAATCCGACATTCCAGTAAGGGAATCTATGGAACTTAAGACATGTTTATATAAAACACCATGTTCAACTTTAAAATCGGGAAATTTACCTGGTACATTCTGTACATCATGAAACATTTTTTTAACAATGGACTGGTTAGATGACGGACTCTCAACTCACACTCTAATTCAGGAGCTAACAGATGCTCTACCTTGAACGCAGACATATTACACAACTGAGAAATATACGAGAGAATGAGTAAAAGTAGGCAAAGTTTAACTTACTCTCTGTCCTCAAATTATTATTCTGAAGGGATACCAATACCAGTAATGTTTAATTGATTTGGTCCAGTTATGAAATCCAATGACATATACTGCTACAACACCCTAAGGAACCTAAAATTTCAAAACTGTTATTTCGAGGTAGTGACTCAACTTATTGACTACTCCGGACTTGTAAAAATATGTGAAATAGTTAACTTTAGTTATTTAAATTTTTAATTAATTTATTATTAATTTAAATTGTTATTTAATCAATCAAAAACAAAGCAATTTATTCAGTCTACACAGTATATAGCAAAAACAAGTCAATTTAAGATATAGATATAGATATAAGGTAATGTCCAAAAAAAAATTGAAAAACAAAACTAAAAGTTAAAATGAAAATCTAAAAGCACAACCAGTGAAAACCACAACAACCCAAGATCAAAACCAAAAGTTAAAGGAGATATATATATATATATATATATATATATATATATATATATATATATATATATATATATATATATATATATATATTTTAAGGCAGAAGTGGAAAAGAAGCCACACGTTGGGTCTAGCCAATTGAAACTTATAATATGTTGGGCGCCAATGAAACGAATAAAATGTGTGAATTGACAAAGTTCAGAAGAACTTAAAGAGAATTGATGAAAAGAAAAAACTAAAAATAGGGCTAAGCTCAGAGGAACAAATTTAAATGGCCAAAGAGACACTAAATCTCAAGTGAGTGTTCGGGCTAGCTTCAATGCACTGGATTGTGGCTTTAAAGATATAAACAACAATAACAAGAGATAATGAGCTAATGAGACAAGAAAGAAATGAGACCTGGTAATATCAAACGTGATACAACTGAAGAAGGTCACTGGGAATAAATTTATAGAAAGAGAACAATAAGAAGAGAAAAGAAGGGCGCCAACTCAACGATAGTTGAGATTTTGAAGTAACAAATGAATCTGAAGATAATACTCTGAAATACAAAAATACTAAATATTAATCTTGTTTTGCTATGTTATATACTGGTTAGTAGAACTGAAATAAAACTCAAAATAGCAACAATAAATATATTTATAAACAAATGTATATAGGTATATGTGTATAAACAATTTACATATAATGCAAAGCCAAATAACAGTGGTAGTGGATGGTGTACAGATACAATAGGACCTAATAGCCCCTCAACAAATGAATAGTCACTACCACTGGCCAAATAAAATATGAAATATTAGTATACAACAAGAATAGTCCGTAGGGTAGCCAAAGTCTTAAAACAAAAAGGTAGTCATTTAAATTTAAATTAGTTCTACTAAAATGAGGTACTAATGACAATATTGTAAAGATATCAAACTTGATAAATCTCTATTACAATTATATTAAATATATATATTACATCCAAAAAATGAGTTGTTCCATACTCATTATATAATATTTAAAAACAAACCACATTAAATTTATGTCCCTCTTAATATCAAATTGTATTATATTAACAAAAATATTATATCCAAAAAAAAGTGAGTTTGGTCAGACTCTCTAAATCCTAGTTAAAACCTAATAACACATGAAGTGTCCCTTTTTCCTCCCGAATATTTTATAATTAAATTATCAAAAAAAAATTATCATAAAGGTATTCACCTTATCATATGCATATGTAAAGTTAACAGTAAATATAAAGTAATACGTAATACAAAAGGTCAAATAGTTAAACGACTTATCTTTACAGCACTATAAGTCCATAGGAAAAACTCCTCTTGGCACGGCTACATCAGTTTGTGGCTGTAAAGACGAATCCTGGTCACAAAAGCCACAACCAGTCACTGGCCTCTGGGTGACAGCAAAATCCACGGGTTTGCTAACTATGTATCTAAGGATTCTGTTACTAGTATCCTTGAGGGAATATTCTGAAGAGAATATCCTCAAGTAAAGTGAAATTAATATTTTCACGTGACGGAATATGGAACTGCAGCACGCCAAAAAAATCTTCCTTTTATGTGGAACTCATAAATCAGAAAATCTTGATTTTAAAAAATTTACTTATTATATTATTATTAATGAATTATATTCTTCCATAAATTATTTTTCTGTTCCAATTCCGTCACTTTGAAGGTGAAAAATTTCACCGGTTGGCGTGGCTGCGTTGACGAGTTCAGACCAAAACTGATCGTTCGGCTTTCGCATAAAATCGATCTTCCTTTCAAAGCGATAACAGCCCGTAGGTGAAGGAATGTCGATTTACAATCGATCGTAGGCGGGTAATAAAAATTTCTAAAGGGGTTAATCAATAGCGTAAACGCTACAACACCCATTCTCTACAATATCGCCACACAACCCTCTCACAAATTTTCGACCCTAATGTTAACTTCAGAACCACCCATATCTATCATACCAACATATCACCATCTCTTCACTTCTACATCACATTCCTGTCAATTCTTTTCTCTTTCATTATTTCTTGGTCAATTCATATATCAAACATGTATCCAATAGTTTTAACTTAGTAATCATTCAAACATTATCTAACAATTTATCAAAATTCATAATCTACCATATTACAAAGAATTCTTATCTACCATTGTCCACCTTTTCTCGGTCAACAACTTAGTAGCACACTTATACAACAAATTTCAGGTTTCTAAAAACTGAATTTAATACCACCAAAATAGATTTTGTTCAGGGTGCTAGATACTTTAAGTATAAAGGACCCCTATTATCTCTAATTGTTGATTAACTCCTTTTCTCCTTTAACCGCCCCCCCTCGTTTTCTTCAGTCATTTCCTTTACTTTTATTATCCTTAAGTCTCTAGGGAACACAGCCTCTTCAATTTTAAATTCAATCACATAGGTTATTACTTTAATTTCTTCAACCTGTAGATTTCCATTTTACTAAACTTAATTTTATTAATTTTTTCACCATAGGAACAGTCTTAAATAAAGTCATTTAAATATGAGGTCTGATATTAGCTTAATATTTGTTATTTAATTTTTACCTTGTCCTAGATGTGATAAACATAAAAGGATAATTTTCATATATATATATAAGATAATCCAACATAAAATACACTTCTAGACAACATTGCATATGACAAAAAGCAACATAAGTTGCCTAAGACACAGGTCATTCTATTAATCATGACTATAAAACCATCATTGATTTCACATCTTTTATACCCTAAATTAATAAATAAAAAAGTTTATAAATCCCAACACCTAGATTACTGTTATTTTTTAAAATCATCAAAACTTGTTGAATCTTTTGGCTGTAGTAATACTATGTACAACTAATATAGTTTTTTGTTACATTGACATTTTGTTTTCGACATCCTTCATAAGTATCTTGTCAATCAGTTTCCAGCTGTTCTCCGCGTGTAGAGGTTCTCTGACCGGCTCTGGAACTCGCTTTAGCCATGTGTTACCTCTAGCCAAATTTAATTTAATAACTAAATGTAATTTAAAGGGTTTTTACCCTAGTATTTTGGTGGCTCAGGCATTGTGACCTAGTAAGTATAACCATCTTTTGCTTTTCAACCGTAGTCAAAATTTCATAATCACGTTTGTTTTAACTAAATGGTTTACACTTATTTTTAGGCATTTTTTCAATTTTAAAACCTGATGATGGACTGTGTGGTTCGAAAACGTTT
Source organism: Diabrotica balteata (assembly GCA_918026665.1). Taxonomy (NCBI): domain Eukaryota; kingdom Metazoa; phylum Arthropoda; class Insecta; order Coleoptera; family Chrysomelidae; genus Diabrotica; species Diabrotica balteata. Next base: position 59,647,676 of record OU898278.1, read on the forward strand.
GTTTTATTGATGTAGCCATTTAAAGGGTTTTTTTTTAATAAATATATCCATTTACGAAGACTAACCTCTTTTTTTTTTATATAAACAGTTACTGATAAATGCCAAAATTTCGACGTACTGAGCTTTCTAAGATCCAAACACGGCTTAGAAGTGGTCACACAATTATATTTTTTGGCAATGGTCAGCAAACACAGCAACCATTAGCAGGACAATTTTTTCATATTTTAAAGCTTAGTTCAAAATATACCTAGTGCACTCTTTAGTACATTTTGTGGTCTCTGCTAATTCATGCACTGGTAATTTACGAGCAGCTATAACTATTTCATAGATTTTCTACATTTTGTTCAATGTAGCTGCATATTAAGGCCGTCCTGTACTTGGATAATTTAAGGTAGACACACGACTACTAAAAAATTCATGAAATCAAAATTTGACAGTGTCGTCTAATAAAGCATTATCATTATTATTCTGGCTTTACAACCCTGCTTGGGTCCTAACCTCTTTAAGAATTTCTCTCCAGTCGCTCATATCCATTGTCTTTCTCGCCCAAGCACGTATTCCCATATTTCTCCTGTCTTCATCGATCTTATGAAGAAACCTTATTTTGGGTCTTCTTCTTCTTATTTGACCAATGGGTCTATCAAGGAGCGTTTTTTAGCTGTCATTTTGTTTCATCCTCATTACATGTCCTATCTACCCCAGACGTCCTATCCTAATATATTTTACGATATCAGGTTCCTAGTATATTCTATAAAGTTTTAAGTTGTATCGTCGTCTCCACACTCTTTCGCTTAGTCCAGGTCTCTGAACCATATCTTGAGAGTGGGCGTATTATTGTTCTGTAGAGTTTTATTTTTGTATTTCTTGGTATAATTGTGGATTTAAGAAGGAGATTGAGCTCAAAATAGCATTTATTGGATGTCCAAATTCTGCGGTTTATATCTGCGATAGTATTATTTTCAGTGTTAGAAGCGCTCCGAGGTATACAAATTCGTTCCCTGCTTCGATGACGTCATTTTGCGTGTGTTTTTTTTCATATACTTCGGTTTGTTGGTGTTTATTAGTAAACCAATTGTTGTAGTTGATTATAGTTATGCTACATACACCTCTCGTTCAGCGTTTTCTGTTCTTCCAACAATATTGATCTTATCGGCATAAGCCAGGATTTGCACTGATTTATTATATATTAAACCAGTGGTTGTGATTTATGACATACGTATTACTTTTTCTAGAGACAGCTTGAACATCATACCAGGGTCTCTCTTCTTCTTTAGGTACCATCTCCTCTAAGGAGGTTGGTAATCATCAAAGCTATTTTCACTTTTGAGAATGCAGCTCTGAACAAGTCGACGGAACTGCAATTATACCACTTTCTTAGATTGTTGAGCCAGGAGATGCGTCTTCTTCCAATACTTCGTTTCTTCTGTATTTCTCCCTGCATTATGGTTTGTAGCAACACATATTTATCCCCTCTCATAACGTGGCCGAGATACTGTGACTTTCTTATCTTAATCGTATTCATGATTTCCATTTCCTTTGTCATCTTTCTGAGGACCTCAACATTTGTTATTCGTTCTACCCAACTTATTTTTAATATTCTTCGGTAGGTCCACATCTCGAATGCTTCAAGTCGATCGCTCACCTCTTTCTTTAAGGTCCAGGCCTCCACCCCATACAGCAGTACCGCAAACACATAAGAACGTAATATTCTTATTTTGAGTTGTAAACTAAGGTCTCTACTGCATAATACTTTTCTCATCTTATTAAATGATGCTCTAGCTTTTCCAATTCTCATTTTTATTTCTTCTGTATACTCGTTATTTTTATTAATAATTGTACCAATATATCTGTATTTTTTTACTTTTTCTATTGGAACTCCTCTTATGTTTAAAATGTCTTGTTGTTTTGTTTTGGAAATTGTCATAAATTTTGTTTTATTAGCATTAAGCGTTAGTCCGCTTTCCTCACTAGCATTTACTACATTATCTAAAAGTGTCTGTAGATCTTGTATATTCTCTGCAATTAGTATAGTATCATCGGCATATCTGATATTGTTGATGGGTCTGCCGTTGACTTTTATTCCAATTGTTACATTTTCGAGTGATTTTTTATTTCTTTCGAATATAGATTGAACAATAAGGGGGAGAGTATGCAACCTTGCCTTATGACTCTTTTTATCTCTACTTCCTCCGAAAGTTCCCTGTCGACTCTGACTTTTGCTGTTTGGTTAAAGTAGAGATAAGTTATTATTCTTAATTCTTTTTGTCAATGTGTTTCTCTTTAAGTAACTGTATAAGACGGTTGTGTTGGACCTTATCGAACGCCTTATTATATTCAATAAAACAAACATAGACTGGTTGGTTTACATCCATACATCTTTGCATTAGGACGTTAAATCCAAATAATGTCTCTCGTGTACCCATGGCATTCCTAAATCCAAATTGGGTTTCAGTGATGTCTTGTTCCATTTTCTGAAAATTCTTAAATGGATAATTTTTAAGAATATTTTTAGTGTGTGATTCAATAGACTAATTATACGGTGATCATTACATTTCCTTGTGTTAGGTTTTTTTGGTAATGTAATAAATGTTGATTTGAGCCAATCTCTCGGAATAATACCCGTATTATATAGTATAGCATTATATAAGTCTACTAATACATTGATCTGATCTTCTGATATTAATTTAATTATTTCACTTGGATTTGTGTCAGGTCCCGCAGTTTTGCCAGATTTATTGCATGTATTATTTCAACCTTAGTTATATTTGGACCTATATCATGTTCCTCGCAATCGTTCATGCTATCTTGTTGTATCCTGTCATCCTCAAAATTCGTGTAAAAACATGTGTTTTTTACAGGAATAGGTTATCAGTCTCTAGCACAACCTCCAACCTGGAGGGTCAGGGGCTCTTCTGTTAGGGTTGCCATAAATTAGTCAGTTTTGGTTAGCGGTTATTATTTTTATTTCACATCTATCCACCGGTCCTACGACCGGTTAGGGCGTTCCCCTATCCACCACCTGGTGACGCGTCCGATGGAAGACAGACATCTCCCTACGGACTAAGAAAGCATTAGTTCCTTAATATTTATCCAGCTTTTCTTTTGTTCTTTCGCCGTTTTATTTTTCAAATAGTATTATTTAACAATAAATCAAAAGTACGTTTTGGATATAGTGTATTTAATTTCAAAATGATATACATATTTATTAAAGTTAATGTTATAAGATGACATAAAAACGTGAGTATAAGAACAATAATTATATTGAATTATTATATTTATTTTAGAAACCATAACCATAAAAATAAATAATGGATATATAATAAGTACTCCTTGTCCGTAGACTAATTACCTCAGAAGAACAATTTCTCTTGTCTAATGTTAGTCCAACAATCCCACAATAAATATTAAGCAGTCTTCTCCAAAACCTAGAATTGGAATTGATTTTACCAATAACATGTTTGAGAATTAGAGCTACACATCCTGAATATAGCCACATACTTAGTTTTAGGCATCAAGTATAAATAGAGCCCCTAAATAGTATAACCATATCCAAACATATCCTGGTCAATCAAGATGTTAGCTACAAAGTATTTTTATCCAGCGACCAACCGCTTTGTTTTAAATGCAAACAAAACAGCAATCTTGCATCACAACATATCACTTTGCAGATTCAGAGGGATTTTACATCCAAAAGAGAGAGAGATAGAGAGAAAAAGAGAGAGAGATACCAATTCTGTAACCGATAAAAATAAAATATCATCCTTTTAAGACCCACCCCAATATCAACAGACACAAATGTCTCAGTAATTATAAAATCAAATTGACATATTAACTAAAGTAATAACTCAAACTGAAGAAGCTGCTAAAAAAATTAATAAATAAACAAATAAAATCATGTCTTAAACTACAATCAATTTCAATCAAAGTAAAAGTAACAACTAAGCTCCTGTGCACATAATATACTTTCAGATGATTCGTATTCAGTTAGTGGTTATTTATTTATAATTTAACACCTTCTTTACACCTATAATAATATATGTTTAGTTGCATAGTCTAAATATTGCTAGTTATAATTATTTTTCATAAAACTCAAAAACTATTGCTTTGAAAATAATAATAAGTTATCTTTTAGAAATACCCAAGATAAGGCATATAATTAACTATATAAACCGAGAAAAAAATTTAATTTCTAACATATCTAATTTTTGACATTGAACAAATAAAAGCAGCATGAAATCCGTCATAATCGTTGTGTTGATTGGCATTTTAATTGTCACTGTAATCGCCGTCCCTTTAGTAGAAGATATAAGTGATGGTAAGATGATTAATAATAATATCAGTTTTTTGTTTTGTATATCATACGTTTTATCTTTTTCAAAAAAAAAAAAATAGTAAAACACAAAATAGTCCTTAGATATCTTTTGTGTTGCATGTGTTTAGTTAATAATTTGTTTGTATATACACATTTGCTTCATCGTATGTTATCACGTTATCGTATTTTTTTATAAATATTGTATGTTATTGTTACGAAAATGCATTCAGCAGCTAACAGCATCTAAGTGGCCCGCCTAACGGTCGCATCTCGAAGGATCCAGAAGTTACCGGTCATATATCAAGCGCTGTAAAATTCCACCCGTCGTCAGATAACGAATTAGAGATGGGACTAGTCCTGAATATTCTCGAACATAGTAACTTTGGTATATATAGGTAACGAAATTAGGAGTTAGTTAGTTGATAAGAGAATACCGAACTGTAAAGTTATAAATAAATATATTTATATAAATTCGAACCGCTCGTTTTATTTAAAAACGGTACAATTGGTGTCAGGTGTGGGGTCAATTGATTTATTTAAAAATAAATCCAACAGTGGAAAAAAAGAGACTTTTGAACTTTTGAAAAGTATAGTTCGTCGGGAACATCCGCGTAGTTCAGTAGTGATCGTTGTACGAAAGAACATGTTAAAAGTACGTGTGTGCCTGACCAAAGATGCTGCTAGTAGAACTTTCAGTGAAACAGTTGCGTGAGCAACTAGAAGAACGCGATGAAGACTGCAACGGGTCCAAGAAGATACTACAAGAACGACTGAAGACTGTTCTCAACAAGAATGGAGATGACCCAGAGACATTCCAGTTCCAGTCAGCAGAGGAAGCAGTTTTAACAAAAATAAAAAATGTGTCACAAATGATTGAAGAATCTTCAAAAAAAATGATAGTAAATTTGAAAATGTCTCGGAAATGATTGAAGAGACTTCTAAAAAAATTGAAGAATCTTCTAGAAAAAATGATGATAAATTCGAGAATATATCTAGAAGATTCGACGAGACTTCACAAATTATTAAAGAAGTAGCTAGACAAAACGACGAGAAACTCGAAAAGGTTTCAAGAAGATTCGAGGAAGTATGTACTTGAAGTATGTACTTGTAACGATGAGAAATTTGAAGAAGTCTCTAAAACATTCGATAAGGTAGAAGAGAAGATCAAACAGTTAGAGAGCATGATAACTAACACGAAAGTGCTACCACTAATTAATACGGTAGCTTTAGATCCGGTAGTGAAAGAAGAATCACCTAGAGACGAAATGGCACATCATATGAGATTCAAATTGCCACCATTTGATGGAAAGTCCTCTTGGTCCATATACCTTAGACAATTTGAAGCTATTGCGACAGCCAATCATTGGACAGAACAAGAAAAAGCTGTTTCCTTGACTGCTGCTTTACGAGGTGATGCTGCAGATATCTTAAGATCGATTCCTAAGGGTCAAGAAAAATGTTACCAGACCTTGTTCACTCGACTAGACAAACGTTACGGAGATGCCCATCTACAACAAGTCTACAAGGCGCAACTAAGAAGTAGAGTTCAACGAGCAAGTGAGAATTTGCAAGAGTTTGAAGCAGATGTTGCTCGTATAGTGCGGTTGGCTTATCCTGAGGTACCAGACAACATTTTGGAAGAAATCGCTGTAGATACCTTCGTCAATGGGTAAAAAGAAAGTGAATTACAGAAAGCTTTACGACTAGCAAGACCGAAAGTTCTAGATGAAGCGCTTGCTATTGCTTTAGAACATGAAACAGCTAGTCAAACTTCACGGAGCCATCGAGTAAGAACCATTGAAGAAGTCGACGAACCAAACGATGAACGTCTGGAAGAAATGGTACGAAAAGTAGTTCGTAACACGATGCCGAAGAGACGCGAGCCCAGATGTTGGAATTGTGGTGACGTAGGTCACATTCGCCGTAATTGCAAGAAAATGATACAACAGTCGGAAAACTAGAACGGGTCGACACTAAGGGGCAACTGCCGACCTCGAGAAACACAGCCCCCATAGTTACTGTGAACATTACGTCCTCCGGTGGAATTCATAGCTTGTACATCGAGGGTCGTATTAATAATAAATGTATATCGTTTTTGGTAGATACAGGTGCAACAAGAACTATAGCACGACCAGAAGTAGTACGAGACCATCTTAAATTATCGCCTGCAACAGTAAAGCTTAGAACAGCAACTGGTGAGATAATTAATACATATGGCGAGGCTAATATGTCAGTATCCATTGGCCAGACCACAGTGAAACATCGAGTATTAATTGCAGAGATCTCTGACGAGTTCATATTGGGGATGGATTTACTACGGAAAGTTGGAGCTGTATTGAATGTCAAAGATGGAGTTCTCGAGATCGGTGGTGAAGAGTTGCCATTTCATGAAGACAAAGAAGATGTTATCAGCTTAATAACTACTTGTGACGTAACAATACCGGGTAACAGTGAGAAAATTTTGATGGCCAGACCTGATGGTTACTGCCGAGAGGGAAGTTTAAGGATGGTCGAAGATGTGAACAATGCCGAGTTCCTAACGAGATGTCGTTCCTGTAAGAGTTATGAATTTAAAAGGAACTGCTATTAAGTTAAGTAAAAGAACTTTGATCGGACAGTGTGTTCCCGTGGCTTCAATTTGTTCCATGAGTACTAATGAGAAACCGTCAAAATCTAAGTATCCAAAGGAGCTTGTAGAGACGATGATTAAAACGTGCCAAGATCTTGATGATGAACGAACTAAAAAAGTGAAGTCTATGCTAATAGAATTTCAAGATGTTTTTGCCATTGATAAGAAGGATAATGGCAAAACAAGCATAGTAAAGCACAAAAAAAATACCGGAGACGCTCAGCCAATCAGACAACAACCTAGACGACTTCCATTTGCGAAAAGAGATGAAGCCGAAGACATCATCAAAGATATGAGCAAACAAGGGGTAATTGAACCATCAAACAGTCCATGGACATCACCAGTAGTGCTAGTAAAGAAGAAAGATGGTTCAACACGTTTTTGTATTGACTACCGACAGCTCAATGCAGTAACTAAAAAAGATAGTTATCCTTTGCCCAGAATAGACGATACTTTGGATACACTTTCTGGTTCTCGTTGGTTCTCCACACTCGATCTGAAAAGTGGATATTGGCAAGTAGACATGGAGCCAGCTGATCGTGAGAAAACCGCATTCTCGATAGGATCAGGGCTTTGGCGGTTCACAGTTATGCCCTTTGGTTTATGTAATGCCCCAGCCACATTTAAAAGATTAATGGAGGCAGTTTTAAGAGGTCTAACATGGAAAACATGCCTGGTTTATTTGGATGATGTAATTGTAGTAGGAAGATCCTTCGATGAACATGCCAATAATTTGACAGAAGTCTTTCAACGATTGCGGGCAGCAAATTTGAAGTTGAGTCCGAAGAAATGTCACTTGTTTCGACGAGAAGTGAAGTACTTGGGACATATTGTAGCAAGTAATGGTGTTACAGCTGATCCTGAAAAACTTGCAGCAATTAAGGATTGGCCGGTACCAAGAGACAAACACGAAATTAGAAGTTTTCTTGGCCTTTGTACAGATTACCGACGTTTTGTCAAAGGATTTGCCAACATCTCCAAGCCATTAACAAAGTTGACAGAAGAAGGCAAAGAATATACATGGAGCGAAGAGTGCCAAAGAGCTTTCGAACACTTACAAATGGCTCTGATCAGCGCACCAATTTTAAGCTACCCTAGACAGGCAGGAAAATTTGTGTTGGACACAGATGCAAGCAACAGTGCAATAGGAGCTGTTCTATCCCAAATCCAAGATGGGCAGGAGAAAGTCATCGCTTACTTTAGCAAAGTCTTGTCGAAACCAGAAAGAAACTATTGCGTAACCAGGAGAGAATTGCTAGGCGTAGTAAAGGCTTGCGAGCATTTTCATAAATACTTGTATGGCAGAAAGTTTCTTCTTCGCACGGATCACGCTGCTTTAAAATGGCTCCTACAATTCCGTAATCCAGAGGGCCAGATGGCAAGATGGTTAGAACGATTACAAGAATATGATTACGACATTGAACACAGGGCTGGAAGAGTTCATTTAAATGCTGATGCCCTTTCGAGACGGCCGTGCAGTGCAAATTGTAATCACTGTCTTAAATTAGAAGAACGACTTTGCCCCGTGAGACGAACCACCGTCATTAATGATCAATGACAGCCTCAACAGCTACAAGACGCTCAAGCAGATGATCCATGTATAAAAAGAGTGCTGGATTGGATGCGTCGAAGTGAAAGACCTTCTTGGCAAGACATTAGTGCATGTAGTCCAGAAGTCAAGTGTTACTGGAGCCAATGGAATTGCCTAGTGCTAAAAGATGATCTTCTTTATAGAACCTTTGAGAACGATGATGGTACAGAATCTAAGCTTCAGTTGATTGTACCTAAAAGTAAAGTGTCAGAAGTATTGCGTCAGTTACATGACGGTGCATCAGGTGGACACTTTGGTATTACGAAGACTCTGCAAAAGGTTCGAGAACGGTTCTATTGGGTGAACTGTAAAGATGATGTAAGAAGATGGTGCCGGAAATGTGAACTGTGTGCAACCAGTAATGGTCCAGTTGGTAAAAAGAGGGCACCCATGAAACAGTACAATGTTGGTAGTCCTATGGAACGAGTAGCAATCGATATTGCAGGTCCACTTCCAGAGACAAATGATGGAAATAAATATATCCTGGTAGCCATGGATTATTTTACGAAATGGACTGAGGCCTATGCGCTACCAAATCAAGAAGCTGCCACCGTTGCAGAGGTACTGGTTAAAGAATTCTTTAGCCGATTTGGTGTTCCCTTGGAGATCCACTCCGACCAAGGGCGAAACTTCGAGTCAAACCTTTTCCAAAACGTTTGTAAATTGATTGGCGTCAATAAGACCAGAACGACACCCCTTCATCCTCAATCAGATGGAATGGTCGAGAGAATGAACCGAACGATGGGTAAACACCTATCCAAAGTTGTATCAGAACATCAAAGAGATTGGGACCAGCACATTCATTTATTCCTAATGGCCTACCGCTCGGCCGTGAATGAAACTACCGGCCAGACTCCAACCTGCCTGATGTTAGGTCGTGAAGTTCGTTTGCCCTGCGACCTAGAGTTTGGCTGCAGACCTTCCGAAGAACATGTTGCAAGCGAAGATTATGTCGACCGCCTAAAGTTAAGAATGAACAACATTCATGAACTTGCCCGACAACACATCCAGTTAGCCAGTGACAGAATGAAAGATCAATACGATTCTCGATGCAAGAATGAAAGCTATGAAGTAGGTGATCTTGTTTGGCTTTATAATCCCCAACGTCGTCGTGGCTTGTCTCCTAAACTGCAAAGACAATGGGAGGGTCCGTATGAAATTAAAAAGAGAATAAATGACGTAATATACCGAATTAAGAAGTTGCCGAAAGGTAAACCAAAAGTAGTTCACATAAATCGTCTTGCACCTTATGCTGGCTCAAACGAAACCGAAGAAGTTCGAACCCTTCAACATGAAATCAAAGATGATCGGCGACCAAGCTTTAATGAGTTTATGTCAAATTACGCAGAGAGAAAGAGTGCTAGATTCGGCGTGACGACAGAAGTTCAGCAGGATCTTTTTAGGGTTCCGCATAACGTCACTCTAGCCCAATGTGTTGCCCAAGATCTTGAGATGACTAAAGGAATCTCATCCGTATTTTATAAGAAATTTGGTCGCTTGGACGAGTTAAAAAACCAGCCTAAAGTTGGAAAAGTGCTGAGATTAGAAGACGGTTCTCGATCTTTGTTGTATATGGTGACCAGAAAGTCGTATACAGACAAGGCAAGCTACGAGGATATATGGCGTGCTCTGACTAATTTGAAGAAAATCGTCTGCAATTACGACATTAAGAACTTGGCTTTACCCAAGATAGGCCATGCACTAGATAATCTGGATTGGAAGATTGTCAGAAGAATGCTTTATTATTGTGTGAATTATTGTGTGAATTACTGTGTGTTGCATTCATCCGAAGAGATCGTGTCCTTCAAAGACAGTAGACTGTTATTTCTTTCTGAGGGGTTCATGCAGAGCTGGAGAGTCCTGTAGATTCCGCCATCCTGGGCCTATAGATAGAATTCCTGATCGGGACGCTCAGATCTAAGAGGGGAGCAGTGTTACGAAAATGCATTCCGCAGCTAACAGCATCTAAGTGGCCCGCCTAACGGTCGCATCTCGAAGGATCGAGAAGTTACCGGTCATATATCAAGCGCTGTAAAATTCCACCCGTCGTCAGATAACGAATTAGAGATGGGACTAGTCCTGAATATTCTCGAACATAGTAACTTTGGTATATATAGGTAACGAAATTAGGAGTTAGTTAGTTGATAAGAGAATACCGAACTGTAAAGTTATAAATAAATATATTTATATAAATTCGAACCGCTCGTTTTATTTAAAAACGGTACATTATTTTTTTATAAATGTGCAATTCATACACGACATACAGTAAACCCTCGATATAACTATCCTCTATTTAACGGACTTCGGATATAACGGGCAAAAAATCCGGTCATATTTAAAAAAAAATACAAAAACGTTACGTTTAGTATTATACATCCTTAACCCGTCCCATACCACTATATTTAACAAAGAATTTCAATAAAATTTAGCATAAGAGCACACATTTCTAATAGTAATACTTATGTATATATAAATTTACAAATTTGTATGCAAGAGACAGAAAGTGAGAACATCGCATATTATTAGGGGATTCCCTGATATAATAACATGTTTGTACTGCCTCTACAGCAGTTTGACTTGTTCATTAAATAAACGGTCAATAAGTCAACATTTTCGCAATCATACCCTTTAAATTTGGACAAACGGAAAAGAATCATGTTAACGATTAATTAAAAACTATAGATTTTACAAAAGTTGGAGTCTAGATCGTCTGTGTCTCATATGTGATCAATATGACATAAAAAAAACTGAAGAACATGTAGCTGAGGAAGTTATGAACCTCAAAATGAGGATGGATGTGAAGATAGCGAAGAAGACGACAAAACAACACTGTCAAAAATGAAGTTATCAGAGCTAAGATCGCATCTCGACGATCTAATAAGATTTATTCATTATTCATCACATTACGAAGTTCAACTGTATTTTACGCATTTTTTCTCAGTGACAACGAAACTTAATTCCTTTTTTAAAACATGATTACCGACAGCAAGCGCGTCAATATCAACGGCAACGTCACTTCACGACGAATGTCCAAAGAGAATTAGTATAGAATTTTGTTTCTATTTCGTATTTTTTATATATAGGTTTATAAATACAGTGTACATGTGTGTGTGTGTGTGTGTGTGTGTGTGTGTGTGTGTGTGTGTGTGTGTGTGTGTGTGTGTGTGTGTGTGTGTGTGTGTGTGTGTGTGTGTGTGTGTGTGTGTGTGTGTGTGTGTGTGTGTGTGTGTGTGTGTGTGTGTGTGTGTGTGTGTGTGTGTGTGTGTGTGTGTGTGTGTGTGTGTGTGTGTGTGTGTGTGTGTGTGTGTGTGTGTGTGTGTGTGTGTGTGTGTGTGTGTGTGTGTGTGTGTGTGTGTGTGTGTGTGTGTGTGTGTGTGTGTGTGTGTGTGTGTGTGTGTGTGTGTGTGTGTGTGTGTGTGTGTGTGTGTGTGTGTGTGTGTGTGTGTGTGTGTGTGTGTGTGTGTGTGTGTGTGTGTGTGTGTGTGTGTGTGTGTGTGTGTGTGTGTGTGTGTGTGTGTGTGTGTGTGTGTGTGTGTGTGTGTGTGTGTGTGTGTGTGTGTGTGTGTGTGTGTGTGTGTGTGTGTGTGTGTGTGTGTGTGTGTGTGTGTGTGTGTGTGTGTGTGTGTGTGTGTGTGTGTGTGTGTGTGTGTGTGTGTGTGTGTGTGTGTGTGTGTGTGTGTGTGTGTGTGTGTGTGTGTGTGTGTGTGTGTGTGTGTGTGTGTGTGTGTGTGTGTGTGTGTGTGTGTGTGTGTGTGTGTGTGTGTGTGTGTGTGTGTGTGTGTGTGTGTGTGTGTGTGTGTGTGTGTGTGTGTGTGTGTGTGTGTGTGTGTGTGTGTGTGTGTGTGTGTGTGTGTGTGTGTGTGTGTGTGTGTGTGTGTGTGTGTGTGTGTGTGTGTGTGTGTGTGTGTGTGTGTGTGTGTGTGTGTGTGTGTGTGTGTGTGTGTGTGTGTGTGTGTGTGTGTGTGTGTGTGTGTGTGTGTGTGTGTGTGTGTGTGTGTGTGTGTGTGTGTGTGTGTGTGTGTGTGTGTGTGTGTGTGTGTGTGTGTGTGTGTGTGTGTGTGTGTGTGTGTGTGTGTGTGTGTGTGTGTGTGTGTGTGTGTGTGTGTGTGTGTGTGTGTGTGTGTGTGTGTGTGTGTGTGTGTGTGTGTGTGTGTGTGTGTGTGTGTGTGTGTGTGTGTGTGTGTGTGTGTGTGTGTGTGTGTGTGTGTGTGTGTGTGTGTGTGTGGTGTGTGTGTGTGTGTGTGTGTGTGTGTGTGTGTGTGTGTGTGTGTGTGTGTGTGTGTGTGTGTGTGTGTGTGTGTGTGTGTGTGTGTGTGTGTGTGTGTGTGTGTGTGTGTGTGTGTGTGTGTGTGTGTGTGTGTGTGTGTGTGTGTGTGTGTGTGTGTGTGTGTGTGTGTGTGTGTGTGTGTGTGTGTGTGTGTGTGTGTGTGTGTGTGTGTGTGTGTGTGTGTGTGTGTGTGTGTGTGTGTGTGTGTGTGTGTGTGTGTGTGTGTGTGTGTGTGTGTGTGTGTGTGTGTGTGTGTGTGTGTGTGTGTGTGTGTGTGTGTGTGTGTGTGTGTGTGTGTGTGTGTGTGTGTGTGTGTGTGTGTGTGTGTGTGTGTGTGTGTGTGTGTGTGTGTGTGTGTGTGTGTGTGTGTGTGTGTGTGTGTGTGTGTGTGTGTGTGTGTGTGTGTGTGTGTGTGTGTGTGTGTGTGTGTGTGTGTGTGTGTGTGTTGTGTGTGTGTGTGTGTGTGTGTGTGTGTGTGTGTGTGTGTGTGTGTGTGTGTGTGTGTGTGTGTGTGTGTGTGTGTGTGTGTGTGTGTGTGTGTGTGTGTGTGTGTGTGTGTGTGTGTGTGTGTGTGTGTGTGTGTGTGTGTGTGTGTGTGTGGTGTGTGTGTGTGTGTGTGTGTGTGTGTGTGTGTGTGTGTGTGTGTGTGTGTGTGTGTGTGTGTGTGTGTGTGTGTGTGTGTGTGTGTGTGTGTGTGTGTGTGTGTGTGTGTGTGTGTGTGTGTGTGGTGTGTGTGTGTGTGTGTGTGTGTGTGTGTGTGTGTGTGTGTGTGTGTGTGTGTGTGTGTGTGTGTGTGTGTGTGTGTGTGTGTGTGTGTGTGTGTGTGTGTGTGTGTGTGTGTGTGTGTGTGTGTGTGTGTGTGTGTGTGTGTGTGTGTGTGTGTGTGTGTGTGTGTGTGTGTGTGTGTGTGTGTGTGTGTGTGTGTGTGTGTGTGTGTGTGTGTGTGTGTGTGTGTGTGTGTGTGTGTGTGTGTGTGTGTGTGTGTGTGTGTGTGTGTGTGTGTGTGTGTGTGTGTGTGTGTGTGTGTGTGTGTGTGTGTGTGTGTGTGTGTGTGTGTGTGTGTGTGTGTGTGTGTGTGTGTGTGTGTGTGTGTGTGTGTGTGTGTGTGTGTGTGTGTGTGTGTGTGTGTGTGTGTGTGTGTGTGTGTGTGTGTGTGTGTGTGTGTGTGTGTGTGTGTGTGTGTGTGTGTGTGTGTGTGTGTGGTGTGTGTGTGTGTGTGTGTGTGTGTGTGTGTGTGTGTGTGTGTGTGTGTGTGTGTGTGTGTGTGTGTGTGTGTGTGTGTGTGTGTGTGTGTGTGTGTGTGTGTGTGTGTGTGTGTGTGTGTGTGTGTGTGTGTGTGTGTGTGTGTGTGTGTGTGTGTGTGTGTGTGTGTGTGTGTGTGTGTGTGTGTGTGTGTGTGTGTGTGTGTGTGTGTGTGTGTGTGTGTGTGTGTGTGTGTGTGTGTGTGTGTGTGTGTGTGTGTGTGTGTGTGTGTGTGTGTGTGTGTGTGTGTGTGTGTGTGTGTGTGTGTGTGTGTGTGTGTGTGTGTGTGTGTGTGTGTGTGTGTGTGTGTGTGTGGTGTGTGTGTGTGTGTGTGTGTGTGTGTGTGTGTGTGTGTGTGTGTGTGTGTGTGTGTGTGTGTGTGTGTGTGTGTGTGTGTGTGTGTGTGTGTGTGTGTGTGTGTGTGTGTGTGTGTGTGTGTGTGTGTGTGTGTGTGTGTGTGTGTGTGTGTGTGTGTGTGTGTGTGTGTGTGTGTGTGTGTGTGTGTGTGTGTGTGTGTGTGTGTGTGTGTGTGTTGTGTGTGTGTGTGTGTGTGTGTGTGTGTGTGTGTGTGTGTGTGTGTGTGTGTGTGTGTGTGTGTGTGTGTGTGTGTGTGTGTGTGTGTGTGTGTGTGTGTGTGTGTGTGTGTGTGTGTGTGTGTGTGTGTGTGTGTGTGTGTGTGTGTGTGTGTGTGTGTGGTGTGTGTGTGTGTGTGTGTGTGTGTGTGTGTGTGTGTGTGTGTGTGTGTGTGTGTGTGTGTGTGTGTGTGTGTGTGTGTGTGTGTGTGTGTGTGTGTGTGTGTGTGTGTGTGTGTGTGTGTGTGTGTGTGTGTGTGTGTGTGTGTGTGTGTGTGTGTGTGTGTGTGTGTGTGTGTGTGTGTGTGTGTGTGTGTGTGTGTGTGTGTGTGTGTGTGTGTGTGTGTGTGTGTGTGTGTGTGTGTGTGTGTGTGTGTGTGTGTGTGTGTGTGTGTGTGTGTGTGTGTGTGTGTGTGTGTGTGTGTGTGTGTGTGTGTGTGTGTGTGTGTGTGTGTGTGTGTGTGTGTGTGTGTGTGTGTGTGTGTGTGGTGTGTGTGTGTGTGTGTGTGTGTGTGTGTGTGTGTGTGTGTGTGTGTGTGTGTGTGTGTGTGTGTGTGTGTGTGTGTGTGTGTGTGTGTGTGTGTGTGTGTGTGTGTGTGTGTGTGTGTGTGTGTGTGTGTGTGTGTGTGTGTGTGTGTGTGTGTGTGTGTGTGTGTGTGTGTGTGTGTGTGTGTGTGTGTGTGTGTGTGTGTGTGTGTGTGTGTGTGTGTGTGTGTGTGTGTGTGTGTGTGTGTGTGTGTGTGTGTGTGTGTGTGTGTGTGTGTGTGTGTGTGTGTGTGTGTGTGTGTGTGTGTGTGTGTGTGTGTGTGTGTGTGTGTGTGTGTGTGTGTGTGTGTGTGTGTGTGTGTGTGTGTGTGTGTGTGTGTGTGTGTGTGTGTGTGTGTGTGTGTGTGTGTGTGTGTGTGTGTGTGTGTGTGTGTGTGTGTGTGTGTGTGTGTGTGTGTGTGTGTGTGTGTGTGTGTGTGTGTGTGTGTGTGTGTGTGTGTGTGTGTGTGTGTGTGTGTGTGTGTGTGTGTGTGTGTGTGTGTGTGTGTGTGTGTGTGTGTGTGTGTGTGTGTGTGTGTGTGTGTGTGTGTGTGTGTGTGTGTGTGTGTGTGTGTGTGTGTGTGTGTGTGTGTGTGTGTGTGTGTGTGTGTGTGTGTGTGTGTGTGTGTGTGTGTGTGTGTGTGTGTGTGTGTGTGTGTGTGTGTGTGTGTGTGTGTGTGTGTGTGTGTGTGTGTGTGTGTGTGTGTGTGTGTGTGTGTGTGTGTGTGTGTGTGTGTGTGTGTGTGTGTGTGTGTGTGTGTGTGTGTGTGTGTGTGTGTGTGTGTGTGTGTGTGTGTGTGTGTGTGTGTGTGTGTGTGTGTGTGTGTGTGTGTGTGTGTGTGTGTGTGTGTGTGTGTGTGTGTGTGTGTGTGTGTGTGTGTGTGTGTGTGTGTGTGTGTGTGTGTGTGTGTGTGTGTGTGTGTGTGTGTGTGTGTGTGTGTGTGTGTGTGTGTGTGTGTGTGTGTGTGTGTGTGTGTGTGTGTGTGTGTGTGTGTGTGTGTGTGTGTGTGTGTGTGTGTGTGTGTGTGTGTGTGTGTGTGTGTGTGTGTGTGTGTGTGTGTGTGTGTGTGTGTGTGTGTGTGTGTGTGTGTGTGTGTGTGTGTGTGTGTGTGTGTGTGTGTGTGTGTGTGTGTGTGTGTGTGTGTGTGTGTGTGTGTGTGTGTGTGTGTGTGTGTGTGTGTGTGTGTGTGTGTGTGTGTGTGTGTGTGTGTGTGTGGTGTGTGTGTGTGTGTGTGTGTGTGTGTGTGTGTGTGTGTGTGTGTGTGTGTGTGTGTGTGTGTGTGTGTGTGTGTGTGTGTGTGTGTGTGTGTGTGTGTGTGTGTGTGTGTGTGTGTGTGTGTGTGTGTGTGTGTGTGTGTGTGTGTGTGTGTGTGTGTGTGTGTGTGTGTGTGTGTGTGTGTGTGTGTGTGTGTGTGTGTGTGTGTGTGTGTGTGTGTGTGTGTGTGTGTGTGTGTGTGTGTGTGTGTGTGTGTGTGTGTGTGTGTGTGTGTGTGTGTGTGTGTGTGTGTGTGTGTGTGTGTGTGTGTGTGTGTGTGTGTGTGTGTGTGTGTGTGTGTGTGTGTGTGTGTGTGTGTGTGTGTGTGTGTGTGTGTGTGTGTGTGTGTGTGTGTGTGTGTGTGTGTGTGTGTGTGTGTGTGTGTGTGTGTGTGTGTGTGTGTGTGTGTGTGTGTGTGTGTGTGTGTGTGTGTGTGTGTGTGTGTGTGTGTGTGTGTGTGTGTGTGTGTGTGTGTGTGTGTGTGTGTGTGTGTGTGTGTGTGTGTGTGTGTGTGTGTGTGTGTGTGTGTGTGTGTGTGTATTTTGAAGAAAGAAGTTTTTAAATTTATTTTAAACATATTTTTATATAACTGACTTTCGGCTTTAACGGACACCCCGTCCCCCAAAGAGTCCGTTATATCGAGATTTTACTCTATTTATTAAATTCTGTCATAAAGTTACACTTCTCTATTTTGCTTAAACCATTTTGGATTAAACCAATAAATATTGCATATAATAAAAAACAAGATACAAATTTCAAAAACTTTTAGTTCACTTTACATATTTTGATATTTCGATCTCCGCATTATTTTATTATTGCTACGTAAGCAGACAGAACTTAATAATTGGGTATGAATATTCAAACTGACTTTAATTATAAAAAAAGAGGATTTTAAACCTATAAACAAACCCCCTCTGTGGCTCAGTGGTAAGAGCGCCTACCTTTAAACCTAAAGGTCGTGAGTTCGAATCTCATCTGGGTGGAGAAATTTTCGTTTATTAAAAATTAATGAATGAAAATAATTTTTATCCTTGTGTGATCGGTACTCACCGGAGGGACCGCAGACGTTCGGATACAATTAGCGTTTCTTAGCAAAGACAATGACGTCGACTTTGCTAAGTATCAAGACAATTACTCTACACACACGTACACACACACCTACACACACACACACACACACACACACACACACACACACACACACACACACACACACACACACACACACACACACTACACTAGGTACCTGACTGTACCATGCCAATGATCATAGTTGTCGAGGCATTAACTCAATAATAAAAAAAACTTATAAACATGGATCCTGCTCGTTTTATTTTGGTCTTATAGCTTTTTTTGTAAAATAATATCTTCTTCTTTTCGTCCACTCTTAGCGGAGATTGGAAATCATCATGGCCACTGCGACTTTGTTAGCAGCGCGCCTAAAAGTTCAATCGATCTACACCTGAACCATTCACGTAGATTACGAAGCCACGATATTTTTCTTCTTTCCACATTTCTTTTGCCCTTAATTTTGCCCTGTATGATGTTTCTTAAAAGTTCGTAATTTTCACCTCTCACAATGTGCCCCAAGTATTCCATCTTTCTAGTTTTTATCTCATTTAGAATTGTCTAAAGTTTGGAGTACTTGCGTGTTAGTGACGCGGTCCATCCATGATATTTTGAGAATGCACCTATAGCACCACATCTCGAAAGCTTCGATGTTTTTTATGGTCAACTGTTTTAGTGTCCAAGCCTCAACTCCATATAACAGGGTAGAAAGGACATAACACCGCAGCATTCGTATTCGTAACTTTATATTGATATTACGATTGCAAAAGAGTTTGCGCATTCTATTAAAGACTGATCTAGCGATTTCTATTCTACATCTAATCTCTTTTGTTTGATCAGTATCGTCTGTGATCCAAGCACCTAGATATTTATAACAGGGCACACGCTCAATCGTTGTATTGTCTATTACAAGATTAGCTCTGATGTTCTTTGATTTCGTGATTACCATAAATTTAGCTTTTTTCAAATTAATTTTCAAGCCGTAACTGTTACAGTATATATTGAGACTTTGAAAGAGTTGTTGTAGTTCTACTAGCGTTCCCGTTAGGAGAACTGTATCGTCAGCATACCTTATATTGTTGATCATCTCACCATTTATTATCAGTCCAAGATCTTCTTCCTAGAGTGCCTATTCACAGATAGCTTCACTATACAGATTAAATAAAAGTGGCGATAAGATACATCCCTGCCGGACTCCTCGAAGGATTTGAATTTCTTCTGTTAGTCTGCCCTCAACCTTGACATTTGCTGTTTGATTCCAATATAGATTGCATATAATTCGAATATCTCGGCTGTCTATATTTTCCTTTATTAGAACTTGTCTAAGAACATTAATGTAATAAATTTTACTTGTGATTTTCTTATTTCTTTACGGAGTTAAATATTGAATGTAAGCTAGTTTGTTATCCGAATGCGTTACATTGAATAATTTAAGGAAAATAGGTTACCACATTACCGAAGAATGGACACAACTAATATTTTTTTAATTAACAATATTTTAAGTAAAAGATACAGGTTATTACAATATTTACATTGCCAATTTCTGTTCTTTAAGCAATCATTTATTTATTTTGACTTGATCACACGATATTAAAATTAAATTTTATTCTTGTTTAAATTTGATAAAGAACATATTGAACATTTGTTTTAGATCACATTCGAGTAAAGAGGTTAACTTGCGAGGTCCTTGGTTCCGTCAACGTAGCGAATGTTCAACTTAACGATGCACCCTGCTATCCCAAATGTAAATTGAAAAACAGACCTGGTGGATATTGCGATTCTACAAAAAAGTGTCGATGTAGATAGATTATAACTATTTATAATATTACATATTTAGTTACTGATTTATATGGATTGATACAGAAAATATATCATTAATACATTTTTATTGTATCTTATTTTTTTTCCTTGAGATATTGTAATAAATAAATTATAAAAATAAAAATTAGTTAAAATTAGAAATGTTAAAATTGAGATATCAGTCATAAAAAAACAAATCCGCTCAGAAAACTATAATTTTCTTGTCAGAACATAATAATATGTCCATTGCAATTTATGATACATAATGTGGTATATTTATATAGTTCTGATTTATTTGTCTTTATTCTAATTTATTGTCTATATTCTAATTTAATAAAACTCACGATCACTAATTACGAATTTATTAAAGTCTTTATTAATCCTAATTACAAATAATTTATTTTCGTTTCGTTACATTTAAACCGCGTTTCCCGAGCTTCTTATGACTAAGTTCTTCAATAAAATTTTGTCTTTATATATAAAGAAACTTCCGCTATCTGGAAAGTTCGGTGACCTACTTTTGCAAAGAACCCCATGGAATATACTGGTTTTTTCGGTGAAGGCAATTAACCGCTGAGACTAGTTCTTTTTCAACTTCGAGTCGTGGATGACTCACTAAAATTAGGGTCTAGATTATTCTGTAAACAACTGGTATCGAAGCTCAGGTAGATTTTGACCTACAAATTACGAGAATCAATAAAAAGAATTAGTCATAAAATATTTACAGTTCTATATGCCATAACATTTAAAATCGTAACAATAAGAAAAAATTTATGGCATTATCTCAACTCAGTAGTTCATCGATCTTGTTTACTAATAATAACATAAATTCTAACTCATCCTTCCTATAAAGAATAAGTTAAATATCAAGGTCTTAGATGTGATAGTGGTCGAAGCTATAGGAAAATACGTGAATTAATGAGTGAATTTTTAAAAATAGCACAGCGATAAGAAGGACAATGCCTTTTTTGGTTATTTCGTTTATAATATTAAATCAATATTTTAGGGTAGAATGATCAAAATATTATAAAAGTGTATAGTTAAAGCCTTAATTTAAGTTATGCTAAATTAAATTTGACATAATAGTTTATGCAAAATTATTGAATGATGGTGCAAAAATTTAATGTTCCGAACATTTTTGAACTATTTTTTTTTTCAAAAGGATTTATAGTATAGTTTTTTTAGTCATAAGTCTAATAAGAATTCGTTAGATCCGATCGGTTAATTTCTTTTAGAGAAGAGTTTAATTGTTTAGAAAAATTCCTTATAATAATCCTTCTAGAATTTTTCTAAATTTTGATGGGCTACAACTTTTTTTTAAGATAGAGATCTAATTTTAAACGGACTCTCGCTTTAATAGATTATATTTTTATGTAAGAATAAAAATAATTTTTCAAAAATTTTTCAAGCGGTTATGTATTGCATTGCAAGTACGAGCGAGCGTTAAAAATTAAATAAACTACAGTGTACCTTATGCATTACACAAATTTTGAACTTACTGTTCCCTGTAGCTGAACTCAAAGCAAAGATTAAAAAAATGTTTTAAATGAGCAATAGAAGTAATTTATATGTTCTCTAATTTATAACGATATAATTTTTATTTTTAAAAAACCTTTATTTATAGCCAAAGTCTGCATAATGGAACGACTGCAAAAATTAAAACTGGATCAAGGATATCTGAAGGATTTAAGGTCACGAAAGGACTGAAGCAGGGTTGCTGTATTTCGCCTACCCTTTTCAAAATTTATCTGGAACAAGCACTCAAGCTATGGAAAAAAAATGTAATGGCATGGGAATCACTCTCAATAACGAGACTACACTGTACACCTTATGTTTCGCTGATGACCAAATACTGATTGCCCAGGATCATGACGACTTGAGTTACATGACTCGAAAGCTAATAGAAAAATATATCAAATGGGATCTCGAAGTCAACATTAAGAAAACTGAAGCCATGTGTATTGGAGGGACAAAACAACCCATTATATTAGACAATGGGGTAGAAATTAGAAACTGTGATGAATACAAGTACTTGGGTATAAAGATAACTCAAGATGAAACACTCGATGCTGCTATAAAAGACAGAAACATACAGGGTAGAAAAGCCATACCCATGATGAACGGCATTCTGTGGGACCAAACAATATCTAAAGCGAACAAACAACGCATATACAACACCATACTTAAAAGTGTAATAACATATGGCAGTTAAGTTTGGCCAATGAAACAAAGAACAGATAAACTGTTACTAGCAACAGAAATGGATCTTTGGAGAAGAGCAGCAGGCAAATCAAGAAGAGATCGGATACCAAATGAGAGAATACGAGAAATGATAGGAGTCAAGCATACAATAGTTGATGACATAAAACAGTTAATATGGTACGGCCATGTACAGAGAATGCCAGATGACAGTATTCCAAAACAGATTTTGACGTGGACACCACAAGGGAGAAGGAAAAGAGGAAGACCGAGAAGAAGCTGGAGTGAGGGAATTGAAAAAGAACTAGAGGAAAGAGAAATCCCTTCAGACCTATGGTTGAATAGAGAAGAATGGCGGTTAGGAGTCGGAAGGCGTCGGAGAACGCTGTAAACCAATAGTAGTAGTAGTATAACCAAAAAACAAAAATAAAGTTGACTGTTTTTTCGAATAGCCGAATTAAATCGGTGCAGGGGGAATATTACACCAAATATCATGGCAAGTAAGTAAGTAGATGGAAAATACTTCACCTAAATATGATAACTGTGTGCCAAACACAGTGTTTTGCTAAATACAATGTTATAATTTTCTATACAAAGAAGAAGGAACTAAAGGGACTAAAACAGTTTTTAGCAAACGATAAAAATAAACAAATACTCATTGATTTGTCATATATTCACACAGTAATTGGCTGTAGGCTGTTGCATATTCACTGATTGTATGTAATACAACCTCAACTTTTTTGGCAAAGAAAAAAGTATTTTATCTTTAAATGTAGAAATAATAAATACTGTAGTTAGCTAATTTTATAATCAAAGTTGTACTTACCTTCAAATTTAAACTACAGTACTTACCGCCAACAGAAAATGAGGAATTCTTGAAGTTAGAATCTTGCTAAGAGCAAGTTTTAAATTAGTGCTTTCACTTAGACGATATTTTTTTTATTATTAAAAATAAAGTGTAAGCAAATCCAAACTGCTTGCCTAATGTTGGAAAAGGCCAAGGTTTTCTAAACCCCTAATCTTTTAGCGATATACCAGATTTAAACGGCTTTTTAAAGATGCTGTGATTTGGAAGTTTGGTAGTCTTTTTTGAATTTTGTTTGGAAGGTGTGTATGCTTCATATTGAACATATTTTTAAATAAGCTTTTAAAATATTGTGTTTTACTGCTTCTATATTTTGGAAAATAACTAGAAATTTCACTATTAAGGATATGTAAAAATAAATATGTAAAAATGTTAGTTCTACATGCTCTGTAATAGCAGCATATGGTTTGTTATAAGCAAGAGCTTTTAAGTTTTGAGAACAGATAAAAGTATTTTCTGCAACTTTGCATTTCCAAAGATCAATATTACATAAAAACGCACAAAGTTTCTCCTCGTATGTAAATATTCACAAATTACCAGCAGCTTTCAAACAATCGTTTCCAGAACATTAACCGTAAAATTGTAAATTTAATTGGTTCAAGTAATTAAAAATATTACCAGATATGCGAGCTGAATCTTGATCTTTCAGAGTTTACTATTTTTATGGCTAATTTCAATACGTCGCGCGTCGGATGGGTAAGTATGACATTTAAGTTTATTATTTGTTCGCAACCAAGTAACTCTAAAAAAATATTAATTATTTACAATAATTTGACCTTGACCTGTTAAATTAATATTTTATATATCTCTTACTGATCAACCCAAATAATTGGTTTTTATCAAAAACTACTTATCCCAAGAGAGAGTAAATAAAAACGAAATTTACCACAAATTGCTGTTTTATGCAAAAATAGAAAAATATTGGGTTATACTCACGCTATACAACTTATCATAAAATAAATAGTACAAAACAGATGTTGGTCGTGTCCTGCACCTCTTTTTCTAATTTCTCCAATTGTTTGTTTTTAAGTTTCGTTTTTATATTATAAATATTGTACATACTTTTTTAAAAATTATACATTATATTATAGTAAATGCAATGATGTTAGAGATATCTTAGTGAAGGTGAAAACTGGAGTGATAAAACAACGAACTCATCATGGGAATCTGCAGCAGAAGAAGATAAAGAATACTTTGCCATTTACTAATGAATTATTTTTGATATTTTATTAGTATAATTTTTATCTAATAACTTACTGAAGGCACATTGAAAAACAGACAGTCATGTCTACACAAAAAAAGAAGACGAATTTTTATCAGGAGATATAATTTAAATACAGGGTGTTTTAAAAAGGTATGTAATAAATTAAATCACGCATTCCAGGGACAAAATAGCCAAAGATCAAAAAGCCCTTTGAAGTTACAAAATAAAAATTGTTTTTTTGCATTATTACTTAAACTACTTGACAGTTTGTAATAAGAATGGACACGTTACATTCTTGTTCTGAAGGCATTTTTCATACAAAACAAACAACAAAATCTAAGCGTACAGAAAAATTGTGGGTGTGCAGCCCTAAATCCCCCCAAACTTTTGATTACGTTCAAATTTTGGCATCATTAGTTTAACACATTATTGAAGTTATACTTCTATACGCACGGTCGGAGTTGAAACTTTGCATGAGACTGAATCTGTGAAACCATT
This sequence comes from Diabrotica balteata, assembly GCA_918026665.1. Taxonomy (NCBI): domain Eukaryota; kingdom Metazoa; phylum Arthropoda; class Insecta; order Coleoptera; family Chrysomelidae; genus Diabrotica; species Diabrotica balteata. The sequence continues at coordinate 59,671,703 of OU898278.1, forward strand.
ACATATGTAAGATAATGAGTAAGAGAGAGACACAAGATATATTTTCTCTATATTTCTCTCTCGAAAATAAAAATTTTCCTTTTATATTAATATATATACAGGGTGGTGAATCGTCAAACGGGCCATAGGAAACTCAATGGGAAATTCTAAATTGTTGAATTCCTGCTTCCCAAATTATTTTACACCAAAAGTAATGGGAAACTATTTGTAGAGGACTCAAATATGTATCGAAAACAACTGTTAAAATTATTCTACGAGTTAAACGTATTCCAAAATTTTGCTAAAATATAATACATTTTTCTGTGAAAAAATGTGTATTATGTGTTGCGTTTTGTCATATTATTGTTTCTGATATTTGACAATATCTAAATCAATTATATTACATTTATCTATGATTTAAATGGCCAAAATTTTGTGATTTATTGTTAAAAAAAAATAAGTTGATTAAAAAATGTACTCAGTTGAGGAGAAAAAAGCAATAATAAAAATGTTTTATTCATGTTTTATTATAACATTTTTTATAGTTTTATGTTTAGAAATTATCATCTATTATTATTAGGAATAAAGATCACAGTAACAGTATATTGGAATTCATTACATTGTTGTATAACTTAACATGGAATTAAATTTTAGTGAATTAGAATATCTTACGTTAAATAAAGATCCGGTAGTGGCAAAAAAAGTTTCGCGCTATTGCCTGTATACAACATTATGCGATTTTTCGTCAACTGAGTACATTTCATTATATTGATCGATTTGTAAACAATATAATTTATTGTTCACAAAGTAATAATGTGTAAATTAGTACTTGTGTTTGTATATCGTGAGTAGTAGTATTTAGTAAAATTCATTGTTTATAATTTAATCATAAAATAAAAAAATGACAATTCAAATTGTCAAACATCTGACATTAATATGATAAAACACAGACGTCCTAATATATATTCTTGCATTACGTGTGGCCTAACTTTTAGGGGTGGCCTGAAAAATGTACTATATTTTTGCAAAATTTTGAAGTACATTTGATTCGTAGAACGGTTTTAACATTTGCTTTTAATTCAGATTTTAGTCCTCTACAAATAGTTTTTTATGACTTTTGATCTAAAATAATTAGGGAAGCAGCAATTCAACAATTTAAAATTTCCCATTGAGTTTCCTATGGACCGTTTGACGATTCACCACCCGGTATATATATATATATATATATATATATATATATATATTATTTATATTTTTTTTTTTTTTTTTTTTTTTTTTTTTTATTAACAAAACCGCATCAGCCAAATTGGCTATTAGCGAACAATCATTTTTATTACATTTATAACATTAGTTTATATAGCATTTAAAATATTAAGTGAGGATAAGAAACTTTTTATGTTTGAGATATTGCACTGTAAACCTAAAATGTCACTTAGTTTGTTTGGTATACTGTACAATACGCGCTTTGGCGTTAATGCTGGACATTTTTCCAATATATGTTTGACTGTTATTTTTTCATCACAGTTGTCACATCTTGGTTCTTGTTTATTAGAGAATACGTAGCTATTCGTTAGTCGCGTATGACCCAGTCGAAGTCGCGTTAATATTACCTGGTCTCTTCGACTTGTTGGTAATGTGGGCCAGGGTTTAATCGATTTTTTTATATCGCGTAGCTTTGTCGATGACACTTTCCACTTTTCATTCCACATATATCGCACTTTAAATTTAACCGTTGCTTTCACGTCCGCACTCGTAAATATCTTAGTACATTCCGCACTATCACTACTTGCAGCTTCTTTTGCAGCGTTGTCTGCCTCTTCATTTCCTGGAATTCCAATATGGGATGGTATCCAAAATAATATAATATTTTTTCCATTCAGTTGAGCGGTGTGGATTTCTTCTTTTATCTTGACGACTAAAGGATTAGTTGGGTAGACATATTGGATTGACTGGACTGAACTTAGAGAGTCTGTGAGTATGATATAATTGGTGTTATTGGATGCATTGACAGCAAGGGTAGCCTGGTATAGAGCATACAGTTCAGCAGAGTAAATGGAGTACTCTGAAGGGAGTTTATATTTATTTGTCGATGTTGGGGTTATGATTGCAGCACCAGTACCTTCATTTGATTTAGATGCATCTGTGTATATATGTGTATAGTCCTTGTAGTTATGAAGCATATCGTTGAAGGCGGATTTGAATAACTGTGGGTTTGTTGAATGTTTATCGAAAGAAATGAGGCGGGTTAGGCACTGAGGATTTTTTATTTGCCATGGAGGAATTGAGGACAATTGGGAAGAAAAGCATTCTGGGAACGTGTAGTTTAATTGATTTAAATAGCTTCTAATCCTTGCGTAGAAAGGTTTGGCAGTTCTTGGCTTATTTATGAAGAGATTTGGAAACTTTTCTGTAAAACAATTGTTAATGGTAGGGTTTTTTGGGTTAGACCTGATTTTTGCGGCATATGCTACACTTAAATAAAGTCTTCTGTCTTCTAAGGACGGTTCACCAACTTCACAATAAATACTTTCGATTGGTGTTGTGCGAAAAGCTCCAGATATTATACGTAAAGATAGGTTGTGAAAACTGTCAAGTTTTTTTAGCAGTGTCTTAGTGGCTGTAGAGTACCTACACAATAGATCCATAATCTAATTTTGATCTGATTAATGTTCTGTATAACATTAAAAGTGTTTGGCGATCCGCACCCCATTCTTTATTGGCCAGAGTTTTAAGAAGATTTAATCGCTTGTGACAAGATAAGATCAAATTTGTTATATGAAGTTTCCAGCTTAAATTTTCTTCAAATGTCATGCCCAAGAATTTTATTGACGTTACACGTTTTAGGTCCTCATCACATAGTCTTAGGTTAGGGATGTTTGTGACATTTTTCTTAGAAAACAGGATGAAACGAGTTTTTTCAGTGGAAAAACAGAAACCTGTTTTTTGTGACCAGAGTTCTAAGTGTTTTATGAAGTTCTGTGTGTGATCAAATATGTTTTGTATATTTTTACCTTTGCAGAAAACTACAAGATCATCCGCGTAGACGCGTGCCTTTATGGGTGATTTTAGATTTATGAGAATATCATTCATTGCCACTATAAAGAGCGTAGGACTTATTACCGAGCCTTGAGGAATGCCATTTTCTGGATACATTATATCTGATGTTGTGTTGTTAGTCCTAACTCTGAAAGCTCTATTTTGAAGGAAGTTTTTAATAAAGAAGAAACAGTGGCCTTGAATGTTCCAACGATGTAATTTTTTTAATATATAATCGTGCCAGGCTGTATCGAAAGCTCTTGATATGTCAAAGAAAACCGCTAGACATTTATTCCTTAGTGCGAATGCTTCAGAAATGTCACTTTCCAAATCTATGATATTATCTATAGTTGACCTTTGCTGTCTAAAACCACTTTGTTCTGGAATAATTAAATCTTGTCTCTCCAGGTGCCATCTTAGTCTATTATTAATAATTTTTTCTAGTAACTTACACATGGCGCATGTTAAAGCTATCGGTCGGTATGACTCGGAACTTGTTTTAATACTATTAGGTTTTTGTATAGGTATAACTGTGGATTCACGCCATTTTTCAGGAAATTTGTGCTGTAGCCAAATAATATTAAACAGATTTAGAAGTTGTTTGTGAGCGCTATCTGGAAGGTGTTTGATAAAAATACTAGGAATATCGTCCGGGCCAGAGCTAGTTTCTTTGAGATTTGATAATGCTTCTGTATACTCTAATTCAGAAATGGGTAAATTTAACGGTTCATCTGTATTAGGTATAACGCTAATTTTCTTATTTTCTTCTTGCTGTTTGTATTTAATGAAAGATTTTTTATAATTAATATTACTGGATCGGTTTTTGTATGTGTTAGCAAGGATTTTGGCAATCTCAGTATTACTAGTAACTGCCTTTCCATTTACTTCGAGGCTTTTGATATTCTGATTACTATTTAATCCGGATATTCTTCGGACTTTGTTCCATACTTCAGTCATGGGAGTGTTTGCATTTAACGTTGATACATATTGAGTCCATGACTGGCGTTTGGCATTTCTAGTTGTCTTTTTGGCTATAGCACGTTGTTTTTTGTATTCAATTTTATTCTCAACAGTTTTGTAGCGCTTGTATTGGTTAAAAGCTCTTTTGCTAGATTCAACTGCTGCTTTGCATTCGTGATTCCACCATGGGACAGGATTGCGTTGTTTTATACATGTAGTCTTTCCTATTGCTTTTTCTGCTGCGTTTGTGATAATGGTAACAAGGTTCTTTAGTGTCTCGTCCATATTTGAGGTACTTTTAAGTGTGGTTATACTGCTATCGATTAAATTTGAAAAATGATTCCAGTTAGGGTTTTTTAAATTCCATTTTGGAGTAAAAGACTGTCCACATTGGTTTTTGTTATTGTGAATCAAGAGTGGATAGTGATCACTGTTGTATAGGAAGTCGAGCCTATCCCAGGTGAGCTGTGGGGTCAGACCTGGTTCGCATATCGTAAGGTCTATACATGAAGATTCACCGTTTTGTATATTGAATCTAGTGGGTCTGCCGTCGTTTAAGACTGAAAGGTTGGACTGTTCAAATATCTCTTCTAGTAGTCTTCCCCTAGCGTTTATAGTAGAAGAGCCCCATAAAAAGTTGTGGGCATTAAAATCGCCCAAAATAAGTCTGGGTTGGGGTATTTGTTGTAGCAGCTCCGTTAATGCTTCTGAGTCGACTTGCGTTGATGAAGGTAGGTATAAGTTACAAACGTAGATATTTGGACTTGAGTTAAGTTTAATGCAAATTGCTTCTAAATTAGTTTGGAGAGAAATTACAGTGGATTCAATTGACTTTTTTACAAAAATAGCTACTCCGCCGCTGGCTTTTTCGTGGCTAGTTCGATTTTTGCAGTAACTTTTAAATTGTTTTAAAGCTTGTGTTTTTTCATTTTTGAAATTAGTTTCCTGAAAACAAATTATATCTGGATTGTATCTAGCCAGAATTATTTGAAGCATTGGAAGGTTATTGTAGAAACCGTTGATGTTCCATTGCAAAATTGAAGAGAAGCCCGTGTATAATAAATAAAAATTTAAACTTGGGATTATTACAGAAGTTTATGTCTCGATTCCTGGGATAAATCACTTTCAGTCTCTGATGTCTCACTATCCGAGTAGGTCATCTGTAAATGTATCAGTAGTTTCTTTTTTATTTTTGTGCATCTAGATTTAATGGATCTTTGTTTGAAATAAGGGTATATTGCTGTTAGCATTTTCACTAAAGCTTCTAAATCGTTAGTGTAGTTTTTTATGACGCTTACTGGATCCTGTGCACCATAAACATTTTCAAATAGATCGGATATTTGATTAAAATCAAGAATAAATGGAGGGTTTTGCTCTGAGATGAATGCCTTGGCCGGTTCCATGAGTATGTGAGTTGGCGTCTTTTCCTTACTTTTCTTTGGTTTTTTGGATGGAGCATCATTTGGTTTAACAAACGGGTCTAGACTTGGGTTTTCTGAATCAACGTCTTGCGCTGGAGGAGGTGTGACTATTTCTTCTAAACTGCGTTTTGAGCTATTTTGTGTAGGCTGGGTTGTATCTATATTGATGATTGGTTGTGAGGTTTGAGTTTTTGAGGGGTTAGTTGGAAGTATTTGATTAGGTGTGGATTGCGAAGATGTCTGGGAGTGAAGGTTTTGGTTATAATTTTCAGAAACTGATTCTTGGGTTATTTTACAATTTGCTGCGGTATGACCTTGCCTTTTACATGAAAAACATACCAAGGAATCTTGTGACAAAAAAATCCTATAGTTGGTGTTATCATAATTTATTAATATGGATTCGGGTATTGAATCAAGTGGTGGTGAAATAAAAATTTGTCGTCTAAAACTATAAACGTGGCTGAATTCCGGCAAACCGGCACTTATCTTGAGAAATGACATGGGAGACATGGTTTTAAGGCCCAATTTTTCAATTTCTTGAGTTAGTAAAGCATGCGGAATGGTGGGACAAACGTTTGACAGAATTAGTCTTTCTGCTGGAGTAACTAGTTTGCGTGCTTGGACTTGTTGGTTATTAATTTCTATAAAACCTCCATGATTATTCATAAAATGTTCAACAATGTTTTTGTTTGCTAGGTACATACACACTCCGTTGTTAGAAAGCCGTGAAGAAAATAGAATATTTTTGGGCTCGATCAACATTCCTAATGGAATCAGGTAATCTTGAAGTTTTAGGTTTTCCATGGCTGGGAATACAATAGCTTGATCTTTGGTAGGGAATTGTTGTTCAATCACAGCAGAAGAATAAGTTTTAGTATTATTTTCCTTTTGGGAGCCTCTGTAGTCAGAAGTCCCGTCAGTTGGGTTTAGCATCTTTTCTTTATAATTTAAATTTAATTTAGATCTGAAATACGGACCTGTTTTAGGACAGGCAATTTTATCATGTCGTTATAGATAACGAATAAACTTGTTTAGAGTTTTTATATCAAGCCGACTTATGATAAATAAATACAGTAAATTCCTGTGAAATGACTCTGTTTTATATAATTTTAGAGAGTACTTACAGGATGGATGAGAACACACTTTTATACACTTATATTGATAAAATAAAAAAATTTTAATCAATAACTACTATTTGAAATAACTGTTTTTGTTTGGAGCTGACAAATTCGCACTAATTAGTATACCTGTCAGGACCGAACTCCAATTATTTATATTATTATATTATTATATATAATATATATATACAGTCTGTCCCAAACCTTTTTTTCAGTGCGTCACTAATTAATTTTGACGTCATATAGGATTTTAAGAATGTCGAGAATTATTGCATGAAATTTTAGTTAAATCTGACAGTTGCAGGATCGTAATCGGCTAAATGTGAAAAGGTTATTGTTTTTTAAATGCATAGCAGTTTGTCATAATTCTATTCTATTCTGTTCTATTTTATGCATGCCAAGGAAAGTGCTTAATAAGCTAATATTTGTTTATGGATTTATTATTATTTATTACAAACACTAGGGAATTG